>OY759265.1:14109760-14434760 GCA_963662155.1 Lamellibrachia columna
ATAGATAGAGGGTAAGACAGGGGGACACTGTCTCACCTAAATTGTTTAATGCTGTCCTAGAAGGAAGAATTAAAATGAGCAAAATCACAACATTTACATCACAATGTTGTCATACAGTGTATATCCTTATCGATTGCTCTGATAATTGCCGTATCAATTTCAGTTACATTCAATCATATAGCAATTACAGTAGCCTATTCTTTTCCCAATTAAATATGTATTGCACTGTTAGCATAAATTATATGAACAAACATTTACGACAAGTTAGAAAAAATGCAATGTAAGGCGGGGGCCACATTTGGTGCAATTTTAAGGCAGTAACCCTTTGGTTCTGTTACCAATTGTTGAAAATTGTTTCGATCGAAAGCAAAGATACTGCAATACGACAACGCAAAATCAGCGACCGAGATTTTAATTTTTCTGCAACTCAACTCGTTTAATGATAATTATCACACATTGAACAGATCCGTGAAAACTTCATGTTCTTATATTGTACTTTTACAAGGCACTGTGATTGACCATGTTTGCGGTGGCGCGTTATACGTCAAACTGGAATTACAGCAACGCGTGAATCTAGCTAGTTGTTGGCACGATGGATTGCACTGCACTGTCGCGATGTTAGTGCTACCTGTATGACATTTCAGCCCGAATGTCATTGGTGTCGTATACAGAGATGCCATACCAATATCGGCTACATCCAGTAGCATGGCAGTGGGGCGTCTTTTCAACAGGCATATCCGTTGATGGTGAGTTGACCTCTATGACGCCCACAGTCTTAACGCCAGTTGCCATTCCCCGGAGGCTCATTAAAGCCAGTGTCCCTAAAAGTGTACAATTGCTGTTGAAGCATGTCAGTAAATAAATGTATTATTCATAAACCGTAAATTGTCTTTTCTTATTGTATATATAATGAGGTATATTTTCCACAAGTATCAAACTCTAATATGAATTACTTTTTTGTAGCAGGTACATGAAGTCGAACATGGTTTATATCATGTGTCCAGCGTCTCCGACGAAAATAGTCAATACTACATTTAATTTGAACATTTTCGATGTATTCTTGTACGGGAGGAAGGTAAAGTTATTCGGTCTATTCATCAACTCATTCATTTCTAACAGCAGATGACCGGCCTTCACACGTTTTAACAACGTCTTAGCAACGTCTTAGCGATCATGCTTCCTCTGCGATATTTCTTGAAGTGACGTCCTGTGAAATAAGTTCCCCTTATATTGACTAGAATATGTCGCGCCTCCATTACAAGTTATTCAAGTGTAGCGAGGCCGTTTCTCACATGTTTTTGCAAGGCTCAGTCCGTCCTTCCTCAGTATTACGTCAGCACGGCGTACTGACATTGGTAGAACGTTGTTAGTAGGAGTACTGTCGGTCCTGTCTGTCATGCTCCTTCTTCCTGGTTGTCTGTGTTGTTAGTGAGAGTACTGTCGGTCCTGTCCGTCATGCGCCTTCTTCCTGGTTGTCTGTGTTGTTAGTGAGAGTACTGTCGGTCCTGTCCGTCATGCGCCTTCTTCCTGGTTGTCTGTGTTGTTAGTGATAGTACTGTCTGTCCTGTCCGTCGTGCTCCTTCTTCCTGGTTTTCTGTGTTGTTAGTGAGAGTACTGTCGGTCCTGTCTGTCATGCTCCTTCTTCCTGGTTGTCTGTGTTGTTAGTGAGAGTACTATCGGTCCTGTCTGTCATGCTCCTTCTTCCTGGTTGTCTGTGTTGTTAGTGAGAGTACTGTCGGTCCTGTCCGTCATGCTGCTTCTTCCTGGTTGTCTGTGTTGTTAGTGATAGTACTGTCGGTCCTGTCTGTCATGCTCCTTCTTCCTGGTTGTCTGTGTTGTTAGTGGGAGTACTGTCGGTCCTGTCTGTCATGCTCCTTCTTCCTGGTTGTCTGTGTTGTTAGTGGGAGTACTGTCGGTCCTGTCTGTCATGCTCCTTCTTCCTGGTTGTCTGTGTTGTTAGTGGGAGTACTGTCGGTCCTGTCTGTCATGCTCCTTCTTCCTGGTTGTCTGTGTTGTACGACAACTATTTTTCGAAAGCCCAGACACGTTGTTACAGCGCCTTTTCGTCTCCTTCCTCAAACCATTCACCTGCTTATTCTTATCATTTTCCCGAGGAGTCAGCAGTCGGTGCGATATCTGTAGCGCCGGCATCTGAACGTCATCTGAACGTCATATGAACGTCATCTGAACGTCGTGCTACTGGTAGCTGTAGGTGGTGTAAGTTAATCTTCACGACAAGGTTTTCATTGAAGGAAGTACGCAAGAACAATTGTTATCTTTAAGGTAATCAAACTATGAATTCAGAATAAAAGTTCGTATAGCATAACTTGTCGTGTAAATCTTTTAATGTAAAAGTAATGAGTACATTTCACAATGCATGGAAAGACCTTCCCCTAACCGCATCTCTAATTTCGAAACTTGTCCATCGAGTTTGAAGGCCACATTTCCCAAATATACCTTCTAATTTCACTGAAATGATATTCTTATGTTGTGTTGTTAGTGGGAGTACTGTAGGTCCTGTCTGTCATGCTCCTTCTTCCTGTCATGTTTTGTAATATAAAGTGAGAGGTCTTACGCAACATAAACTAGTCCTACAGAAGTTTTCTTTTTATCAGTAACCAGCAAGCGTCTAGCGTCACCACGTTTTGTTATGAAACATATTTTTCTTACTAAAGTATGTGTGAATTTCGGCCGGGTACCCCAGCATAGAATTATTGAAGAAACAACGTCCACCGCTGAGTTCAATAATACACATTTGATTAACGCGGTAAACAAAACTGTGCACCAGATGGAGGTAGGATAAGAAACAACCTCAATGTGAGGGCTGAGTTTGCACCAGATGGAGGTAGGATAAGAAACAACCTCAATGTGAGGGCTGAGTTTGCACCAGATGGAGGTAGGATAAGAAACAACCTCAATGTGAGGGCTGAGTTTGCACCAGATGGAGGTAGGATAAGAAACAACCTCAATGTGAGGGCTGAGTTTGCTTCGTCAAAACCAGGATCTCGATTCGGGTACACTTTTAGATAAGGAGACGCGGAGGCCATCCTGCATGCACAGAATTTACTTTTCACGCAGAACGTTGCTGAGAAACCTTGCAACATCAACAATGCCCTCACAGGCACATCAGCCACACACGGATGCAATTCGCTCATCTTAGACCACAACTTTAAATGCATCACTTGCTATGGAGTCGTTCACGAACTCCCAAAAAGTAGTCCTGCATTCGCGTCTCCACACTGAAAGGTTGATTAAAATATAAAAATTCAAAAGGTATTTTATATATTCTAAAAAAAAATGCAGCTACCCCGTCGGCGTCGGCGTTGTTAGCATTTGTGCGCATCCTTACTTCAATGTCAGGATTGAGATCGCAATCGCTACTCCAGACCGTTTACACGGCACACCTCGATCCTCCTCCGGAGTAGGATCGTGAGGCAGAATTATAAACAATAGGGGAAGGTGGGGCATGTCCGCTCCCCTAAGGTATAGTGCGCCTAATATACTATTTATTCCAAAAGGGTATAATTTAGCCTCAATAACTAGTATGTGTAGTAGTTGACAATTGCCAGTTATCAGACTACAATCCCAATAATAAAAAACATATTTTGCACAACGTAACCTGTGCGGTTTTGCCCCTGTACTGTATGATGGTGGGGCATAACCGCACATCCGTTAATATACTTGTGTAGCCTGTAGCTAGGTATCTGTTTCCCGTGTACGTCATACTACCTCCTAGTAGTGCACACTACGCTGCATACGTTGTATATTACACACACACGCACACGCACACGCACACGCACACACACACACACACAGACACACACACACACATATATATATACAATATACAAAGTCTGCAGAGTAGTGTGCGCTGCTAAGAGGTAGTACTGTGTGTGTATATATATATATATATATATATATATATATATATACACTACGCCTCATACGTTGTATATTACATATATATATATATATATATATATATATATATATATATATATATATATATATATATATATATATATATAGTCGCGCCTCGTTATAACGCGGTAGTCGGGGTCCACGATGTCGGACCGCGTTGTAAGCGAGGCGCGTTAGGTGTTCCCGTATCTGCCACCAGGGGTACCACGAACAGCAATTAACACGCCACGCCGCCACTGTGAGGAAGCCCTGTTGGGCTGCATTGTTTATAAAGCTTATTTAGAGTAGAATATTAAAGTTAATTTATGTTGTATCGATTCTAAAATGTCATACTTTATCAAATGTTGAACTGAATAAAATACATCTGTGTGGAATGGATTATGGAAAACCAGGGCGTTTTTTATTGAATTTTCACTGGGGGGGCAATGTCCTAAAAGGGCACTCCAAATGGTTAAAAAGGGCACCTTACGCATTATTAATGCTTATTTACATAACCCTTAGGAATGTATGAAACCTGTATATCTATTTATGTGTGCGTGCGTGCGTGCGTGCGTGCGTGCGTGCGTGCGTGCGTGCGTGCGTGCGTGCGTGCGTGCGTGCGTGCGTCAGTATATTTTTATCCATATGGTTGCACACTGACGACTGCATCTCGGTATAAAATTAATGTTACACTTATATTCCAGAATTTTTTATTACAAACGCATGCAGTAGTTAGAGAAACATGACACGTCTCTAGCAACTTGCAAGTCAGTACGTTTGACAGTCGTCTCAATTTTACTAGACGAGCAACGTTTCGCGGGTGAATTTCCTAACGAATTCACGCTGCCCGTAGATATCCCAATCTGGAGCCCCGCATCTTCTGGTCTTCTCCAGGAATTTGACGACAGCGGGTCGAGGGTCAAAATAAGCGGTGCCCACACCATTCAGTGCCACCATGAGGAGGGCGTTTCTCGTGTCCTCACCCATGCTGGTGCGGTGATTGTCGACAACGAGGTTGTGGTGGCTCACGATCCTTTCGGTCTGCATAGAGTGTGGACTCATGCAAGCCAGAGATACCAACACCTTCTGAACTGAACCTGTGGTGACTGGCAGAAGTTGCCGCAATCTGACAGTCATCTTACAACCGAGATCACAGCCATCAGGCAGGAACGGCACATTCATCATGTTTTCCCATTGCTCGGCTGCTCCGTCCGCAAAGTCAGATGCCTCGTCTGGAAAAAGACGCCTGACGACGCGCACGCCATGCTCAACGAATGATCCCAGATTGCGTGACATCACCAACCCCTTCATGTCTTTGATGACGTCCTCCTGCTCCGGGTGCATGCGTTCAGAGAGGTATTCGTGGGATGCTTGCACGACCTCCAGCCTGATTGCTCGTGCATCACGGCGGTTCGTCCAAACGAACTGGTGGATCGATTTTCGCTGTGTTCGGTTCTCACTGGTGCTATCTTTTGGGCAACTCTCCTTCTCCTCTCTTCTTCCCGGGAATGGTCCATCCCTCATCAATCTCAACTTCTTGACGGCAGCGCCAGTCACAGTGAGAAGATCACTGATGAACAAATCAATCCTTTGCAACTTCTTCTGGAGTGTTTCAAATATCTCCAGGATGTCGCCCACCAGTGAGGTTATCCACTTCTGTTGGTGGTTCCAAATTCTCAGAAACCCTTTGGCTTCAGCCTTCTCCTTTCTGTCGCTGGTACTTTCTGGTGCTTGCATCTGTTCCCACACCTTAATGGAGGCTGGTAGGTTATTCAGCACAGCATCCACCAGCTGCAGCTCGTGCTGGGCAAACCTGACATCGTGGTGCCGGGGAAATGTTTGACATTCCCGGCTTGCGCTGACAACATCTTCATCCTTCTCGGCGTCCGGAAGAATCGTACGAGCCCCAGTAGATTAGACTTCCAGATGCACAGCTCCGGTACGGTGCTCGGGCGAGAGCACGACGAAGGCAGAATCTCTATGACTGGTGGTACACCTTTGTCTTTGGGAGTGTCATCAGGTGTGATGGCAGCAGACGGATCATAGTTCCCTGGCGGCATTGTGGGTATTTCTGGCAATGAGTCATTGAGGCTGCGTCGAAAAATTGTGTCTAGGCGCTGACATTTTGCGGCAGATTTCTGTAGCTCTTCTTCTCGTTTTGCATTTCTGTCTCTCTTAGGCATGACTGGCAGGATATCGACCTGGACAAATTAGATGGTTAAATGTAATAACTAACTCTGGAAAAGCATGTCTATTTGAAACACTTTTATAGTGGAATTACAATGCGAGCGGCGACATGCTCTAGAATCTAGACATAAATATACTGAAGATATAGGCTTAAGGCAGAAAAGTGAGTAATACAAAACATGTATACCACGTCTATCAATGAAATGGTTGGCTAAGTACATAACAAATCAAAATATAGAAAATACGTACTTCCAAAACTGACATGTGCAAATGTTGATTACATTTGTAATGTTAATATGTGGACCACCAAATTTTTAGTAACAATTTTCCAAAGTTGAAGTCCCTGCTGACCGCCAACTTTCCATCTCACATGTAGACCACTATCAACTACTCATACATTTTAAAATTTATTTGTTTAGTATGTATACAATATGTTTCTTTGAGTTACCATGCTTAAAATTTCGATTTCTCAAAGATGCGGAGAATGAATTGGCTAGGTTACTGCCTCAAAAAAATCTACCCTAACAGGTTTATGGCTGTTGTGATGTTTGTATCATCTTACCTACAAGAGGGATCATTATTAAAATGTGATTAGTTTGTGATATTTGTTAAACGTTTCCAATTGCTTTCGTTGGACACTACACACACTTTGCCAGATTTATTTATTATTTGAAAAAAAAACAGCCGACTGAAAGGTTGTTGATACATCGTTAATCCCCGCCCGCTCGCTCTCGACCAATGATAATAGCGAATGGGCGTGGTTTAGTCTCGTCTGTGCTATACCGGGTACGTTTCGCAATTTCGCGGCCAGGACACCGGTTTATGTTGACAGCTATTTCAACATCACTGTAAAGAACTGGATTGCACGCGGCTCAATCGTGTAAAATGTGATGACGGGTCTTGTTGAATTATACACAATTTAAACAAACAGTAACATGCAGGTACACATATTTACATATATATAATCATTAGCTATTCTGGCACCGGAACACTGACGTCATAAGTAAACACTTCTATGCCTATGGTATGGCTATGCCAAAGCACGTTTTCAGTTCTTCGCATGAACTGTATGAAGAAGCCATTCGGCAATACGTCACTGTTATTGCTATGATGCTATTACATTCCTCACTTCCTGTCGCATGCATTAACATAAACTCACCATAACTCGGGTACTACTGCCTATGTCCATGATATTGCCATTATTCTTCGACTTTCGAGTCGAAAGTAAACCTCACCATTCGAGACGCATCGAACATGAAAATGGTAACATGAAAATAGTAACCTGGCATCTAGTTATGGAACAGGAAATATAAAGCCTTTTTTGAAAATGTAAGATTCCCCTCTGAGCCATATCAATAAATTGATCTTTTGTAGACATATTGCCCTTCTTTAACTTTGGTACTTTCTTGATTTTGCCACCAATGAAAATTAACTCAATCACACTAACAAAAAGAATACAAATTATGACCTACATTAATACAAGGGGCTGGTTAAGGAGAATGGGGGCACGCATTGGGGGGCAAGTTGGTTTGACTGGGGGGGGGGCAAATGAAAGGGCTGGGGGGCCCCCCACTTTATATGTTAAAAAAACGCCCTGTGGAAAACAAATAATCTGTTACGATGGACTGACTGATCGCCGCCATTGCGAGGAAGCCCTGTTGTGCCGCACGGTATATAAAACTTATTTAGAGTAGAATATTAACGTCAATGGGTCTTGTATCGATTTTAAATGTCATACTTTGTCGAATGTTGAACTGAATAAAATGAACGTGTGTGGAATTGTAGAATACAAATCGACAATAATCTGCGACGATGGACTGACTGTATGACGCGTCACTGTAATGCTAATCAAAAACAATAACCTGGAGACGAGCAGCGGAACGTACATACGAGTTTACGCATGCGGCGCAAACGTTGAATAAAAACGACAGTTGGTACAATCGATAGTTTATTGATTATAAATCAGTTTACATCACTTTAACACCGGACCACTTATCGGCAGCCCAGTCTGCCTCTCCTGGACGAACCAGTTCAAAACGGCATTGTCGAGGGCGCTATCTTTGGCGACGCAAGTCTTCTTTCACCGCAAACCATCGTCTTCCTCCACGGTGTGGACGAATTCTCGTAGCTTCATTTCATCCTTTAGCCATCCCCGAAGCGTCGATTCGGGAACGCACATCTCACGAGACACTTTGCATTGCGATTCACCCTTTCGTATCCGGATGACCAAATCTAACTTTCCGCGTACTGTGTACGCCTTGCGTTTTGGCATAGCGACGATTCGAGAACGATATTTGTGATGCGTCTAACAGACTAACGGAAGGATAATGATATTTCGGTGTTGTTTCACCCAAGTGTTATATTGTTGTCGCCTGCTCAATTGCATTTAACACTATTTTACTCAACTTTTATTTCAATGCACTGTGAGTTATTTTCATGTATCGGCATTCAGTAAGATTGGTTTAATCTTGCCGCCTGAAATCGACTCGCTCTTGCTGCCTATCACGTTGAATAAACGGGTTAAACTTTTATGTTTTAAATCGATTGAAAGGTGCAGGAGCGAGTTGGCGAGTGTGTCTGATGTCTAAATTACCACTAAATGTGTGAACGTTTTATTAACATGCAACGCATTTGTGTGAATCACCATTGCAATTAAGAAGTCGCCCGACCGAAGCCAACGCCGGCGAAACACGACTGATGGCAGCGCAAAACAAACAATGCAACAACACTTGGCTATTTATTTACCATCATACAAGCCCAACCATTCCACCCCTGGCGGCAGAAAATCGGGGTCCACGACCGACCGCGTTATATTCGATTCCGCGTTATAACGGGGCGCGTTATAACGAGGCGCGACTGTATATACACACACACACACACACACACACACACACACACACACACACACACACACACACACACACACACACACACACACACACACACACACACACACACACACACACACACACACACACACACACACACACACACACACACACACACACACACACACACACACACACACACACACACACACACACACACACACACACACACACACACACACACACACACACACACACACACACACACACACACACACACACACACACACACACACACACACACACACACACACACACACACACACACACACACACTTGAGTGTGCACAGGGACAAGCGTCAATATTTGTCACGCCTGTCTATGGCAATAAATGGACATAGACAGGCAATGTCTAGATCATACCACCATATCATGCTGCACAGTCACACGAAATGCAAATGCGTATGTTAAGGCTTGGAAAAGAAGTCATTCTTAGAATACGAATTGTACTGGTAATTACTCCTGTCGTTGATAGAAGTCCACGTCAGAGTGTTCGACTAAGCCATGCGCGTTACGGAACAACACTGAACAATGCCTGTTTTTTTTACCAATTAACCCCTGTTATCGTAGTTGACGTCAGCCCCGGCGAACACCTTAGCGATCCGACAGGTGGTGACAATTAAACATGGCCTCCTTTTTTACAATATCTAGATCATACCACCATATCATGTAAACTTAACTATAATCATTCCAAATGTAACACAAAAACTGTGCAGATATGCCCCTCATTAGTTGACGCAAATAAATAATGTCTTGGGAAACCCGATTTATAGTAGTAAGGTTTATTTGCGTTCATACTACAACAGCAACAACAACAACACATCACAGTTGACAATGACGTCAACACTCGTGTGCATGTATTACTGTGGCTGTGACTTGCGTTTCAGTATAAATGTTAAATTACATAAACATTTACCATTTAAACTTTTTATATGGTAATTTCTTACATGCGATGATGAAATCAAATCACGAGATCAGGCGTTTGCTGTGTATGTCAATTGCTATTGCATAACACAGTTCTGAAACCACAAACCACGTGGTGTAGTTAATAATGACGTTGCGGAAATGCCTCAGCGTGCAGACATGCCCCACCTTCCCCTACTTAAAGACCAAATTGGTAAATGGCTTTAACAAAAAAAAGTGTTACAAGTTTAACATGCCACTGAGATATATTCAGAATTTAGTTCTTGTATGAATTTACATATTGTAATTAGTTTTGCATTGCTTTAACAAGTAAACAACTGATCCATTTTTTAAGTGTTTGGCCCACACAAAAATAACATCACAGCCCAATGTAGACAATAATAGATACATACACATTATTAGAAGGCTTAATAAAATAATAATAACACTATAATAACACTATATAAATAATGAATCATATTTGTGCATCATAATATATGTAGTAGGTTGTGATAGCAAATATATACTTAAACATAAACTTATATACATGTAGATACATCACATATAGATTTTAACTTCATAACATAATACCATACTACCTGTGTCAGGTTGATATATATACATACATTGATACTTAAAACATACACTTACATACATAATGTGCATGGTCAAATACATAATATACAAACACTAATTTCATACAGTTTCATGAGATAATGCATGAAACAAAATAACACAAAACGTCACAATGTGAATAATGACATCATATGCACATTTTTCAGTATTTGTGACAATATGAATTATATACATTTATTTTATGTTTACACTACAGTCGTAGTGCTAGCCACTATCTTATGTAAGAGGTTTTCTATAGCTATTGGTTAGGCGGTAGTCATAGCAATGGGCATTATGTTAGGAAACAGGCCGGTAATGTTTACTAAAGCATATCACTGACTGGTAGACTATATATATATATATATATATATATATATATATATATATATATATATATATATATATATATATATATATATATATATATATATATATATATATATATATATATATATATATATATATATATATATATATATATATAAATATATATATATATATGCTAGGGACTGATCTAACCATGTTCGGCCAGTTGTTTGTCACAAGAAGGCGACTACTGCAAGTGTATTAAGAGGCAGCCAGTCGTATGTCACAAGAAGGCGACTACTGAAATTGCATCTGTACGGTTTGAACGTGAAATTGCATTTGTATGGTTTGAGCATTGCGAGAAGGCGACTACTGAAATTGTATTTGCATGGTTTGAACATGATTGGAACATTGCCAGAGCAACTGGCATAAGTGCTAATTTTATTTTACGTTGCTAGTCAATAAATCATGTGAGTGTGTATATAAGAGAGAAAGAAACCGGTCTAATAGGAATGTTAATACAACTATGCCTCACAATGTCACATGATAAACAAAGTAGCTGTGTTATTAAAGGACACAAATTATTCTTACTGTGTTTACAAGATGATGCAGTGATTGCTAAGTTCATTGTTTTGCTATTGTGTGGGTAACAGTCAGAAGACAAGAGCTGCACAGAGGGTTCTCTGTAGGCATCATTAGTCAGTTTACACTGTTCATATTGTAAACTTAGTACACATTGTTTGTTCATTTATTGTAATTTTCTTGTAACAATTGGGTTAAATTATATCATGCAGAACCAGCTCGGACTGAATGTGAGCAGCGGAGGGCGAGCTGGGGCATCGTGTGAGGGCGTGGTGGATTTGAGCAGCAGGAAAGCATGGACACATAAACAGCAGGAAGGCATGGACTGTCGAGGGGTGCCAGGGCACAAGTAGTGTGTGAACCGTGTTCGAGTGATAATGTGAATCGTCTTCATTGTGATTTCATCTTGATTTACGTTATACTCGCAGTGTGGTGAGGTTTGGTTATTATTTATTTATTTGTTTTGGTAATTATGTAATTCTATATGTATGGATTGTATATAATATGCAATCAATAATGGATGTAACTTTTGCAAATGCGACATTTTCAAATGCACAATGGTTAATACACTGACATTCTAGCAGCAGCAATATATGAAATGTAATGATTACTATGCTATACACATGGAGTCCTGTATGATAGCCATCTTTCAGCTCTTGGTACAAGCCTCTCTGGATCATCAAGACTGCATAAAATATGTACAAACTGTTATTTGACACTGCATGTGTGATCTTAAACAAATAAACTCCACTTAACTTCACTAAATAATAGTATACACATTCATGACATAACACATGCATCAGGTCAGCTTACATGCACAGACCCTTGAGAAAATTTGCTTTAGTAACTCATCCATGTTTATCACCCAAGTGACATGCAACAACAAAACATTTCCACAACAGCCTTAAATGAGCCATTACCACACATAACAATCACTTAGTAATACAGGAAACATGGTAACCTCTGTGAGATTTGATTGAGTCGTTCCCACGTTCGTTGTGTGTTCACCAGAGATAAGATGCTTCACTTTGGTAACAGATACAGCTGTTTTGTGAGCATGGATACGATTGACGGGATTTGCTTAGACTTGTTTTTATTGTTAGTTTCAAACTCATGGGCGACCATGTGGTTGACTTTGGTGAGCAATGCCATGATTTCTAGTTCATGACTCCCTTTCTGAAAGACTTGACATAAAGCATGTATGAACCATGACCCTTTTTCCGTATTACGCCAAGAGTAGTAGCCTAAAAAAGAACAAAGTGGAGGCAATTAAGCAGTGCCAATTTCACATAACGTTCTGCACTGTATTTTTCAGCTTGCAGAATATTTTAACTGGATTGTTCCAAGGCTGTCATAAATTGGTTGGCTGATAACCCTACAATGTTGTGACAAGTTTTATACATTTATAAATATCTTTACATACATACATACATGAATAATTATATAAATATGTGTGTGTATATATATATATATATATATATATATATATATATATATATATATATATATATATATATATATATATACATACATACATACATACATACATACATACATACATACATACATACATACATACATACATACATACATACATACATATATATATATTATAGCTTTACTTGCAATACTTTTTATGGATAAAATTCCAAATATATATATTTCTTATGGATAAAAATCCAAATATATATATATATATTCAAGACAACCTACGTTTCACAGTTTAGTCTAAAATTTCTTATACATTGACTGATATTTTTATAGGTCACTAAAAAATATTCAAAATTAGATATGGTAGGTGAGAGGATTTGATGAACAGCAATCACTAGTCTTACTGAGAGGTGTCGCGTACGCATACAGGAAATCAGGCTCTTCCGGGATGGGGTAGATTTTCTCTTCTGGCTCTTTTATGCTATCAGCCACCTCAACACCATGGTCCATCTTGTTACCACGACAAGCCTAAAACACAATATGGTCCACCTTGTCATCATGATAAGCCTGAAATTCAACATGGTCCACCTTGTCACAATGACAAGCCTGAGACACGTCACACATGGTCCACCTTGTCACCACAACAAGCCTGAAACATAACATGGTCCACCTTGTCACCATGATAAGCCTGAAACACCACATGAATAGCTGTTGCCAGAGGGGACGTCACAGAGCACAAAGCCACCATTTAGACCTCAGCCTTATTTGACCAAATATAGGAAAACGTGACGCCAGTACATTCAGGCATGATATCCAATGTGTTCTCTTAACTATCAGCCAGAGCACACAACTTGAATAGATGAACTGACACTGATGTTTGTTAATTATACCACTTAACTATGCCCCGTTGAGAAGTGTGCACACAAACATGGATGTCACATTAGAAGAAACAATACACGAGTCAAAAACAGTGAAGTGAAGAACTGACAAATCTTTGATTTGAAGAGTGCTAAAATGATTGGGCAGACAGGGAAATTAAGTTGAATTGTTCTAAATATTGAATAATTATGATGATATTAACTACTTCCTTCACATTTAAGTAACATTTGAGCAAAGTAGAACATAAAACATGATTTATAAAAGGACATTTTGTGTATACAACATTCTTCTTAAAGACAGCAAATGACTGGAACAATTACCTACTGACTGTCAATGGGAGAAGTGGAACAGTGTATGTAATATCAACAGAAATGAGAGATATTCAAGGGGCTGATCAGGCATAGACCCTGGACATTAATGACTTCCCTGTCCACATATGTAATGGTGTGTAGGCAAGAGAAAGACTGGAGGAAAGAAAGAGGGCTGATTACAATGACAATTGCAATTCCACCAATGTAGGCTTCAACAGACAAGCAGCTACTTTGATATTTAAATTCTATTAGAGCAAACCTCATTTATATGCTATTCAACTTTGATCTCACCTGGATAATGAAGACCTTTGGCTTGCCACAGAGTGTGGGGCACTGTTCATCCTTAAAAGGGTTGACAAGCTGGCCTATCTGGACCATGTCATCAGTGCCGTTGACAAAGCCTGTGTCACCATGACTGAGGATTGCACACATGAAACAGTCATTGTTGCTGTGATCTTCTTTTGCCACTGAAACAGCATCATACAATGTTACATGTATGCTGATATGAAAACAAGGGATTGGGTGAAGTAAAGATAAATGGGAGTAGTTAGGAAAGAGAGACAGAGATGGAAAGAGAGACTACTAAGAGGGAAAGAGAAAGAGATATACTGATAGTGGAAAAGAGAGAAGGGGAGAGACTGAGAAGGAAAGAGAGAGAATGAGAGAGAATGATAGGAAAAGAGAGAGAACAAGAGAGAGAGAGGGAGAGAGAGGGAAAGAGAGATACTGAGAGGGAAGGGGAGAGAAAGAGAGAGACTGAGAGGGAAAGAGAGATACTGAGAGGGAAAGAGAGTGAAAGATAGAGACTGAGAAGGAAAGAGAGAGTGACTGAGAGGGAAAGAGAATAAGACTGAGAGGGAAAAAGCGAGAGACTGAGAGGGAACGAGAGAGAGGCTGAGAGGGAAAGAGAGAGAGAAACTGAGAGGGAAAGAGAGAGAGAGTTAATGTTATGATGTTGAAAGTCTCTACACTGCAAACTATGCATCAAGGTTAGAAAATGGGTCTTATCTCTCTTTATCTACAGCACTTCATGAATGAAACTCCATATCTCATGAATGATCAAACCACATCAATATAAAAAACACCCTTACCTTTGTCTAATATCATCAGCATCTCTGCAGCTGTCTTGTTTTGTTCCAGTCTCACATCAAAGCCAAGTTCCATGAACAGTTGGTACAGATGTGAGGCATCAACATCGGTTCCAACACGTTCACTCAAACGAAGGAAATGTCGGTTGTTTATGATAATAAATACCCCCCTTTTGGGGTGGTCCATTCGGTATACATCCTTGTCAGACTCTGCATTAGTGCTGCAAAGAGCAATGTTAAATACACGACATATTACACATTTCAACTGAATACGAACAAAAGGGAAGAAAGTAGAAGTTTTTCAACTTCTATAAAGTGTGTCTTCCCCCATAAAAACACATGATTGATAACATCATGACTTAATTTATGCAGATGCAATATATATATATATATATATATATATATATATATATATATATATATATATATATATATATATATATATATATATATATATATATATATATATATATATATATATATATATATATATATATATATAAATAAATATATATATATATATATATATATATATATATATATATATATATATATATATATATATATATATATATATATATATATATATATATACACACATAAATATATAGTAATTATAATAGTGAAATATTATGTGCAGTCAGTTTAATAAAAGTGTGCAAACATTTGTTAAAAGCAACACTATTATTGACTGTGATCAATCATTAGATTGGATACCTTGTGAAAGTGTAAATGGCATTATGTTAGTTAAAAATATAGAGGCACAGTCATTTGTGCCACTATTCCACTTAATTTTTACGAGACATGGTAAAAAATTATTTTATATTTTGTCTGATGATTTCACTAAAACTAACTAAACAATTTACATAAAAAGTATATATATATATATATATGGAATCTAGAAATAATTAAATAATATACCGGTAACAATCTTTGAATAAATATGTTGCATGGATATTGATTTATGGACAAAAACTCACCACACTGGTATAAATAATTAAACTGTTTAAACTCACCCAATTATACCAATACCTGCTTCTCCTCCCCCAGATATAACTATCTTTGTATGTGGTGTATCTTCCATTACACGTGTATCTTCCATTACAGGTGTATCATCCATTACAGGTGTATCTTCCATTACAGGTGTAACTTCCTGCACTGGTGCATCTACCTTGCTCTCATGTTTGTTCTGTAACCATGAACAGCCACAAACTGCTATGTGAAGAAACATGTTTTACTGAATGTATAATATAAAGAAGCAAAAATATTAATTTGCAAACTTAATATTAAACAATGACTATCTTTGTATGTGGTGTATTTTCTTAGTTTTGTTCTTAAAAACATAAAGGCAAAACATAGTTCACTGCAATGTCTCCATATACCCACAACATAGCCTTACACGACTTGGAAATATCAACGCAGACATGAGACTTGCAGTAGACCAACTGGGGTATATTCCTTACTTTGACTTAACTTTAATTGGCTGTGGACCGGTCATCACTGGTTAGACTGGTAATGACAGGCATTTCCTTAAATCACTCTTTGATTTTGAACTGGTTCATAGAAATCAGAATTATGCCAACCAGTACAGCAAGTATGCCGAAGCATAAATGATTCAGCACACTTCCAAACACTGTGTAGAATATAGGAGAGACGGAGTAGTAGTTACAGTGGTTTATTCATTATTCAAACGTTTCATACTTACTGTTGAATAACTTGTGTTGCCCTCATGTGATGAACCTTTGCGATGAGTTCCTGTACTATATGGAGCTGCTTCTTTGTCACGTACAGCAGATGAACTGAAATATTACATACTTTATTCAGAATGACATCATCACTTTTGTAATGAAATAGGCCAAAGTAATTATACTCATTAAGAGTACCTGCAAAGGCAGGCACGTGATTCATTTCAATAAAATGCCATTTGCACATGTGACATCCGGTATGCAGTTAGAATCATGCTGCATTTGCTTATAGGAAAAAATATAAAATGTGTAAAAGAGCACATATTTTTTTCACCTGAAACTATTTTACTGGCTTAACTTCTTGTATGGATAAAAAAAATGTATGGAGTGTAGAGTAGTAAAGTATAATTTATCAACTGTTCTCTGCTGAAATACAAATGTATGTTAAAACAATTTATATTATAATGATATTTACATAATTTATAGAATAATATTGCATAACACTTCCATCATCTGTTTTCTGTAAAAAAAATTCCTTTGTTTAATTGTACTTGTTGTAAAGACTATTACAAATAAGTTATATATTGGTAATGAAACTGAAATGAAATGTGAATGTGATTCTAAAATTATTAATTTGATACTATCATAAACTGCATTAACGTTAAGAACTGAAATGATTTTTTTTCCTATCATTTATTGTATCCTGGCGGACAATCATGATTTTTATATGGATGGTAGGGGGCATGTAGGTGTGAGTTTTTACTGTGCCAGCATACATCCTTCTTTCATCATCGGTAATGGTAAATTTGGTCCGGTGCAAAAAATCAACTAATGTTTACAGGACTGTTTAACACACATGAAAAACTAAACACCGTAAAGTGGGGATTCATTTTACCAAGAGGGACCAGTTGTGGCTACCAAAACTGGTCTTCCAGTCTGATACTTGCTCAAATGTATCACAGTTAGTTCCCGGAAAAACATCTAGGTGTCTTAGGGGAAGGCAGAGTTAGTTGAACTACTGGTGTAGTTGAGCCACCCATGTTTCCCAAGAAACTACAGCAGCAACATTTACATGGTACCACCCAATGATTGAACGTGTCATTAGAACATGATTGACGTATAATAAGTGCCATAGGTAACATCGATCAGAAAATGTGAGTTACAAGTATGTTTTTTTGAGGTTTTTCGAAAACATTTGTTGACTGTAATTAATGTGCTGGTGAGTAAATTATCAATGCATGTGACTTTATTTTTGGTGCCCTTACGAACTGTTTAACTATGCACAGGGAAGAAGATTGTTTACATCACTCTGTGCATTAATGAGAAGTTAATTTAAATTCTCTGCCCCAAAATACATCAAGGAATAATTGTTTCTTAACAAATTGGGACAACATTCAAAGGCAACATATTTGCAGACTTGTCAGAGATGCGTTGTACCCATTAGGTAGATGTGTTGGCTGAGTAGTTATGAAATTTTAGTACAAGGCCTACATAAATTATACAAATAAAGCATTTAGGCCACAACAAGTGTTAGTTGAGCCAGCTTACCAACTCTATTTGAACCAATTACTACATATAATTATCTATGCATACAAGATATAGATATAAAAAAATCTTCCTACCTTCCCATATGCTTGAATGAGTGGGTGGGTGGGTGGGTGGCGTAGTGAAAAACATAATGGACATTATAAAAAATAAACAATGCCTAATTTTAGTGCGTTTTTGTTGATGTGCCTCCCCAAATATGCACCTGGTAACTGTATACCCTTAAGTTGTTGATGATACTAGCAATAATTAATAATCACAGGAAAGTTATGGAACACCCGTGTGATGTTTATACATTTAATGGTTGCATCTTGCCCAAAGACATAAATAGAACACCTGTTAGAAAAACAAGACTGCTGAGCCCTTATCAGTCGACACATGATACAGTGATGCAGGCATGGGCCAGTGATATCCATACTGTTGCATGGCAAGAACCCACTGGAGGTGCTGTGCTTACACTGTACAGCACCCAGTCTTCATCATATATCATACCAGCATCTACTAAATAACAATAGTTATTGAGTGTAATAAATGTACAATGGGTTAAAATACATGTCTCACTAATGTAACTGTTAAATAACTATAATAATATGTAGGCTGCGGGTGGCAAGCTTACACCTAAATTAAGAATAGACCACTGTAAGGCAAGTTTGTAAGATAAAATTGCATTTATTACAGCTTACTAACTAAGCTGATAAACTAAACTTACTACTAAAATGATACAAAACTAAGTTTCTCAGTCATTGCACAATTTAAACTCCTGATCTAACTTCAGTAAAACATCAAGGAGTGAGCCTGTACAAATAGCAAAGAAAAAAACAAGTAATTATGCGCCCGCTTCACGGCAGCGAACTGGATTATCACTCTAGTCTATAGCCATAGGTGAATGATTAATGATGTAACTCTATGGTCTTCCCATACAGCAATGGTTCCGAACGTGTCGTACCAGTGGTGGCCTAAGGCTAAGCCTATGCTATGCTGTGGCTAAGTCTAATTAACGTAGTGAGTGGTCTAAGTACTAAGACTAAGTAGTAAAGTAAATACTAAAGCAGTGACACACTTTATAGCACAACAAATAATTATATGCACGTTAAAATTGGAAAAGCTACAAACCGGCTTGAGAAACAGCCCATGATGTAGTCGTAGATGGAATTGGATTATCGCCAGATGTTAATACAACTACTAGATCACAACAACATTCAACATACAACACAATAAGTCAACAAAACTCAAGAAAACAGTCACAACTTTCGTTTTGCACATCCTTATTAAAGGTTTATTTCATGCAGCAAAGTCCTAGTGACATAATGTTTATCAAGGAATCTCAATTGCATGCAATTATGGATAGTATTCGGTGTTGATAATTAATTTGATCAGAAATACAATAACATTTGTTTTTGTGTGGAACTATTTTACGTCGCTCATGTGCGCAGTTGCTATGTGCAACAAGTTGTAAACAATACGATCAAGTTAGTCGCTATACTGGTCGCCAGAGGGCAGCAGCTTAAAGCAGCTTGCGCACATTCCCCAACAGTGGCGCCACTCAGCGTATCACCACTGCCACAAACTTGATGACAATTCAAAATGAACAGTTGCGGAGTGGTATAAACGACTGGATGGCTGGGCAACGCATTTGTTGTTTTACGAATTTAGTTATGCATTTGTGCACCTGAGAGATGTAGCATTGTTTCGTACAAAAACGAATGCACAAGTGCGGAAGTGTATTTCTGCCATGCATACAAAAATAAGTCGAAATGTCAACGTACTAAATTGAAATTTCGATTTACTGTGTCCACGGGCCACCTGCTGCACGCTGAGCTATTTCATGCGGCCGGCGGATTGTATATATACGGTCCGCGCCCCCGATAATGGGTATATAAAATAAATAGTTTCTCACACCTTAAAGCGAAACAAAAGTCATGGTTTGGGGGCATCTAAAAGAGATGTTAAAAACTAATCACGAGCAATTAAAATCAAAAATATAGTGCCAGTGGTTTACTCAGAATGCGTTCTAAAGTGGGATAGGCCTCTTACTCTATTCCAGTCATAACCAGTGTGACCGATTAGCGCATGCGCAATTCTATGAAATCAGGGTAACTTAGACTACAAGTGACGTGTTAAGGGAGGCCAGCATACACATAACCAATGCAAAATCTCAAATAAACGTGTTATTTTGCCAGAAAGAGGATTCGTTTAGTAAACAAAGGCCAAAATATGTACATTAAGTTGAGTTTGGACGCAAATAGTGTGGCCATATCTTATTGGCAAGTATGGGAATATGTGTATGCAAGTACATTTTCATTTGGCAATCGAATTTTGCCAGAATACCACACTCCTGACGTAGGGTTATCTAACAGTATGGCGCAGCCCATGAAATTAAGATGCTGTGTGTTCAACAAGGTTTTCCTAGTATTTCCTAGATATTCATAATTCTAGTTACAATTAAATGGTTATGTTTTAGTAACTGTTTTTGTTACTGCCACGTCGTATTGTCAAATATAGGGATAGGCGCATGCAAATATTATTGTCATTTTGTATGCGAATTTTGCCACTCGTGGGGTAGGATTATCTAACAGTATGGCGTGGCCTATAACATTAAGATGCTGTGTGTTCAACAAGGTTTTTCTAGTAAACCACTGGTGTGATATTCTTAATTGTAGTTGTAAATGGGGATGCTTAGTAAGTTTTATAGGTGCATATGCCAAAAAACATGACTTTGGTTTCCCTTTAATGTATCCCAATTTATCTTGACTTATTTAGCCTATTTAATTGGTTTTAACTTATCTTAATCTTAGTTTATCTCAATTTATGTTGACTTAGTTAGCCTATTAAATTAACTTAATTTATGTCAATTTATCTTATCTACATATTTTATCATGTTAGCGTGTTTCGATAGATTTTTGTTCGGATACACGGCGGGTTATGAATGCCTAATTTATTCGTGAAAAGTTCATCAAGTTGGTAGATATATACGAATAACGATTTTCTTCAACCACAACTAGTCGTCCCAGAATTATCGATGGCGGCGGCCGATGGCAGCCGAAATGTAGAGAGTAAGTAATCTGATTCGATGTGGTTTGAATAAAATCGTTACTCGTGCCTAATTTATTATTGTTTATTACTTCCGGTGTGTATCTCTGCACTTGCAGCACCATTAGCTGCTCTACGGGGGAAGTATTTGCGATAGGTTTCTTGAAGATATATTCCAACGGTCTACGGTATAGATCAGTGCTTCGTAACATTTTTGGGGTCACGGACCTCTTTGAGAATCTAAAGAAAACTATGGAGCCCCCTCAGAAAAACGCACATAAACAGGAAGTTCACGGACCCCTAGAGGGTCCATGGACCACCAGTTAAGAACCCCGTTATGCATGTACTTCAATGCTCACTATGCACTGCTCACTATACCCTCCAGGCATGTCGACACAGTGCCACGATGGATATGTTTGGTTAGTTCCCGGCCCACCACGTGGCGCCACTTTTGCATCGAATACACCAGACCGATGGCGACTGCCAATGTATGGCCCGTGCTATATGTAGATGTTGGCCCAGTGACATCGGCCTAACGACGAGCCAATGAACAAAACATCAACGGACCGATGACGGTAGCCAACATCAGGCAGTTTATACAGAATACGTTGACCCGAGGTCGGCCCGATATCGGTATGTTTACTGGGTGTAGAGGCTACATTCGAAAATTCGCAAATACCCCTTCCGATACAGTATAATAAAAGACCAGTTCACACGAGTGATTAATTACCCAACTGGTCGCTGTGCAATAATCTGTCGTGGAAACACCCTTAGTGATGCTAATGTGTGGCTACTGTAGTGTCGGTCGAATGGGGACTCTTTGCCCAGAATCTGGGCAAACATCCTGTTAACTAACATTTTAGTCGCGGGTTCGAATATCATTTATGGTATTCGAACCTGCGATAAGGGAAAGGTAAATTTTATTCGGATTCTTTTATAATTTTTTTGCAAAGCTGTTATATTGGTAATTTAAGCAATTAAAGGAATTACCGACGAAACGTGTCTAACATGTCAGTAATATAATGACATTGCATGTCAAGAAATTATAAGTTTTCGTGATTAAGTTTTTCTACAGTCATAGGAAACAACGATATAACACCGATAAGGAATGAGTAAATTAATTGTACTTTGTAATCGGTAGCATTGAAGTCATCGGCAAAATCTTCCCAGTTCGCTTTCTTATATTTGAAACATATTCTATGCCTCGTCTATATGGTTTGTAGAACATTTGTAGAACTTCCTTTCGAGTTGATGCACGCAGGACCTGCTCACGACGAGCGCACGAGCTATAGTCGCCGATTGGCCTTGGCTTCAGAATCGCCGCCGACTGTCGGCCAAATTGGGACCAGCCCCAATTAGCCTCGCTTATCGGTCTCGTGAGGGTGTTTACACGACCGATTCTTGCACAGCGAGACCACGTGGCAGACCAGTCGGATAATTGATGCATCATGTAAACCGGTCTTTAGTTTAAATATCACAACACACTATGGACGCGGGGTTCCAGCCATGTTTGAAGGGCATGTTACTGTGGGGCCACGTGGATCAACGAGCGCCTACATACGAACGTGAATTGTTACCACTTGAAAGGTAGTTGGAACAAGTTAATCAGACACAACAACGTTTGACCATTTTATGCATAAAATATAAATACAATTCTAAATACAAATAATTACATGTCGAATAAATCCTAATTACAGACATCAACAAGTTGTAACAAAAATAAATCCGCTACCTTATATAAGGAACCCTCCTCGATTAAGTTATCCCAGAGCGAACCTGGTTTGTTGGTGTACAAATGTGAAGTGCATGAATATGTTAAGTAACAGGCACAGACGATTTCATAAAAGAGTGCATACATTTGTTAAAAATCATCTAGAGAATTCACATTGATCGTTAGATCGGCTAACTGACGAAAACGTGAATAACCTTTTGGCAGAATTTTGACCAGATCTATTTCACCAAAACTTAAATAACACTTACGCACAAACGAGCTCGCATGTTGTAATCGATACTACATGGTTTAGAACGGTGTGCTTTAAGCTGTAACAGTTTCGTAACATGCAACACCTACTTACAATACGAACGAGGTGCTATTTATTGCGATCTGGCGTGCATATAAACAACTTGATTATATACAATATTTTCTGAATTTAACGCTTGTTGTGATACTGTTGAAGTCATCTGTAACATTTCTGCTTTGAGTTACTGTTGGATCTGCGCGTAAAGGTTGGACACGTAGATATGTGAACGCGACACCGCCAGACTGGAATGTTTGCTTTGGTGTGCACCTTTGTGACTGGCTTGAACTTGGCTGTAACCAGGTGCCGTGGTGTTGGCTGTATCTCATGGCACTGCGGTGGTGTTGGTTGTATCTCAAGGCACTGCCGTGATGTTGGCTGTATCTCAAGGCACTGCCGTGGTGTTGGCTGTATCTCAAGGCACTGCCGTGGTGTTGGCTGTATCTCAAGGCACTGCCGTGGTGTTGGCTGTATCTCAAGGCACTGCCGTGATGTTGGCTGTATCTCAAGGCACTGCCGTGGTGTTGGCTGTATCTCAAGGCACTGCCGTGGTGTTGGCTGTATCTCAAGGCACTGCCGTGGTGTTGGCTGTATCACAAGGCATTGCCGTGGTGTTGGCTGTTTCTCAAGGCACTGTCGTGGTGTTGGCTGTAACTCAAGGCACTGTCGTGGTGTTGGCTGTAACTCAAGGCACTGCCGTGGTGTTGGCTGTATCTCAAGGCACTGCCGTGGTGTTGGCTGTAACTCAAGGTACTGTCGTGGTGTTGGCTGTATCTCAAGGTACTGTCGTGGTGTTGGCTGTAACTCAAGGCATTGCCGTGGTGTTGGCTGTGGTGGTCATATTATGTGTGTTCCAAGGAGTGACATCCATGTTGAAATAAGCCATGCCCCATGTGTTGGTGGCAAACGCCACAACCGCCACACACATAATGTTCATCATGAGACCAGCTTTCGCCTGTAGAACAATCAAGACATGTCAGAATGTCAAGTAACAAGTGTATGGCGTAGAAACACATCGCTGATGGTGCAATGCTCTTTTTTAATAATAATAATATTTATGTGTCTACAGTTTGCCGCGTTCGTTGTTCAAGACAGTTTGTTTAATGTGTCCTCCTCTTTGGTTGTTTATCAAAGCAACCCATTGATTATGAGATCTCCTAACCCTTTGGTTTTAAGCGCCCATGAGCTCGGATTCGGAGGATTTGGACGTGATAGAAGTTTTCGTATTGTAAGTTAATACCTGGATTTAAGTACATCTACAAATGCCGGTATTGTCACTTACATCCACCGGTATGCTGATACAGTCTAGTTTTTAGCGAGTTGTATCAATACATTTTGTTAGTTTTCTCATAAAAGAAAAAACACTTTTAATTTTTTTTACTAAAACATAAAAAAATTAATAAACTATCATAGTGGCTTATTTCTTCAAAAAAAATTAGCACAATAAAAAGAAACCTCATTAGGCTTCAACAGATCAAATATTAATAATAAGCACCGTTATCACGAAAGATGACTATCTTCACGCTTACCATATCGGTCACTTTCAGGTAGCCATTTGCAAACACGATTGCATTTGGCGGCGTTGCGACGGGAAGCATGAACGCGAACGAAGCCGCAATTACTCCGGGAAACATCAGGTAGAGAGGATTCATTCCTAGATCAATGGACTGTGTGGGAAATAAAAAGTGAATTATGTTACTATTCTCGTCAAATAATTAATCCAGTGTAATTTTAAATATGCAGTCCCAGAATACATCCCATTAGAATAATAAAAACTAACAGATGCAATTACATACAATTATATACAATTATGTACCTCAACTAAGTAACACAGTGAAGGAACTGTCTCAGTGTATAATTATGTTTGTACATTCAGGTGTGACGCAGTGACCCGGTGGTCAGAGCGCCGGACTGTAAACCGAGTGGATGTGTCTGTGTCTTTTGGAGGAGACACTAAAACCGCAGGTTCCTTCGGATCACCGTCCATTCTATCTGGTGTATGTGTCTTGCGCTGATCCATTATGTTCATTTCATTCTATCGTGTCATCGTGTGAGGAAGTTAGCAGAATTGACTGAGCGGCGTCATGGACGATGGTTGACAGATGGATTCCACAGCATGTTACACATTTACCCCCTGTGTGGGATCTGTTACCTGGCATATACCCCTATCGTAGACACAGGGTGCTTTCAGTGCCTCTTCCGAAAGACACAAGCTAAATCGTGTAAACGAAATTGCCCAAGTTTCGAAACAGTAGCATGGTGGACTCGACGCCCGGCTGTCTCGGTTCACAGTGCGGCGTTCTAACCGCAGAGCTCCCCAGTAGTCATTCCGTTGACCAACAGGTTCACAAATGGTCGCTACGTTTCTAAGATTCATCGCCATCTCGGTTAAGCTTGAGAGAACCGCTAGGGTCATGTTAGTTTCGGTGTACTCACCAGTTCGCCGATGATTGGCAGCAGGAGAGCCGACGTGGCCGTGTTGCTCGTGAACTCCGTCAGTGCGGCGACCAGTACCGCAACAAGGACAACGACGGACCAGTTAGGGAGGACCCCGAGCACCACCATACGGCTTCCAATCCATTCCGATAGTCCAGACACCTGCACGAAATAATAGTATGTACACATGTGTATAGCTCCGTATATATGGCATTAGAGGCGTCTAAAACACATAGGAAATTAAATTAATGGGTTAATTATATGATAGTAAATTATAAAATATATCACGTTATATAATTTTGCATGTAGTTTTGCTAAATACGGAACTTTCTCGACACCACTGCGCATTTCCGTTGTTTAATCAAACTCATCCGCACGTCATTGTTATTATTTCATAATAATTACCCTGGTGTGATTAGTCTATTACATTTAGATGCGTCCATTAAAACAGCTTTCTCAAAAGATTTAGCCCATCGCGAATCAGGTCCGTTGATGTCCAAATGTGTAGTGCGTGAATACTTAAGTAATATATAAGTAATATGCCCAGTCGGTTGAAAAAATTATTTTGTTAAAATCATCGAAAGAATTGCTTATGATCGTTACATCTGGTAACTGATGTTATAATATATAGAACAGGACCACATTTGTCCCTTTTTTGCTGAATTTTGACCGTATTTGGTCCGATGATTTCACCAAAACTAAATAACAAATATCTACAATCGCGCTCTCTCTGGCAGGTATCGCCACTAGTACACATATAAGTCACGTGTTGTTGGTTCCCCACCTTGCTGACGTCAGCCAGGGCAAATCCGCCACCAATCAAGAGAACGACACCCCACGGAAACTTCTCGCCAACGCTTTTCCAGTCCAGTAGGGCTATCGACATAGAGCACCAACGTTAAACAGCGAGGTGTATGTGACAAAGCAAGTAATGAACGTAACCAATGCAATCTACGAACATAAATTCACATAGAAAACACCACGAAGCTGCCTACAGAACAACATCAATTTAATGTTTTTAATGGACTAAATTAATAAATACTCCAAGTTTTTCCATAAAAGACATGGAAACCAGTGGAATAAGATGATTTACCTCCAGGCGACTTGCTTCCGTCGAACCGTGGCCAGGACTTAGGGCAGGCGTACAGGAAAATGCATATGAAGATAGCACAACTGGCGTCCGTGAGGAATCTGTGAATATAATATTGCATATATATAAAGAGAGAGAGAGAGAGAGAGAGAGAGAGAGAGAGAGAGAGAGAGAGAGAGAGAGAGAGAGGGAGAGGGAGAGGGAGAGGGAGAGGGAGAGGGAGAGGGAGAGGGAGAGGGAGAGGGAGAGGGAGAGGGAGAGGGAGAGGGAGAGGGAGAGGGAGAGGGAGAGGGAGAGGGAGAGGGAGAGGGAGAGAGAGAGAGAGAGAGAGAGAGAATGGCTAGACAGTAACAATGCATCAATGGGCTACTTCTGGTTATCCATTGGAAGTCATTGGTTCGCATGGGTTAACATGTTTCTACATGGGTGATGCCAAGTTAACTGTAGCACAATAAGTTCCTTTAGCAGAGTAACCGTTTCTTGAGCAAACAAGTAATGGTCTCATTAACTCATAACAAAACGTTTCCTTGAACCAAAAGTGCAGTTATTGATGTTTCTTGTACAAACAAGTAATGGTTTCGTTGACTCGTAACAAAACGTTTCCTTGACACAAAAGTATAGTTATTGATGTTGGACTGAGGCAGTT
Source organism: Lamellibrachia columna (assembly GCA_963662155.1). NCBI lineage: Eukaryota > Metazoa > Annelida > Polychaeta > Sabellida > Siboglinidae > Lamellibrachia > Lamellibrachia columna. The sequence goes on from OY759265.1 coordinate 14,137,301, forward strand.
TATTCAATGGATTTAGTTTTAGCAACATTTTCGCAACATTAATTCGTACAAATGAGCTCTGAATTCGTATTTTTTGCGAAATGCGAACGTCAGGACACCACTGAGAATTCAGCCAGGACACTGACCACACTTACCCCTTCTCAAAAAAACTTGACCAGCCGGGAATGAATCTGGGATCTCGGAAGAACCAGAGGCCAACGAGAAGGAAGAAGAAGAATATACAGGCTCCCTCGGCAAACCTGAAAGTATCGAATAGTAACGTGTTACGTTCACCTGACAGTATCGAATAGTAACGTGTTACGTTCACCTGAAAGTGTCGAATAGTAACGTGTTACGTTCACCTGAAAGTGTCGAATAGTAACGTGTTACGTTCACCTGAAAGTGTCGAATAGTAACGTGTTACGTTCAACCGAAAGTATCGAATAGTAACGTGTTACGTTCAACTGAAAGTGTCGAATAGTTGGGAGAGATGGGAATAGCAGCACGGAAATAGCACTAACCTGAACCCTGGAGGTAAAAGGAATAGAGGAAGGCCAAAATCAACATGGAGAAGGACTGGACTATATACAGGGAGCAGGGAGGGAGGGAGGGAGGGAGGGAGGGAGGGAGGGAGGGAGGGAGGGAGGGAGGGAGGGAGGGAGGGAGTTCTTGGAAGATGACAGAGAACGCAGCTGGCGATCGTACGAAATGGCGGAAGTAATTAAGTGGCGTTATGCTCCAACCAGGAAGTAATTAAGTGGCGTTATGCTCCAACCAGGAAGTAATTAAGTGGCGTTATGCTCCAACCAGGAAGTAATTAAGTGGCGTTATGCTCCAACCAGGAAGTAATTAAGTGGCGTTATGCTCCAACCAGGAAGTAATTAAGTGGCGTTATGCTCCAACCAGGAAGTAATTAAGTGGCGTTATGCTCCAACCAGGAAGTAATTAAGTGGCGTTATGCTCCAACCAGGAAGTAATTAGGTGGCGTTATGCTCCAACCAGGAAGTAATTAAGTGGCGTTATGCTCCAACCAGGGTGCGAAGAGGATAAATAAAATAAATTATATGATACAAACATAATGTTAATGTTATCTACACGCTTGGAATATGCGACTGTTAAAGCCGGCGTTTGTTGAAGTTGAATTTATATTCAGGTTGAATATATACAGACAATTGTATGCTACATAACCTAAGTGATATGTTACACTATTATGTAACACGATGTAGAAAGTAAATGGACAAGTCATAAGGGGGGGGGGGTCAATACATGCAATGTGTTTGAGATGTCAAATCATACCGATTGGATAATTAATGGTATATATATTTAGGACAAGAACCGTGGTTTCATCCTAGGGCAACTTTACGTAACTTTAGTTAACATTAATATATGAATAACATATGTTGGTGATTTAATCTTTGTCACATACAATGGAACAATGCGATTTTTTTCGCGTTGGAGGTATGGGATATGACCCACATTGATTTAAAAGGATGTGTTTTTCAATCCGCACCACTTGGAAATTGTGTTTTTTTACAGAAGCGGTGCCTCGGATAGTTAGCTCACCTGAACTTTCCGCACTGATCGTACTCCTTGCGCACTATTTCCGCGACGGCTCTCTCCACCTCCGGATCGTCTTCATCCGCCTTCTTCCAGAAGCGTCTGTTCACAACGACCAAGATATATTTAATGGTAATAAAACTAAAAAAAACTTAATTTGGCCATATTCTGATTTCTAGTTAATATTTCCACTGGTTTTAAACTAAACTAAACTCTGGTTTTCAATATCAACAAAACCATTCATACACATTGTGGACTGATTTGGTTGTTGTTTCATATATGGATACATACATCCAAAATGGCCACCAAAGTAACCCAATTTCACTATAATCCCGCTTCTCTGTGACAGCTTTTTTATTATAAGAAAAGTTACGAAAGGTACGTAGTTTGATGATGCGGGGAGCTATTAAACAAGAAAGAGAAAAGAGTGAAATAGAAAAATATGTTAAGCTGTGTTTTATAAAGTTCTTGTTCCAGCCACTTACCCGACATTGAGGTAGAACACCTGCAGCCAGATCCAAGCGAGGACAATACATATCGTGGAGAGGGGGAAGCCGAAGATCATCCAAGACGTGAACGTGATGGGAGATTCCATATTGTGTTCCTCGTAAATGCTGCAAGTAAAACAGATCGTTTTTTACCTCGTCTGCACTTTCTCTTTATCTGCCCTGTAAATAAATAGTCATTCAAAACAATTGCAATATTTAAGTTTCCTGTAATTTAGTTATTTATTTTTACTTAAACTTTAATAAAAAGCACGTCGAGTAGATTTTAACTAGATTTGGCGTTATATGAGTGTAATTTTATTAGTTTTATTATTTGTGTTTTAAATCACTATCCAACGTGTACATAACCTCTTATTTAACCGAAGCCGAAACTAGCGGAATCTGCGAGGTCCTTTCTTAAAATAGTATGCTTCATAAAACGGGGACGACTCGTGAATAATGTGCATAATTCGTCAATTTGGACTGATCTGGAGTATTTGTAACTGGTCAGTAGACGTCGGAACCGGGACCTGTTGGGTTCAGTCCCAATATTTTATCGGGGATCCGAGTATATATGCGCATGCCTCCCATCGCCAAATTCAGCCCATAGATAGCTACTGGCTTCCGATGCCTGCACAATGACATTGTGTTGTACGAAACCCACAACCGGCTGCGGATTAGTCAGCCAATGAGAGCCGCTGCACATTTCCTTGAAGCCTACGGTTGGTAGCGACTGGCTTCACGAAAATATGACTATGGAATCTCTCAGTCGTCATGGATGCCAAATCAATTATTCTCAGGTGACCGATTTACATCAATTGTACACGACGTAAACAACCGTGGCTACGTTTGCTGTGGTAGTAAGTGCAATCAAGTTTAAAATTCCGGAAATTCGTGTGGTCTGCCTCTTCGTCATCTCATTTAATTCTCAAAGAAGAAACAACATAACATTAGATATAGGAATTCTTTAGCATACTGTAATTAAGAAAACGGATATACCCTATTTACCATCATGGGCTGTAATAAAGGGCCTCTGAATACTTTACTTCGTGGAAAAGAGACGAGTCATAATAACGTGACTCGTCAAGTTCAAAAAGGTCATCTCTACGAAGCGTAGAGTAGTAGCGACAAAGACGCCATAGTGCTGCATACAGACCGCGGCGAAGTTTATGCGAGTCACGGTCTCGCTTCGTCGCACATGTGTGAAGCGTTGATGGAATACGACCGCAGTATTGCGTAACAACTAATTGGCCAACAGCCAACTGATCTTTAGTGTAAAACCCTCGGGGGTTCTTCAAGCAAAACCTGTCATTTCGCAATACCAACTACCTACTAAGCGGCGTATTTTAACACAGCTGGAAAAGGAATGATTCTGTATATATATATATATATATATATATATATATATATATATATATATATATATATATATATATATATATACATATATATATATATATACATATATATATATATATATACATATATATACACATATATATATACATATATATATATATATATATATATATATATATATATATATATATATATATATATATATATATATATATATATATATATATATATATATATATATATATATATATATATATATATAAAACATTAAAATAACTAAAAGTATACATGGAATTAAATAATAAAAGTAATAAATTAAATTAGGTGCACATGGAATTAAATAGTAAAACAATAATAAATTAATTAAAAAAATCAAGGCCGAGAGAAGTAGACACTGGAACTTACTCGTCAATGGCGTTCATGAAGACGAGGTTGGGCGGAGAGCCGGTGAGCGTGGCGACGCCGCCGACGTTGGCCGAGTACGCGATAGACAGCGCCAGACACTTACAGAAGTCGCTGTGGTCGTTGTCCTCCCCGTCCGTCGTCGTCGATTCGGCGGCTGTCGGGTCGGTCGAGCTGTAAACACGTGTGGGGGCCGTTCAGGGGTGTATCTCGTGGGGAGGGGCATTGGACCGTGCCTCCTTTAGCATAATTAAAAAAATCGTGTCTAACTTGTTGCGAAAAATAATAGGTAACTTAGCTTGCCTCCCCTTGAGACATTCTTCCGGGGCAGTTGTCTTGCATACAACTTAGTTTAGTGTGAAACTCGAGGTGTGGGAAAGATTTGGTGGAGATCGGGTGAGAAGAGTTAAAGTACGATGGGTAGATGGGTAGATGGGTAGATGGCTACGATTACCTCTAACAGGGAGATGATATATTGTATATGGTCAGTGTCTCGTCTTGTGCTGTAGTCAGACTTCCTAATGTTAGATGCTTATGGATACAATTAACATGTTCCGTTCAATATATCCCCTCGTGCGTGCGGGTGTGCGTGTGTGTGAGCATGTGTGTGCGTGTGTGTTCGCGCGTCATCCGAAATTCGTTGTTTTGGATGACAACCTTGTTGAATCTTGCTCAAGCCATTTGCGGGTAAAGACCTTAACTTGCTTTTATTTAGTTTGAATTTAGGCGAGTCATACTACAACTTGTCATGCTTTACGCGAATCTGCCTACCTCTCGTCTGGAGTGATCATTTGCATAGGTATCACTGAAGCTCCGTTGCTGTCCTTTTCGAAACCTGTAAAACCACAGAGCATACTGCACGACGCGGCAAGCAAAGACGACATCCGCATCGCAATTACACCAAAGTTCCGCTGAGTCAGTGCTAGGACGACTATTCTAGGCTTCGGAAAATGCTAAGGACACTTGTTTCAGTAACATTTAAATGTAGGCCTATTTATGTAAAAATGGTGTTAAGGTATACATATTTATTTATGGACACACGTGAGCGAGGCAGTGTTTGTGTCCAAATTTGTCAGCATCGTTAATCTTATTCGTAGAGAGCGTTCAACGGTGTCACAAATTTTACAAGACACTCATATCATGTTACGTATTATTTGCTTTGACCAGGAACCATGAAGCTACTGGGGTAGATGATGTCTTATTAATTTAAAATTTTTGTAAATCATTTAACAATAATGTGTTAATGTAATTCCCAGTTTCTTGCCCATAAATGTAACCGGTAATATATTCATTGGATATCTAACTTAGTATTGCAACAGAGGGTGTTTGAAAAGCGGACATTAGACGACTCGTGAATGATGTGATTCATCAATGTAAAAAGCATACAGCTGTCAATGTCGCTATTGAAAGGAATGAGTGAGCACGTCTGCGGCGCGAACACCCATCATAGGCATTGGCATCTCGAAAGATAATGGAGCTGCGCCGTTCGTTCCTTAGCAACCTTTTTTTTTTATTCTTATAAAAAGTGGCGTCAGTGTTTCACTTCGTAACATCGCTGAGACGCGACGACAGTGGCACGCCAAGTGACGCAATGTGGGTCGCGGACACGCTCCGACGCTGCTAAGGGGTTTTGTAAATAACAAAACTAAAACAATATTTTCCTTTGTGGATATAACATGCATTACATCAACATTTCGACTGGAAAAATTCTCTCAAAATGATTTTCCAATTTTATTATCCGAGTGGATCCTTGACCCATCCACCGACATGCGATTTTTTTACTATTTGAATTTTTTATTTATTCAAAAGACCCCTATAGGGCTCCGTCCGCGTTGATAGAATACGTTCGCAATGCGATACAATAACTAATGTAACCCATACACTATATACTACTTATCGTTTCTGAGCGTGGGATATCTGGTTGTCAGAAAAACGCTCCCGAGACGATCGCATATTTAGCCAACGTTGATTAAATAAACATCATTGTACAACTTTAAAAAAAAAATGGTAGAATAAAATATTCACTGCTGTTTTGGCGCATTCGTAGAAGTGGCAAGACGGATCACAAAACCAAAACACGTCGTATTGAACTATTCGGTAGACAACAAAGGACCCTGTCAGAAGGCCACTTTGCACGTGATGTTCTGTAGTGCACTGCGTGATTATATAAAGCTACACCAACATGTCGTTTGTGCGACCGTAATCAAGGATCTGTTTACGTTCGACGTATTTCGCAACTGATGATCGAGATATGATCTAAGCCATGCGTATTGAGGTCACCCGGCCTACGCAATTGTATTCATGAAACCGCACAAGTCGTAAACAACATCACGCTCGAGTAAGTCAAACATCTGGCCGCCCTTAAGTCCAGTTCACGTCCACAAACGCCGAAAACCCCGCCGAGGTGAAGAATACCGACTGCAAATCCTGACTGCATCTTCACCGATAGAGGTGTTGTGTCACCCAATAGCGTCGCGTAACCAAGACACCGCGTCACCCCATGGTGGTCCGTAGTCAATAAATAACCCCCACGCGACACCCGAGTCGGTTTGAGCTCGCATACCCGTGGTTACCCCAGAACAAAGGCATGCTACAAGTCGCTGCTCCGATGACGTAGGCGTAAAAAAATATTTAACGAGTTTCCGCTGAGAATCTTATTATTTCACATCAACCTAGCGCTGGATTTGAAACTTCTAGAAACTACTTCATATGGCAAGGCGGTTAATGTCTTTATTTTTGTGGTTTATATTACGAGAAAAACTATTATAGATTTTGACCGTGTTGGTGACTGGTTTATTCCAAACACATTGAGAAGTTGTTTTATAGTGAAATGATCTGTCGTGGAGTTGGCAGTTGGCCAACATACGTCATAATGTGGATTCTTTGTGAACACTTTAGACCAACAAATAAAGACAGTAATTTATACTGAGCAGCCTTTTAAAATTACTAAACGATTCATAAAAAATACACCGCAACTTATACAACAATCAGTCAGTGGGCTGAAGTGAGGAGGCCATGTCAAACTGACGATGTTTGTCGGCGACAAAAATAATTGTCAACTGCCAACACATTTCGTTTCGCCGATTAATGTTTGTTTACGAAGTCGATGATTGTTTATGGTTAAAACAAGCATAATCTATTGACATGCAAGCATGCATACCTATAAGCATATTTTGTCAACACTAAAATGAGGGAAGGAAGTTTGGTCATATGGTAGCAGAGGTTAATGAGATTAACGTTGAGATTAACATTAACCCTCTTTTTATGCGATCTTTCTAATAATAATTTCAAATCTCTTAAAGTCAGTTATAACATCACTTCACTGCATGTTTGGTAATGCGTTCCAACTTTATGTTGGTTCCAGCGAAAGCTAATAAAATATAACGTTTTTCATAGGATGCTTTATTTATTTATTGGTCTGTTAAATTTATGTTTTATGCCATTTCTGACAGTACATGAACTACAGCAATCAAGAATAAAACATGAAATATAGCAATGTTAATTTAAATTAACTTTAAGATCATAAAACTGAGAATTGTGGCATTTGAAACCTCCTAGCAGTTAACCAATGGAATTCGTTATACATTCCCTTAAAATGTACTGATGATCGCTGATTACGTTAACCTGGTCAGTGTGTTACCGTTAATGTTCTGTTTTCACAAAAATCTGAAGAAACCTTTTCCGCAAGAGATCCATGTTCTAAATCTCTAATGCGGTTATTGCATCGGTGATGATTAGAAAGATTGTTTTCAGTGAACAACTTTCATTTATCGAATGATGAATGCCCTCTCCGAGAAGGAGACGCTGACTACGGGAATGGTTATTCACGTACTAGCCAATCAACGACCGTTTTACATGACGTGATGGTCACACACCTAGCCGAGCAAAACCGTATCGACAGCAGTGATTAGATAGTCAACTGTAACAGATTCCCCGGCGTAACGTAATCAGCCAAGTTGAGTATTCGCTCTACTCACCGTCGTTTACGTGGCCGTCAATTGCGTCGTTCTTCGGTGTCTTCAGTTGCCCGTTTCGATCGGCGGCGCGCCGGCCGCGCTCGAACTGGTCAAGAACCGCCTGAGCCACGGGGAACATCATCGCAGTCGTCGCCGTGTTACTGACCACAACAACAACACAGTTAGCCATTCTAACTAGGGTTAATCCCCTTTTATCACTTGATACTTGTGTTAACTGTGGGATACTGACGGTATCGGGAAACACCTCCCGGACAATACCCCCTTAGGAGAAAATGCCCACGAATACGATATCTCCCTTGCAATATAAACCAGGACAAAATCCCATAGGCAAAATTCCCAATCCAAATGCATATAAAAATCATAAATATATTATAGAGGTTTATCGAGGTTTATTGATTTTCATCTGGACGCATTTAAAGTCGTAGTTTACACGTTTGATATTTGTTTGTCTTTGGTAAACATTTCAAGGATTAATGCATGTGAATAACACTCCCATAAAAAAATATCGAAGTTAAATCAATAGACTGTTTATGCTTGTCTTACCTGATCCACATCGACAGGAACCACGTGGGCAGCATAAAGCCCAGCATCAGCCTGGACAGAGGTCAGTTACAGTTAGTTACACGAGTGACCAGTGTATTGGTGTAGAAAAACAACACTAAGGCACGCACGCACGCACGCACGCACGCACGCACGCACGCACGCACGCACGCACGCACAAGCGCACAAGCGCACAAGCGCGCACACGCACAAGCGCGCACACACACACACACACACACACACACACACACACACACACACACACACACACACACACACACACACACACACACACTGACAAAGTTATTTGTAAGCACGTGGGTGGAGATAAACGAGATATAATCACGAACAACGATAACAGTTGTTGGCTAAGACGAACAACGACCAATGACTCGACGACAACGATGACAAAGAGGACGGCAACGGCGACAATGGTGTTTGGGTTGCATGGGAATGTTAGCCTACATTGCACGCGCGATCGGGGCTTACCATCTGCGTTTGACTCCGACTATTTTGAGAATGCCGAGAGCGATGCGTCTGTGCAGATTGGAACTCTCGATGGCTACAGCGAACATGAGACCTCCCACGATCAACATGTTAGTGTCCTGCAACGGGAAGACGGACTCTCGGCACCAAGGTTCAGCTACATACAGGTACTCGAACACGTATTTCACTCACATGTACTCGAGTACAAGTACGACAACACTGATATAACACTAATATAAGTACAAGTACCTCTTTAAAAGGTTGTTGTACCTGAAATGTAGTTTGCCATGTATTGGTCATAAAAAGTACTAATGGTTTGTACTCAGGTACAATACATGTACTTCGCTACTATGCTCACATGTCGCGAAGCACAAACACATGGAGTCAATACAATATCCCACGATGGGTTAGTGTATTACACCAATTCAACCTGAAATAACACTTATACAAGTATGCAGCGAAGCACCAGGACACTCAAATGTGCTATACTTATATGCATCGTTGTTTTCCACATGCAACATGGCATGACTATTGCACAGCATCGTCATGTCGCAGTGCAATATCTTCTTGCACTGCGAAATAATATTGCACTGCAATTATACGTCATTGCATAGCAATATTAATCAAAACGACGTCTGCAAGTTCGACATGCTAATGTCCTCGGGCACAGTACAATACGCCAGATTAACACCCGAGTATCAGCCGAATCTAATCATATCATATCTAATCATATCAATCTAAAATTTGGGTGCCGTGCAATATATAAGAAATAATAATCGTTGCGGTGAAGTGGATCGATTTGTTTCAAGCAATATGTATAGTTACATAGGTAGGGGGAACGCCCCCTCGTTCCACCAGCACTGGTTCCCACAGACCCCTGGTGTGACCCCTAGGTATCACAGTGTACAGTGTTTCCACGATAACCACGCACTACTGCGTGTGTTTTGCTGTTTTGTTATTTTAAGAGTGTGTTTGATAACCGAGGTGAATGCGTACTAAAAAACAAAACCACCTCATCGTGACAAAAGCAACATATGCGATAAGAATTCATGCGGGCGTGTTTGTGAGAGTGCATGACTGTCATTAACACGACAACAATAACTGAATGGGGATACATTAAAGCGTCCTATCTACAAATGTTCGAAAACTACACCGTGTATTATCGATAATCTATCTATGCTGAATGTACTACAAAATTGCAGGAAATTCTAAACTAATTACAAACCAATCAAGGACTTGTTTTCTAGCGTTACTTTTTTTATTCATAATTGCATACGTCGATTAATTTAGTTTTTATTGCAGACTTGGATGTAATAACATTCCGATGCTTCACTTACCTTAAGGTAGTTCTTGGCGATATCCTTCGCTCCCATCACACCCAACATAGGGAAGAGGAACATGGGCATAAGGGCTGTGGCAGGGAGTGGAATGACCTCAGCCATCCAGAACACGCCCATTATTATCACGCCATAGGCAGCCTTCGCCTCCTGAAGGGGAACACAACACGGGCTTAATGACTTCTTCTCCCCGTTTACATAGAATATCTCCGTGGACAATTCATATTGTTTTATATAGTATGATTGTGGCACGCACGCACGCACGCACGCACGCACGCACGCACGCACGCACGCACGCACGCACGCACGCACGCATGCATGCACGCAAGCATGCACCCACGCACGCACGTCGAATGTTAGCTTACGGTGCGAATTCGTGGGCTGTGAAAGGTGAACCTACTCCGTAGTTTGGGTGTGATCAAGTGGTGACGTAGTACATACATTATTGAGCGTGGTCAAAAGTGTACACCCAGCGAACGTTGGCATAAATCAAACATGAGCACACAGCCGAAACTGGACAGATCATGAAAGAACCAACGCACAAAGATTACAAAATATATGCCTAGTTAAAATTAGCAAAACGTTTGAATGTTCACAGTGGGCGTTGGTGACAATGTGTGGTTTTCTTTTAAGTTTGTTCCGTGCGACCGGCCTCGCAAAGTAATATACAAAATGGTCCTTTAAAAATGAGAGCATTTGACATCGCCACTTTAACGGTAACACAGTAAACTGTGGTGGTTTTTTATGTTTAAATAGGAAGACAGGTACATTACATGCATCAATCACATTGCTGTAGAACTTAAGCAAACAACAACCCGGTTGTAGGAGTGGGGAACAAAAAACGTCAGTACATATTTAGGGCATCGACTCCCACAATGCACCGGCCCAAACCTGCCGCATCGTGTGTTGCGGGTATGATCACGCAAACATCACGCACACATCACGCAAACATTTTCGCTGTCTCGCTCTACCTCCCCGAGTGAACCCTCTCTGGCGGCGGTCTGGCGCGGCTCGTTGCATCAAATAAACCCCTTGTCCATTGTGTTTAACGCTCAGTTTTTCTTTATTTCTATCCCGTGAAACTTACGCGTAGGTGCATTTCACCTGCACTACGACTCTATTTGAAGGGCTATTTTTAAAATACGCCTTAGTTTTTCATATTGTTAGATACAATCTTGTAGACGTCTTTGTGGGAGACAGGTTACGACAGCAGGCTTATGGCTTACGTTCAACGAAGCATGGTATGAAACCGCATAGGTTGCACACAGATATTATAGTGTCACTTCGATGCTTGATCACCCTTAGCATGGGATCAATTGTAGTTAATAAGAACGAAATATATTAACCAACAACAATTTACAAGGTTGTCTGCCAGACACAAAACAACCGATTAGCTTAAGCCAAACGCATCCTGAACCCAATAAACCTGTACGATTGATGTTGTTTATGTCTCCATATAGACCCCTACAAATTAATATTTTCTCATAAGAAGTGTACATATGTGGACATCACTGACAGCGTCTGTCGACGTAGCACCCTACTTTGTCTGTCGACGTAGCCCCCTACTTCGTCTGTCGACGTAACCCCCTACTTCTTCTGTCGACGTAGCCCCCTACTTCGTCTGTCGACGTAACCCCTACTTCGTCTGACGACGTAACCCCCTACTTCCTTTGACGACGTAGCCCCCTACTTCGTCTGTCGACGTAGCCTCCTACTTTGTCTGTCGACGTAGCCCCCTACTTCGTCTGTCGACGTAGCCCCCTACTTCGTCTGTCGACGTAGCCCCCTACTTCGGCATTTTAAGAACTCTCTGTAGTAAAGTATTAAAACCAACAACAAGTTGATATTAAACATGTTTACCGCATCTTATTACATTCAATCCTCTTCGCGCCGGCGTGCGTTGTCAAGATTGACATATTAGAGTAAGCAACAACACAAAGAAGAAGCGATAGACGACGGTAATAATAGTTATGTTAAATAATTGAGAAAAAACTAAACTGTTATCGAATCAAAACAATCTTCGAAGCTATCGTAGAATAATTTCCGACTAACCACCAGCCTTGTGAAAGTCCACTACTGACATGAGTTTAATGCGCTGTCTGATTTTGTGAATTGCCCTAGTTCTATAGAATATGGCATTGTGTGGGCAAAGGGTAATATCCCTGAATGACGCCGTGCTAAGAAAACAACACAATTCAGAACGTTGTGTTTTCTAGACCATGCAGATATTGCATAACATGTTTACGTTTACTTGGCAGTGCTAAACAAGATTTGGATAAACATGCCTGCAAATGTATGTTAAAGCTACGCGAAATCCGTAGAGTTGAGACATTGCCTGAGCGACACGCGTTTGGCCGCCAATCGCGCTGGCCAAGAGACGACACGACCCAACAAGCAACATGTGTATTCTCTTATGCAGCTAAACATATGCAAGTAAACATGAATTCGCAGCGGATGTCAGTAAAAACATGTTTGTATGACTAATATAACTATATGCCCACAGCAACAAAGAAACTGTGTCTACTGCTCGAAGCCACCGTCCGCTCTTGGAAGCACTGGTAGTACAAGTTCACGAAGGTGACCATGTTACGTTTATGGCGTGAGTTTCAACGGGTCGTTAACTACACCCCCGGTCACACCCCCTCTTACTTCCACGGTTATATCACTTAAAGGTGCTGAATCAATTCGACTTTTTTGCTAGTCTCATTTCAAATTAAGTTTGCGAAAAACCAAACCTACCTAGTATCCAGTACAACATGCTAGCTCGTTTTTATGTAGTTTTTTGTTTAAATCATCAGACAAACTATTACATTAGTTAATGCTTGTTCAAGCATTTACTGAAGTAAAAATTTTAATGCTGAAAAATCACGATTTTGTTCCTTGGTGAAATTTCATAACTTTGTCATGTGATCGGTTAGAGGATGGAGATCACGCCCATGATCAGCATTGACCCACACAGTGTTTACCATTTTGGATATCCACTACTTTGATGCTTACCAGATCTAACGACTAAAATCAATTCTTTCGATTATTTGAAAAAAATAGGCATTTTTGTTTATTAAATCGACTACAAATGTTACATACTATTCACACACTACATATTTGGACACCAATGAACCGTATTTGCGATATACTAAATCAGTTGAGGAAGAAGTTTTAAGCACAGCCTCCATTTGAAATCAACGGTTAGAAATGGACAGACAAAATATGTCGGATGGCCGTTTCTTAGACTGAATAAAATGGATGTGCCGAAATTTGTGTAGGCGTATATTTCTCCAACATTAATACAAGTTGTGCAGTATTAAGGCAGTACTGACACTAACAGCATGAACACTTTTTCGATGAAGAGCACATATGTATCGAAATGGAAATTAATTTATCTAATATATTAATTTAAATTCACCAAAGTGCTCGCACCACAAAATACCCCGTTTTTGTTGTCAGCTGACTGAACGCTAAAGAATGCAGTAAACTAAGCCGTCACGAGTCAATTTACCTTTGCCGATGTGTGAATTCACATAGTCAGTACGGTGTTATACAAGGTCGTAACGAGAAACGACTGCTAAAAAATGCAAGTGTCTACATCTGTTATTTACGACAGGGAAAACACAGATCAGATTCAGAGTATACTGTATCGCAACGTAGTCAATGCCACTTTACCGTGTTTTAGTTTAACACATTTCATTCCTGGGTTTTCAGTAAGCGAAAATTTAATTTAATATTTTTTTCAATTTTAAACAGTGCTTGATCGAAAGTGGTTCTTGTCACAGTATCGATTCTTAAAAGTAAAATCCACGTTACGTTAGAGGAATTTAACCGGCTACATTTTAACCGGGACAAATGCCCGTCAACACAATGTATAGAGCCACTCACCGTTGTCCCGATGATAAAGACTAGCGGCAAGAACAATATCGGCGTAAAGACGAACAACATAGATCTCCATGAGTTCATCACGAAATTGAACGAAGTTAAATCCCTTAACCGATCCATGGTCTCAAACGACTCGCGGTTTATGTTGCCGTTTGTTTTTCTGCCTGTTTGTCGCTTGCTTCCGCTGTCGCCCTGCCAGTCGCCGGGTATGTCTCTGAACTTGTCCGTGTGTACCAGCTGCAGGTGTTTCCTGAACTTAAAACTGCACAGGCGGTCTTATATTGCACCTTTGCACGTGACCAGGTATGACTGACGATCTATTTTTCCTATGAGTAATTCAGCCTACAATGAAGAGTGTTTTTTTTCCGCCACATAGGTGGCGCGGGAAGTCGACGTCACTAGAGCGTGACAATCAGACGCCTCGACGGATGACGAAATTCTACCGACTCCGCCAAACACACGCGTTGAACCGGACGTTTGCCGGCAGCAAAGAACATGTGTTTATATATTATTAGTCGGTATCTGCATTGTTAAACGATTAAATAACAATGTGACGACATCACAGTGATGTAAGCATAAACAAACTTGAAAACACTGAGTCAGGTAATAAAAGGTCGATACGCCGACGTTACGCCAACGGAAGACCGACGTTTCCGGTAGCGAAGTAAGCTATAAAAACAATTTACATTGTAATAGGCAACGCGATTTGCTACATTAACTCCAAGCTATTGCTGTTTGCTTAGGATGAATTTGTGGTTGAATGCTATGTTTCTAAAATAAAACATGGGCATTTCATCAACTATTTTCTCGTGATGTATTTCCTATACATCACAAGTATATAATAATTATGATAGCCAAAGTAGGTTTTTGACAATAAACCCAAGTCAAAAAGCTGTAAAGATAAGTAACTGGTTGTGAACAATGGTGACACTGTGTGAACAAATATCTTTCGCAGAATATTTGCAGAGTGGTTAAATGCTTCCTATGTAAGTTGAGTTGGTGTTTATGCGAACAGGTCTGCTATCACAGGTGCTCTGAACAAGATAAATCCAAATTCATGAACTCACTGAAGTAGCAACAGGCTGTAAAGAATTTATCTAACCTCAGGCATAGTCTAGTACACGTACGGATTGAGGATAACTCTAATTTCAAACAATGTTCGTTTCGATTTTGTTCTCCATGAGTACCGACCGACCGACCGACCGACCGACCGACCGACCGACCGACCGACCGACCGACCGACCGACCGACCGACCGACCGACCGACCGACCGACCGACCGACCGACCGACCGACCGACCGACCGACCGACCGACCGACCGACCGACCGACCGACCGACCGACCGACCGACCGACCGACCGACCGACCGACCGACCGACCGACCGACCGACCGACCGACCGACCGACCGACCGACCGACCGACCGACCGACCGACCGACCGACCGACCGACCGACCGACCGACCGACCGACCGACCGACCGACCGACCGACCGACCGACCGACCGACCGACCGACCGACCGACCGACCGACCGACCGACCGACCGACCGACCGACCGACCGACCGACCGACCGACCGACCGACCGACCGACCGACCGACCGACCGACCGACCGACCGACCGACCGACCGACCGACCGACCGACCGACCGACCGACCGACCGACCGACCGACCGACCGACCGACCGACCGACCGACCGACCGACCGACCGACCGACCGACCGACCGACCGAGTTATCCCATATTTTACGCTTAATATTTTACACTAAGCACAATATTCCAAGAACATATATTTTGCTGCCAACTTCTATCAGCCATCAGTGAACGCAAACTGAACACAGGTCATCAGTGAACCCAGATAGAACACAGGTCATACGTGTTCTATGAGGGACGTAAGATAATTAAACAAAGAGTAGAACTGGTTTAGGAGGAAAATCAATGAAGCCAGTGCCGTGTTAACCATGGTATCGTGGTACACTCGTACAAAGCTCACACAAAAAGCCGCACCCCACAAAGTCAGTCATAATCCATCTGATTAGCCGCTTAGAATCTCGCTTCGCTTCAACTGACACATTCAATTAAGTGGCACATGTTAATACAACGGGAAAGCGATATATATATCCCGTCCCGGCTAATATATTTGATTCTACTAAACGGCGGATTCTGTTATCCGTGGTGCGGTTAAGTGTAGTCCACTGTATCGTGTGCATCGTTGTATTTTTTTGCCGTTTTGACATTGAATTTCGACGCTTCTTCTGTGTCTGACAATAAAGAATCGTCGAAACAACTCTGCACGACGAAGGAGAAAGACATGGTGATCCATGGTCCCCAATGTCGACCCGCCCCGGTCACTGAGTTTGGTATGTGCTTTCGACTTAATGGTCAGTTGAACGGTCAGCGATTGTCCACTGCCTTGTCAACGTGAGAGGTTCAATGCCGTAGTTCAGGCAATTGTTAACTTCACTCACTTCACGACGTGATATTCCTGATTGTAGTCTTAAATGAACGCTGTGATCAAATGTCCAGGATTTAATTAAATGCACCTGATAAAAGTTATTGTCGGATATAAAACAAACAAACACACACGTCAGTTATTGTTTGACGTAGTTGAATACGTTCTAGTGACTATTTCTAACAATCCGTCATTACATATAGCTATCGCCAAATCTTTACCTTTGGACTGAACTGGAATGAACTTTGGACTGAACTGTTGCGATCACAGGTCGTGCTTAATCATTTTCTTTCAAGTTTCCAAGTCGCGCGGTTCACCGCGGTCGTTTTTTCTAGTTGAGAGATCACCACGTGACTCATGGTTCGGTGCTGTCGGTGAGCACATAACATGGAACCTTAGGGCACTGCCCATTGCAGGGCGCCGTGTGTCGCCGTCTGTCGCCGTCTGTCGCCGTCTGTCGCCGTCTGTCGCCGTCTGTCGCCGTCTGTCGCCGTCTGTCGCCGTCTGTCGCCGTGTGTCGCCGTGTGTCGCATTCATGAGTTGATGATTATTTTACTTAAAGTTTGGTGAAAGACGAATGCTGCGGTAGTGACTTTGAGACGCTACGGCTGCTTTTGTTTTTTTCGTTGTTGCCCCACTAGAATGTAGTACGGTAAACAAATGGGTGGCTACGCCTTTTCCACTAGTAAACAACGTAAACAGTGTAAATACTAATAAACAATGTTCCACTAATAAACAGCGGAAATGTTCCACTAGTAAACAACGGCCACGTTCCACTAGTAAACAACGGCCATGTTCCACTAGTAAACAACGGCCATGTTCCACTAGTAAATAACGGCCATGTTCCACTAGTAAACAACGGCCATGTTCCACTAGTAAATAACGGCCATGTTCCACTAGTAAACAACGGCCATGTTCCACTAGTAAACAACGGCCATGTTCCACTAGTAAATAACGGCCATGTTCCACTAGTAAACAACGGCCATGTTCCACTAGTAAACAACGGCCATGTTCCATGAGTAAACAACGGCCATGTTCCACTAGTAAACAACGGCCATGTGCCACTAGTAAACAACGGCCATGTTCCATTAGTAAACAACGGCCATGTTCCACTAGTAAACAGCGGACACATGTTACCTCAGAAATCGTGGACGAATTGCTGTGGCCCTCTGAGGCCCCATATGTGGCATAATAACCCCTCTTTTGCCGACAAGTAACCCATGAAAAACCATAGAAAGGGTAACGGTATATTTCGAGTCTGGCAACATCATTGTCTGCAGTGATATAGGCGTGTTAACGTTAGCAGCGTGACTCATCGAGTGCGTGGGGAGGAACTCAGGTCATGTATCTGGCTCAGTGGCTTCGGAAGCTGTTGAATATCGGTGGGGCGAAGTTGGCTTCTGCGAGCTTATCGGAGGGAGGGCAACATATACACAACATATACCGACCCAAAATATTGGGGTCCCGATCTTCCAACGGTTCCGACCTCTGTGTGGCTGAAATAAATGGTAATAGTCCTTCATCGGAAGCATAGCATGCGTTTCACACGGTCACGGATAATTTCCCACGGTCCTGCATACATCGCAATGCCACAACAATCATGGGTTGTAATTTACTTTCTTTTGATTTTGCAGTAAGCAACGTGTGTTTGTTATTGTTTATCGTCCGCCATCTCATCTGACCCCGGATATAATCCCATGGATTATATAATATTATCTATATATATATATATATATATGGTCGCTGTCAATCCATGGTAATTATATCTTTAGAATGATAAACAATAAGTTGGGTAACAAGCAGCAATCTTAGGAAATCCGGGGTCAGATGAGATGGCGGACGATAAACAATAACAAACACACGTTGCTTACTGCAAAATCAAAAGAATGTAAATTACAACCCATGATTGTTGTGGCATTGCGGTGTATATATATATATATATATATATATATATATATATATATATATATATATATATATATATATATATATATATATATATATATATATATATATATATATACATATATTCAGTCATAATTACTTTTCGCTATATTTGTGTTTGCCTCATTGGTTACAGCCATATTGCAATTACTGCGCGAAAACTATTCGTTCACATATCCACCACTGTCTGTAGCAAGGTGCTCATTTACAGCTTAGTGAACTGTGACAACGTGGATCGAGTGAACGCAATTGCCGAAGCCTCGAAACGGCAGCAAGAGAATTCGAACCAGGGTTCTCTCGAATGAGAGTCCGACGTCCTAATCGCTATGTTACCCAATCTTAGGCATTTGTTATCAACTTATTATTTCTGTCGAACACTTGGACTGTAATGATACCAATCTCCGTTTCAATCTGGAAAAAACTACAAAACAATGTGTAAATAAGGTGTATTTAACAGACGATCTTGGTTCGGGTCCTATTTTAAGGACATTGTTAACTTGTAACAGAATGAGTGTAACAGTTTCATGACATGACCTGTTTGCACTTGCACCGAGTCGTTCACTACGGTTATTATGACCCTCAGGGTTGGCTGTATCGATAAGAAGAGAACACTGGCAGGCCAGGGTTGGTGAAACAAAGCAACCCACGCAAACATCACACGCACGGGCACGGGGTTCTTTCAACAACTTTAAGGCACAATAAGGGTAAACTATTAACATATATAATTTATCACATAGATAATCTAACTTATAATAAATTACTGCATCACACGTTAATCGATTGCACAATACCGTTAAATAGAGTACTGCATAGATATGTAAGATGTATCTAACAAACAAACAAACAAACAAATAACACAAATTCTTTATGCTTTACGTGAATAAATTAGACATGACGAACCAAAACAATACGTTTCATATGACTCAAGGTTTGCCTGACTTATGTAAGTGTTTCGGTCCCGAATCCACGCACAGACTTTGATCGATGTCACATCACATACAATGATTACATGTCAGAGTCTTGTTGTTAAAGACGTTGGCGTCTGATGCAGATCCTGGTCGATGTACACTGTACACTGTACACTGTACACTGTACACTGTACACTGCACACATACTTCTGACCGAAACACGCGAGCTTGAACGAATCCGGTTAACCGACCTTCAGCTTCCTTTCCACGCTCAGGTAAATGCACGCGTGCTTTTGTGTGACATGTCAACGTTTACACTTCTACCGGATTGTGGTTGATACAAGACAATACCCGGTCTTGCCAGCTGGGTCTAGAAGCAGGCAGTGTATATACACGTAGTGGTTAGTGTAGTGGTTAGCATTTCCGCGTTACATGCCAGAGTTCTGGGTTCAAGACCAGGACCTGGTACGGGTTTGTTTGGTGTAAAACCTGGCTCTTAAAAACAATTGGGGGCTGTAAGAAGACGAAATTAATGAGATGTGGACAAAAACTACTTTTTAACGGCCTAAAACTGTTTGTGCTATGTCCTCGTAATATCATTTCACGCAGCCATTTTTTATGTTTCGTGAATGAAACTTGAAACATTTATACTATAGTTATAGTATATAATTATGTTTATATATTTATATAGTATAAGGGGTTATGTCAAGAAGACGTTAAACTGAAATGCATGATTTGTTATCGTCTTTGTGTTTGGGGCAAGTTGTTACAATGAGGCAAGTTGTTACAATTGTAACAACGCTTGGGTGAGTCGCACCGAAGGTTCAGCCAGCGAGTTGAGCGAAGACAATGACTGAAAGAACTGTATACGACTAACCCCGGTCTCCCATAAAGAACACACTCACTGGCTGATTCCAGCACTCAGCAACGTTCTATTAACGGACTACTCTGCGTGTTGTAGTTACTACAATTGTACGGTGTTTCGAGGTCTCATTCAACTCGTCAGCCTTTTTCAGAACATTTATCGTCAAGCCGAACTTTATGTACTGGCACTGAGGGCGGTCACGTGATTCACTGCCTGGATGCATGTGATCCTCAGTGGTTCTTTTACGTCCCCAATTAGATAAGATGGGATCGACATTAATGTGATCATCCGATCATCAGCTTTTACACTAAACCTGTCCGTGCCTGGTTCGGGTCTTGAAACCTGAACCCTGGCATGTAACGCGGATATGCTAACCAATACGTTACCTCGTCTCGACAGTACCGCGTCTCTACACTGCCTGCTTCCAGATCCTGCTGACAATACCGGGTATTGTCCTAGTATCAACCACAGCCTGGGAGAAGTGTAAACGCTGACATGTCAGACAAAAACACGTGAGCAGTTAATTGTGCGTGGAAATGGAAGCTGAAGCGTCGGTAAACCGGATCTGTATCAGACGCCAACGTCTTTAACGACATGACTCTGACATGCAGTTATTGTATGTCGTTTGATATAGATCCGAGTTTGTAGCTGGCTCCGGGGCGAAACTCTCAAATGAGTCAAGCAAACCTTGTGTCATTTGAGATAATATATCAGGCGTGGATCTACGCTTGTTGGCAGGGGGTCTCTGTCAGTCGTAGTCATAGGTCGTTCCACTTACGAACCGGGGGGGGGGGGAGGGGGCTGGACGAAACATGTGTCGTTTTACTTACAGAAGGGTTACTATTAACCAGCTGTTAATACTTCAGTCTTTACAGTGACACTAATTCCGATGTTGGCCTATGCGTTGTCCTTTACTGTGACGTTTGCCACGGAGACAGAGGGACGGGACGAAACATGTGTCGTTTTACTTACAGAAGGGTTAATATTAACCAGCTGTTAATACTTCAGTCTTTACAGTGACACTAATTCCGATGTTGGCCTATGCGTTGTCCTTTACTGTGACGTTTGCCACGGAGACAGAGGGACGGGACGAAACATGTGTCGTTTTACTTACAGAAGGGTTAATATTAACCAGCTGTTAATACTTCAGTCTTTACATTGACACTAATTCCGATGTAGGCCTATGCGTTGTCCTTTACTGTGACATTTGCCACGGAGACAGGGGGTCTAAGTCCCCCTCCTATAAGTTAGAATATCTATCTTATTATGCCTTGAAGTTTTTGAAAGAACCTCGTGAGTTGCTTTGTTTCATCAACCGTCATCAATGTCAATAGCAATATGAAGCCACCCGCTTGGCATGTTTACACAGTAACCAGTAAACTTCGGAAAACAATAAAAGAAAAGACCCCCGGTCATCTTAGGTAACACTTTGAACTCAAATTCTTAGCGGATGAGTAGATTTTACGGAAGAACACGGCGGTGCGACAGGCCCCGGGCTTCGACGCCAACAATACGTCTAGTAGGCGCCTGATTGTTTGTTAACAACTGAAGAGTTCCGCTGCAGTAGTAGGGGTAGAAACACGTAGCAAAAGAATATTGTGCATTACATTATTTTGTTGTCGATGTTGTCTGACGTATCACTATTACATCACCACTTCACCTCCTGGCAGACATGTTCATTCTCTCGACTGAGAATCCGATGTATCAATATTACGTCACCATGAAGTTTTAAAATTGTTTCAAATGCATTTGATGCGCTGATGAAAGTTTACTCATGGATGATGACTAAGAATGAAAGAGACACACCTGGCGGTTGTCCAAATTCTGGGCAACCATACCGGGATGGTTGTCGCAATAAAACCATGATAGGCCCTATAAGTGTTATCATGCGTTTGCGTATAACGACTGCTAGCTTCGTAAAGGAGGTGCTGGGGCAGTCGGTGTTGGAATTCCTTTTCTATGGTTGCATTTTGGACATGTGGCTAACGACTGGTGGAAGCTGGATTATTAGCGTTCTCCACATGTCGGTGTACTTTATAACAGTGGCGCCACACGGCGGGCCGGGAACGAGCTAACATATGAACCTAGAAGCAAGAAAATTCTACAATTAAAAGTGCTTCTTCAACTGATTTAGCATATCGCAAATATGGTTCATTGGTTTTCAAATATGTAGTTTGTGAATAGTTTGTGTAACATCCTCAGTCGATTTAATTAAAAAATGACAGTTTTTTTCAAATCATTGAAAGAATTGACTTTAGTGATTAGATCAGGTAAGGAACAAAATAGTGGATATCCAAAACGGTAAGCACTGTGTGGGTCAATGCTGATCATGGGCGTGACTTCCATCCTCTCGCCGATCACATGACAAAGTTACGAAATTTCACCAAGGAACGAAATCGTGATTTTTCAGCATTTCGATTTTCACTTCAGTAAATGCATGAACAAGCATTAACTAATTTAATAGTTTGTGTGATGATTTCACAAAAACTACATACAAAAGTTGCGCAAACGAGCTGGCCTACCCAACGAACAATACAATATTGGGCCAATTAAATTTTATTGGGGCTGGTTGTGGCAATGCTGGCATTAGGTATATCCGACATTGGATCAGTTGTTTTTGTACGTAATTGTTTCCGACTATTAAAGGTTGATATTGACATTTTACCGGACGGGTTATGGCTATCGTGTGGGAAACATTGTGGTACTGAATCGGACCCAGATCGGGCCGTAATTATTTTTAATTGTGCTGACATCTGGTGAATAGAATCGTGATTACGGGTAGCCAGAGGGAGACATCTAACGAGTCGTGAAAACCAGAAGTGGATTTGCATACACGGGCGGGTGCTAAAACTCAAAAGACAGAAGTGAGATAAAATATATTATCTCTAGTGTACTAGAACTTTTTAGGTGTAATAATACATTCATAGCTTATAATTCCAAGGCTGCGTTGCCATTAATATAAGCAGTTGATAATGACTTCCTACTTGAGTAAGAGACGTACCATAGGATACCATGGTATTTACAATAGTATATTTTCATAAGGGTTTACGTATAGCTCACACAATAAGTCGACATGTGGACAGTAATTACCGTAGGTTTTAGTTATCTGAACAGCCACGGCAACGTATTGTCGCTGTTGACAAGACGAAGCAAACTGGCGGCTTTGTCAAAGCGGCGAGGTGCGGAAACGACTTTGGTCTGAGCACCGGACATCGGTTTGGCGTGTACTCTGGTAGACAGGGAGTCAGACACGCACGACCGTAGACTGCGTTTTGTTTGCCTTAAGGAACTTAAGCAAACAGCCGATTCAGCGATTGCCTAGTGACAATGGCATCTGCTAGGTGGATGTTAGGCAGAGTCGTCCGCCCCACTCTTCAGGTTCAGCCAGCCTAGGGTCGGAGTTCCAGGCCATCATTATTGTAAGCGCCGATTTGGGCTTTCCGTAGCCAAATGGCTACGGAACTAATAACTTAAGTTTTAAAAACGATACGCACTAACCGTTTCACAAATGTGTTCTGTGACATACAACCGACACGTGGGCGTCAAGAAACTGAAAAATGTGCTCCAAGTAATTACTTATGAGTACTTTTATCGGTGACATAGAAAACATTTCACAATTAGCCTCCATACTGTGCACGTGATGTTGCCTTTGGGTCACATGGTCAAACGCGATTTTGTGTAGAATGAGGCCAGAGTGGGCCGGCAGCACAGACATAAATAAAACACCCGTTAGTAAGTTAGCAGTTTATAGAAGAATGATTAATGATGTAACTCTATGGCCAGCAGACGGCAATTCTTAGCATGAATATATATTGATCTACGAGAATCCCGTTTGGTAATCTCGCTCACAACAACATCCGGATATATAAAAATTTTGACAAGCACATGGGTTCTGACAAAAAGGTAATAATTTTACACTTTTACATGGTTATTGTCAGGTAACTTTAGTGATATACATATAAGAATGCATACACACATGAAATACGTGTTTATTGCTCTGTTTATGGCGTTTTTATAAGGTTTCACGTTTCATGAAAATGCGTACGATTACCATGAGCGAGACCTTCGCCTATACAACAGCAACAGCCAGATAGAAACAAATTGTATGGCGATTGACTTTGCCTAGGTGGATGTCCGTTGCTCGAAGCAAGCGTTTCGGAGAAGATGCTAATTTGACGTAATACTAAGTTCGTTCGGGCGCAAGCAATGGCGGAATGTTGACTTAGGGTAGCATGGTGATGCAGTCGTGTAGTTGAAGTGTGCGATTTGTTGTGCTCGTTTGGACTTAGTTAAATGGTTTCTGGCATAAGGCTATGATACCTGCGCCGCGCGCATTTTCATTACCGTATCATTTTTATTCATGATAGTGCATACTATATCTTGTTAATTACGATTCTCCTTCTTCACATTACAGCAAATCCTTCAAAACCGAAGATTATTTGCTTCCAAGGGTGATAATATTAGCAAATTTGTGTCCCTCCAAATACGACCTGGCTATTTAATCAAAGTAACAATTCACACACTTCTCTATAAATAGCAATATATCGACTTATCAAGACAATTCAAATTTATTGTAACTCTTTACAATAAATGCAAAGCAGAGCGAAACCCTATATAATAATATATGTGAACAATAGGAATATAACATCTTAGCAATAAAACACGAAAACAGTGTGCACGTGTAGAAAAGTATTCGTGAATGTGATGCACGTTCTTCAGTTCATTAATGCATACAGCCCCTTCTGGGGCTAACATGATGTAACATGTTATATATTAGCATCATCATGTAATATATATTGTGTCTTGTGTTAAAATAATTCCAAACTATAGCACCGTTAATTATCTTACATGCAGGCTTATTATTAAAATTGTGCTTCTTTTTCTTCAGTGCTGCCAAGCTACGAACATCCCAGAATTTAACATTGTATGGTAGCGCACCCTGTCGGATTTATGGCAGACACGCGGACTGATGGAGGCAGACATTTTTGCACATGGATTAACCGACTGTCTAACAATGTCTCGCGGTCGAATAATTGCAAATATACGCTGACTTCACAGGTAAATATATTGGGTATATGGCATGTTTCAGTAAACCCACAAAAATAGAGCAAACCGTGACAATCTGAACGATTTCTGAGCAGAATTGAGAATTGACCTGTATTCCAAATGTAAACAAACTGATTGATTTGGAGTGGGACCGCAATTGTTTTTCGTGTGTGTGCGTGCGTGCGTGCGTGTGTGTGCGGTGTGTGCGGTATTTGTGTTTATATACAGCTGAATCTGTATTGTTATTAACATTGATGTCGATAGGAACCACTGGTAATATGAGGATGTATTTCCCTACCCGGCTATGTATACTAGTATAGTATAGGCCTGGCTATTTTGTTAGACTTTGATGGACATCATATATTTAAGAGAGATGCAAGTTTGTGATTTTGACTAAAGTTGCTCAAAATGTCATTTACATGATTGCAGTGATTGTGAGGAAGTTTAAGATTTTTTTATGGTTCAGTTTTTTTTAATCAGACAAAAGTTATTGTGTCTGTAGTAGACCCCTATGAAAATATGCCATTGTATTCCATGATAAATACCATGGTGTTTTGAAACAGGTTAACCATGGTAAAACTTGGTAAAATACCATGGAAACCATGGTAATCCATGGTGTTTTGAAACAGGGAAACCATGGTAAAATACAATGGTGTTTTGAAAAGGCTAATTAAAAACATGGTATACCATACATTTACTGTACACAATATATGAAAAAGCATGGTCTACCACAGTTTACTATGTAATGTCATGGTTTACCATGTAATACCAACGAAGTTCAGTGGTATACCATGTGATTCCATGGGATACTCTTATGAAAATATACCATGGTATTTACCACGATTTACCTGTTTCAAAACACCATGGTATACCATGCATTTACCATGGTATATTTTCATAAGGGTAGAGTCTTGGTAGATGTAGAACACTGTGTTGATAATATCCAACAGAGCTCAAGTCTGGATGTGTTGACAGAATCAGCTAATTCTGCTAACATAGTTTCTCATGATGAAAATGAAAGTGATCATGAAACACTGGATAGACCGTCTGATATTGAATACTATCCTGACTTCATTGACTTTGATGATACAAGTCCACATGGTAGCATAATTGATGATGATATTGATGGAGAGGAGGAAGTTACTGACTTAACATTATCAGATATTTTATGCAAATGGGCTATTGAAAATCAAGTAACCTACACTGCTCTAAAAGATTTGCTTGGTATTCCTCAGGTTTTTCATCCACATCTTCCTGAAGAAATTAAGGATATCAAGGAGATGGTGGAGGGTAGCTACTATCATTTTGGCATTGCTTATAATGTCAGACAGAAACTAGATGCCTACCGACAGATGAAGGGACTTGCATATCTGGCATTGCAAATCAATATTGATGGGCTGCCTCTCTTCAAAAGGTCAAGCAAGAAGTTTTGGCCTATTCTTGCTATACTAAAGGGCATCTCTCACTCATCTGGACCCTTTGTCATAGGACTTTTTGTGGTGATGCAAAACCCACTAGTTTGGATGAATATCTTGCTGACTTTGTTCAGGAAATGCAAAGCTTGCGAGAAAATGGTGTGCAACATGATGGCAAAACATATGGCATATGAATTGAGAACTTTGTATGTGATACACCTGCTAGGGCATTCATTAAAAATGTGAAATCACACAATGGGTGTGCAGGATGTGATAAGTGTGTCCAGCAGGGTTGTTTGATTTAAATCATTTGATTTAAATCATTGAGTTAAATCATGATTTAAATCATAATCGCTGATTTATGTGAATTTAACACAAATAATTGTTTACAAGCATCGAGATCAACAAAGTTTTGTGTGTTTTTAATACAAAAGCACAAAGTGTGCACACTTGTGTAGCTGTATTGACACCAGATAGCCTGATAGTAAAATATTTTATGACATACCAGATTTAAAAAAAATAAAAAAAATCCGATAAATTTTTTTTTTTTAAATCATGATTTTTTTCAACCCTGGTGTCCAGCATGGCGTTCATAATAAGAGGATGCTCTTTCCAGAGAGTGATGCTGAATTACGAACAGATGTTACTTTTGATGAGATGAATGATGAGGAGCATCATAAAGGCCCTTCACCATTATCTCAAATAAATAGGTATATGCATGGTGACCCAAGTTCCACTGTATTATATGCATCTTGTGTGTCTGGGTGCAATGAAGAAACTTCTGTTTCTCTGGGTAAGAGGCCCCTTGAAGTGTCGTCTTCGCCTTCAGGTAAAGTTGTGTTTAAGTGGTGCCCTTCTATCTCTTGGCAGTTATATCACCAAAGAATTTGCAAGAAAGCCGCGTGGGGTGGTTACCGTTGAAAGGTGGAAAGCAACAGAATTTAGATTGTTTCTTCTTTATACAACTGTACTGGACCCATCGCTCTTGCAGGCAGAGTTGCCAATGAAATGTATGATAACTTTATGCTCTTATTTGTAGGTATTTATATACTAGCCAATCCTGCTTTGTGCTATGATTTGAATGACTATGCCCAGTCAACACTTGTCCAGTTTGTACACCACTTTTCTGAATTATATGGGCCACAACAAATTGTGTACAATGTGCATGGGGTCACCCATTTTGCTAATGGAGTCACCCATTTTGCTAATGGAGTCACCCATTTAGCTAATGACTTAAAGAACTTTGGATGTCTAGATAAATTCTCTGCCTTTCCATTTGAAAACTATCTTGGATGTCTCAAACGATTGGTCAGGCAACCAACATTTCCATTGTTAGTTATAAAGAGATTATTAGAAATGTCTAATATACATACCCCTCACATTCATATACCCCTTTCTTTCCCTGCTCTAAGGCAGCAGCATCTGAGAGGCCCTGCTATCCCTGGTGAACTTTATGAGCCGTGTACCCAATATGGTGAGGTTCATTGTAGATCATACTGTATAGGGGTGAGACGTTCAAACAATTGCATCCAAGTTGGGAATAAGATCGGCATTGTACAGAACATTATTCGCTCACCTTCTGGTATCTATATTATTCACAAACGTTTTCATCCTATGAACCTCTATTTGATTACCCTGCTGATTCCACTCAGCTTGGCATATATGGGGTGTCTCGTCTTGGCAACACATTGCACGTGAATAGTATTGATAATGTCTGCTACAAAGGTGTTTTATTTCCACATAAGGACAAATATGCAGTAATACCCCTCGTTCATTCCTTTACTTGTTAGTAGTTATTAACTACAACTTGCATACATGATACCCGTGTTTCTATAGGGCAAAGGTGTTAGTTTCTGAGCAAATTTGAATTATTGGTTTTTTTTACTCTGGATATGTATATATTGTTGTGCATATTGATTTAGTTAATCAATGTGGTTTGCTCATATCTGTTGTTGATATCTATAATCACAGGTTGTTTAAATTGTGTGTAGCCATTTGGTTATAGTTTGTGTTAAGGACTTATACTTTGTTTTAACCAATTTGATGTTTTAAGGGTGATTTTATGGTGGAATCAGGAACATCCCAAAAAATGTTTTCTTACATAATCTTTTTACTCTTTGCATGTGTCTCATTGTTGTATCTTATCAGAATCATGTTTAAGGTTTGTAGTAGCTTAAAATGTTGATGGCTATAAAAGTATTTGATTCACTTCTGTCTTGGCTTCACCCAGCAGTGGCATACATTGTCATGATTTTTACTGACACTGAGGAGGTCGGTGTGGTTGTATCCACGTGGATTACAGGGAAGAGCAAGGCGCTGTGGCCTCTCTTCAAGTCACCAGCAGCTCTTACTAAAGCTGTGCAGGAGAGGCTGCAGCCAGATCCAACCACATGGACGTCACACAACGTACGAGTGTTGTGTGCATGTAGTAAGTTTTGCATCTAACATTATTTTGATATGATTTCCTAACTTTCTATATATGTATTATTTTATAAAGATTACAGCAGGACACTGTAGACTTATGTGTTTTTTTACTTCTCTAATTTCTTTACCCAGCCAGTGATCTACAGAATACAGTTACCCCATTATCAGTAATATTTCCAGACAGTTTAGTGAGTAAAGCTTGAGACTGTCGAGATTAATGGGGTGGCAGTTGTTTAATCCTACATGCCCATCCTTGTGTCCGGTGTGCCCGTGGATATCTTTGGAATCCAAACCAACATTGATATAAGTATTCTACCAAATTGTTTCTTTTTTTAGCAACAACTGGAAGCCAGGACAAAGGCAAAGTGACTGAGGACTTGTCTGATGTACAAAGCCAGGAGGAATGTGGCAGAGGTGCCAGAAAGTAAGATACCTGTATCTGTAACTCACCGCAAGAGTTGAATAAACTTGTATGAAGACCACCTGAACATATCAGTAATTTAATGTTTTGGTCAAACACATACTTGTACATATAATCACTACTAGATATGCGTTGCATTATTTTTTGGCAGTATTGACATGATAGGTATTCTTTATTTGTTCACTTCCTGCAAAACAATCTACTGAATAGCAGTTATCTTCACTGAATTTTAGTTTGGATAATTTTTCCATGATTCATAAGAAGGACATTGCATATAAATTTACCCTAATTTGTTCCCATTATTCACAGGCAGTAACCCTTGCTGTTGCAAGCATGTGTGCTTAATTAACAATGGCTAGCAAGTTTGCCTCAAACCATATTGATCTACCATATTCTGAGTAAATGTAAACTTTTATTTTTCCAACACAAGGAGCAATGTTTCAAGCTAAGGCGGGGATACAGGTATCAGAGGGAGCAGTGCTTCAAGCTAAGGCGGGGATACAGGCATCAGAGGGAGCAGTGCTTCAAGCTAAGGCAGGGATACAGGCATCAGAGGGAGCAGTGCTTCAAGCTAAGGCGGGGATACAGGCATCAGAGGGAGCAGTGCTTCAAGCTAAGGTGGGGATACAGGCATCAGAGGGAGCAGTGCTTCAAGCTAAGGCAGGGATACAGGCATCAGAGGGAGCAGTGTTACAAGCTAAGGCAGGGATACAGGCATCAGAGGGAGCAGTGCTTCAAGCTAAGACGGGGATACAGGCATCAGAGGGAGCAGTGCTTCAAGCTAAGGCAGGGATACAGGCATCAGAGGGAGCAGTGTTACAAGCTAAGGTGGGGATACAGGCATCAGAGGGAGCAGTGCTTCAAGCTAAGGCAGGGATACAGGCATCAGAGGGAGCAGTGCTACAAGCTAAGGCAGGGATACAGGCATCAGAGGGAGCAGTGCTACAAGCTAAGGCAGGGATACAGGCATCAGAGGGAGCAGTGCAACAAGCTAAGGCAGGGATACAGGCATCAGAGGGAGCAGTGCTTCAAGCTAAGGTGGGGATACAGGCATCAGAGGGAGCAGTGCTTCAAGCTAAGGTGGGGATACAGGCATCAGAGGGAGCAGTGCTTCAAGCTAAGGCGGGGATACAGGCATCAGAGGGAGCAGTGCTTCAAGCTAAGGCAGGGATACAGGCATCAGAGGGAGCAGTGCTTCAAGCTAAGGCGGGGATACATGCATCAGAGGGAGCAGTGCTTCAAGCTAAGGCGGGGATACAGGTATCAGAGGGAGCAGTGCTTCAAGCTAAGGCAGGGATACAGGCATCAGAGGGAGCAGTGCTTCAAGCTAAGGCAGGGATACAGGTATCAGAGGGAGCAGTTCTTCAAGCTAAGGCGGGGATACAGGTATCAGAGGGAGCAGTGCTTCAAGCTAAGGCAGGGATACAGGTATCAGAGGGAGCAGTGCCACTTGAGTGTGCCACTCCGCAATGCTGACTCCCTTTCCTATACTGACTCCCCTTGAATGTAGTACGTAGATTGTGTTGTGTGCTTTTTGAACTTTGACAGCACATAGCTTTCTGGTAGGGTCACCATGCAGTCACATGATAACTCATGTGATGCAATATATTTGTGTGCCTATATATCTTGATTCAATGCCCTAGTCATTTCTAATGATAAAATAAGATTTCACAATCCGCTTATTACTCACATTTAAAAAAAGAATTGTACATAATTTGCTCAAGAAAAGAAATATTTGTAGTATTATTCATTCCTATGTTTGTACCTAGTCTTTGTGGAATATGTGCAGTATTAATATAAACATTGCAGATAAAATAAGCACTTGCAGCACAACTCCAAATAACATGTTCAGTGTTGAATTTTCTTGTTGACTGTCCTAGTTGACAACAGTAGTGTAAATTAATACTGTGGGCTATTGATCCTTTGTCATATATGTAAAATGATCATATATATATATATATATATATATAGTTACTACCAATGAAATTCTCAACACTGAACGTATAATTAATATATATATATATATATAAGAAGAATGTAGAGGAATCTGAACTTGAATTGGTTGCGTTCTGTAAGGGTTTTAAAGCACCCAGTAGGAAAATATTACTCAAGAGTTTGTCAAAGATTTGTTGTAAAGAGTAAAACAAATAGAGGAATTGGTGCTAATATCAGTTTTCGTCCATGCTATGATGTTCATTATGATACAATTGATGTTTTACCTGAAACATCAGTGTACGTTAACAAAGCTAGGTGTTTGCTCGTACTTTTGTTAGTAGATTGTTCTCAATTATGCTCTTGTACCAACAGCTGAATGTCAACATCATTTTTCACCATTGATCACTGTGCATATACTTATAATACAGTGCACAAATCTGATGACTTACTTTGTCTATTGAAATAAAAGAAGCATTTTGATTAAAAAAGTGTTGTTTTTCATATAAATTAATTAAAGTGTTTTATAATCGGAAACCTGTTTTGCTATATTATATCTATGTCCATTTATTAAATTGCAATTTAAACTTTCTTTAATTAGTAGACACAAGTCAAATGTGTGGTTGAAAATATTTGTTGCAGCATGAATTCATTTTAATATGCATATGTAGTAATTTTTTCTAGAGCAAGATATATCCATGAACATATTACACTTTGACCATATCAAGAAATCTACAGAACAGTGGCTTTGGAATCAAGAATGATAAACCCCCTTTGCTGATATATATATGTACCCCCCACACACACACTCCCTGCCAAACTTGTCTGACCAAGAGGTGGTGAGTAAATGAGGATAGGGTACTATACTAATAATAAACCAGTATTGGTCTAGTATTATTGCCAGCTAGAATAATACGTACCCACATTTTAGCAATAAAGGATATCAGTAAAGGGCCCAAATCGTGCCAGCATTGAACCAATACCATTGCTAGCATTATGCCAGAATGAAATCTGAATGAATCAATACTGAAAGCCAGCATTGGGCCAGAATCATACCAGCATTGGGCCAATATAGTTTGCCAGCATTGTGGCCCAATTCTACTATAGTGGCATTCCTACATTGGTCCGATCAAGGCTGATTGTAATGCCAATATATGCGGGTATGTTGTAGTGGATATAGGTAGGTTTGATTTTTCGCCAACTTAATTTGAAATGAGACTAGCAAAAAATCAAATTGATTAAGCACCTTTAATGAACTGCAAATGAGCACTATTTTGCGTAGGTACTCACTGGTAGGTCGAATAAAGAGGCCTTTCAAACGCTTGAAATACACCATGGCAACAATACAAAATTGAGATCAAATAAACAGGCATAAATTTTCGTAGATAATTTCATTTGAGATTCTAAACTGTTTACACTGAACATAATTACATAGATGAATATTCAATAGTCGTCTGCACAGTTTGAATATAATGTTAAAATAATGTTCGTGTACATCATTGTTTATAAACATGGTGAATAATCAGTAAACATGTCGGAAGGTGTACAATTGAGGTTTCAGTCTGTTAAAAAATTAAACTTCCTTAATTATTTTCAAACTTGGCATGTGGGTTGAAGACATTGGCCTATTATTAGAGGATATGAAGGCAAAATATCTCCATACTCATAATTTTCGTATCTTCTTATTTTATGAAACATTGAATAGTGGGACCAATTTGTGTGGGTAATCCCCTTTACAAAAGGATATAGAAACTTTAGACGAGCTGGAACTGCAACTAAATATCACGATTTTTGACCAGCTTTAATTTAATGCAGAGCATATGTATGTAATAAATGCAATAACATATCATTTTGTTTGACATTTTATTTGTTTTCCTTTGTGCCATAATATTATATCCTGTATTCACATTTGGAAGAATATCTGTGGAAGAAATTACGCCAAGTTTTCAAGTGTTGTATTCAGTTTGTTCTTCTCTACCCATCTAGCAGAATGCATTATCAAAATAATCTAAAGTTTGAAAGTGACATCAAAATAATTGTCTTTTATCGGAAATTGCAAATAAATAAAATAAAAAAAAAATTACATTTTTTTCCAGCAGGTGTGTATAATAGAGTGTATAGTGACGATGGTTCTGTAAGAATTATAATGACGTCTTTGTTCAATGAGGAATGGCATTGATTTTCAATTTGCCAATATTTGTTCAAAGTGGTGGCCATTTTTTATACGGAAACGGGGGTCTGGCAGAAAAATTCATCATAAGACCTACTCTGCAGTTTGGGTAGAAAAAAATTGCACCAATTTAGCTAAGCAAATAAATCGTGTTTTATTGTAATATATATAGTATATTACAGTAAAACATATATATATATATATATATATATATATAATCTTCAAAGTCTCAGTACAAAATTTTTCTCATTTTATTACTTTGGAACATGAATTATACCATCGCAAAGATTAATTGTACAATTCGTTCGTAAGCGATGCAAGCAAAGATTTGCTTTAGTGACGAGTTCGTTAAGGAACTAGTTTGGTTCGGGGGAAACTTGACTTCCGGCGTGCGTGAGGCGGGAAGAAATTGGGTCAGACGAAGGCGTGGACGCCGTGGGGAGGTTTGTTTCTCGCGTCTTTATGCGAATTACACAGCTTTTGTACAGTCAGTATATTCTTTATCTATTTTACATGCTTCCATTCGAACAACTACTTTGACTTGCCATCATAAAATGTTTACCTTTTATTGACTTGAAATTGAAGTATGTGCGTAGTCTCGCTTTACTCAAACACCACGAGGTGGCGTGACTTGACATTACTCCAGGCCGCCACGTCCAGGGTACTGTTTCACTAAGATTCTTTTGGACTCATTGGCGCGATTTCGCTCTTTAAAATCGATTTCGCTCGAAACAGAAAAGTGCGCTTCACTAAGAATAAATCATAAAACGCTGTTATCATAAAGGTCATGACATGTTAACGTAGCTGGGCCTGGGTAGGCACTTAAAAACAAATTAGACATGATAGAACGTCATTGGTAGGTATATCAAAAAAAAATTCAAATCGATCAGATGATCATTTAAATGGTTCCACAGGATAGAGTGTCCTATAAAGTTTATAACACTTTTTGAATTTTTTTGATATCTACATTATTTCCGAAGTTATTCAACTTTTTGATCTCTGAAAATTAGCATTGATGTCTATACAATTTGGTTCCATTTCTTGTGACCCGGAATGCTGAGGACTGTATTTCATTTATATGAAAATAGCAATAGTTTTTAATGTATTGAACATATTGATGTGAAATAAAAAGGTATATGACCCAGAAACTAATGTTAATAATATATGACCTTGACATGACCTAATTCGTTGACCTACATTTAACCTTTGACCTATTTACATGGAGTAATGGGATTATTTGGTTGTAATTAATTAGTAAATGAGTTTATTAAACTTTTATGGGATGGAAATTGTCAATGTATCTACTTCAATGTCATGTGACTTGGTAAATCCATATTTTTGATGACCTAATTAATTGACCTACATTTTACATTTGACCTATTTACGTAGATTAATGGGCTAATTTAGCTGTTATTTAATAGGTAATTGGCCTATTTAACTTTTAATAGATGGAAAATGTCAATTTATCAACTTGAATACTATGTGACCATGTAATTTTACATTACCTAATTAGTTTACCTGCATTTCACACTTGACCTATTTACAGGGAGTAATAGCATGGTAATAAGTTGGTCCACCCATACAGGGCTAGGGGCATCAAAATAATTGTATGTGTTTAGATTATATTACAGTTAATTGTACATATTTTACCATGTATTAATTATGAAAAGGCTAGATGTTATTCAAAAGCAACCATTTATTTCTATATGCACATACGTTTCTTCAGACAATGTCAATGCCTATCTATGTTCGTCATATTTTTTATTTCTTGCAGGCAAATGCAATAGTGTGTCAATGTTCCACAAGCACACTGTCTCAGCATCAAGCACATGATTTTGTTTATCATGTTAGATGAGTGCATGGCAATAATTTCCATGTGTAAGAGTATAATGGTTATCGTAGACGACAGCACATTTGTCAAAACCAGAATTGATCACTTTGATGTCGCTCATCGATGGACGATGAATCTATCTCAAATCATCATTGAAGAAAGGAACAGTTGTCCTGAGATGAAGTCTTATATGATGTTTCAATAGTGCATGCAGTGTTATCTCCAAGGTGTTCATCATTCGATTCATTTGTATCATAACAGCCGATTGTAATCCATATAAATAGCTGAAGTCTGTACACACAAGTTGCTGTTGAATACCTTTACCTGTAACACAAAATACTTTTGAATAATTAAATTAATAATTATAATATTATATATCTGATATAATCAGATGATAAAATATCAAAAGTACATTTTATAACAGTAAATTTTGCACAAATAAAAACTGGATCTTCTAAAATCCAAGATGTCAAATAATGTGTAAAATAAAATAACGATAATTAAGAAGATATTCAAGTTGGCATAAATGATCACTGCAAATAAAAATTAACAAAACACAAATAGTGGCAGATATTAAGTATAAAATATGCATAATCAAATATTAAAGTGAAAAGTATATGCAGCTTTAAAAAATTATTACTTGGTTTTTAACAGTAATCACTGGAAGGCAACCGAACATATAGGTATATACAAATACACGACAATTTTGTTATTCATCGTAAAGTATTCATTATCAATGCATACCTTAGAAACACTACACAACTCACACCAGTTATTACAATTTACAAATTATATAATCAGTAAAAAAGGTATGCAGTAAAATGCAACAAAAAAAACAATAAAACATAATTTCTGACAACTAGTAAATACTGCTACACAAACTACAGAAATACATATATAACAAATGCTATAAACAAAATGTGCCAGCAAATAATTGTTGAAATGTGGATTGCTCGGATTCTTCGAAAATATTTCATATTGCAGATGACGCCATGACGATGTCAAATCATCTTGCAGTAATTTACCTTTCGTAATTTTTAACATAAAAATATTGACGCATAGACAACAATAATACATTTATAATAACTGTTATCAACAAAACATGGAATAATTTAATCGCAGAAATACGGATGTCAACGGATTACGATGCGTCGAAAGGTCTTTACAATATACGTTCACGCGAAGCCACCGACCGCAGCTTCCGAACGACAAAACATGACAGATTAGCGCGCACCGGGTCATGTTGCCCACGTTTTTCTGAAAAACGGCAGTTGTCCACTGCAATAATATGCACATCATTTTAAAGCTAAGTAATTATTGTACTGTTCTTTTTTATTCCTATAAAATTCTTCTTTATATTATATGTACTTTTTAACAAGTTTAAGCAAAACAAAATTTACTTACCTTCGTGCAGTCACAAAAGCGTCGGAATGAAAAAATTTCCGCGCCCATAATGTAAAGAAGACATTCATTGGTCGATATGAAGTTAAACAAACTCGGCCACGTCATTTGCATACCGAGTATTTGGGCTTTTCCCGCGACCATGTGATGCGAGCGTCACGCCTTCGTACCAAATATGGGACACATAAAATGACGCTATTTTCGACGACAACGAAAAAGTGACGCCATCTAGCGGAACTTGATATACCTATCATTGGGAATTGTTTTAAATGAAAGGTGACATGTAAAGGAACCAAACACTTTTTATTTTATTAAAGTATCTTTACTAGATCCAGAGATATTGCGATTTTAATGTGGTAAAATTCGATTTTTGTTTTCTTTCAATGAATGTATGTTTAAAAAGGCATAACTTTTATGTGTACATATAGTTAAATAATTTTTTTCAGGACTTGCAAGCACATTAAGTAGGGTCATAAATATGCAGTATATAAATTATAGTCCAGCCATTATATCATTAATAATAACTCAGTTACTGCAATTAATATGTCAATATTGGCTAATTTGTGCGTGAAGTGAACTGACCGACACATTTTGATAAAAGGCCATAACTTCCATGATTATGTAGATATTTGTATACTTTGTGCAGGGTTTACAAACTCGTTAACCAAGGTCATAAATATACATCTCACTCATTTCATTACTCAGATGATGCAATTAATAAGTCGATATTATTAATTGCATCATTTAAAAATGCTTTATTATTATTATTAATATTGACTAATTAATGTGCAAACTCAACAGGCAACACCTTTTGATATAAGGCCATAACTTTCATGATTATGAAGATATTTGTATAATTTGTTCAGGGTTCACAAACTCTTTAAACAGGGTCGTAAAGTATACATCACATAGTCATTTCATTGGTCAAATGATGCAATTAATAAGTCAGTATTGACTAATTAACGCTCAAATGCAACAGGTCAACACCCTTTTATAAAAGGCCATAACTTCCATCATTATGAAGATATTTGTATAATTTCAACACATTAAGTAGGGTCATAAATATACATTAGTCATTTAGCATTAATAACTCAACATGGATTAACCCATTAGACCCTGCGCGCCCGAAAGCGTCTGACCTTGTTTTCCACATGTCGCCCGCAAGCGTCCGCTGGGGAAAAGGCTGTGGAGGTGGCGTCATCGGGTGGATTGATATGAAACTAACACTAGCGTAATTCTACATATCTTAGCTACAGGGTTGTTTGATTTAAATCATTGATTTAAATCACTCCAAAAAAATCATTGATTTATGATTTTTTTTTACTTCCGTTTTTTTTTCTTGCTGATTTATATAAATTTAACACAAATAATTATTTACAAGCATCAAGATCAACACAGTTTTGTATGGTTTTTTAATACAAAAGTACAAAGTGCGCACACTTGTGTAGCTATATTGACACCTATTCCCTTTCTGAATGCAGTGAAGCCACACAAACTTGTTTTCCAGAGCAAGTATCTTTTCAAGTCAGAAGCCCTGAGTTAAAGTCCACTTAGAGCTTGTGCTAGTTGTTACCAATTCAGTATGTTGACTCAAGTGAGACAGTCTGGGCTACAATTGTTTAATACTGTACCACTTTGAGTCTGGTTGGAGACCCTTAGAGG
This sequence comes from Lamellibrachia columna, assembly GCA_963662155.1. Lineage (NCBI taxonomy): Eukaryota > Metazoa > Annelida > Polychaeta > Sabellida > Siboglinidae > Lamellibrachia > Lamellibrachia columna. The sequence goes on from OY759265.1 coordinate 14,175,761, forward strand.
TTAGAGTATACAGAGCCATGTTCAGGTGTTAATCCACCCTCTCTGCAAACAGTAATTAGCACTGCTACAGCCTCAGACACACAGCATGCTTTTCTTTCTAAGACAGATTATGCAACTACAATGGGTGAGGCCTTGTGGACATTGTCTAATGTCTATATATAAGCAAAAATCATGTACCCTCTGTTAAGACAAGTACCCAAACTGATTTGAATAGAACACATTTGAAAGAGTTTGTAAATATAAACATCTATATCAATGTTTATATACCAGAGTTAAAAAAATCAAATAAATAAAACAAAAAATCCGATTTAAATCAAATAAATCCAATTTTTTTATTTAAAAAAAATCATGATTTTTTCAATCCTGCTTAGCTATGAATTGAGGGTAAAATTAACATATGGTCGTATTGAAAGTTTCGAAGATAATCACGTTTGAAGTTGAGCACTGGTGGGCTTTAAAAATGGCTGTTTCTCGTAGAACAGATGCGTCACTGCAGATGAAGTTTGCGCAATTTTAGGGATGAATCTTCGGATGAAAGTGTTTCTGAGATGGATGTGGAGGTAAGATTTATATGTGGCTCGATCTTTGACTGAGTGAGCGATAAATTGAAGATGGCATCGGTTGGTTTTCTTCGTCCAAGATTAGCCTGGTCACTGTCTTATTCAGCTTGTCGACTGTTTCAACACTGACATTGTGTGTTTTGTGCCATTTACTCGGCTTAGATTACGTGGTTAGTTGTGCATGTTGTTATATAATGAATAATAAAGCAAATGAGTAAATAAAACAGAAAAATCTGGCCCGACGAGCATGTAAACAGTCAAGCCCTGCCCCTGGCCTGGGCGGTGCCTAGATGGGTGGTGGTGTTGCTTTGCCTTTGGACATTGTTGACATTTTTATTATATTGACGGTGTCAGTGGTCTTTGTAATTAATTATATTTATCTATATTTCAGATATTAGTAAACTTTAAAAAAATTCGTCATTGGCTGCTTATAAAAATTATAATTTGACATTGTTGTGTTGGATATGACATGTGACAAATGCATAAACTTTTTTTCTTATTGTGTTTTCATTACAGTAGCTGTTTGTTTGTTTCAGGTGTCAAGTAATAATAGTGATGACATCCCTGATGAGAACTCCGACAACTTATTGTCATCAAAATGAGCTTATCTGAAAACAGAGTGAAACGGCCATCTGGACATGCAATTGAGACATGCTTTGGATGTTTGACATGCATTGTGCATTTGTGAAAAAATTGGATTCTTTGTGCAGTACCATGCATAGGATGAACATTTCCTTGTGTGGAGCCAGCAGTTGGTGATGTTATTGTAATAAAATATGACTATCATGTCAAACTTCACTCTCAATATTTGTAAAAAAAAATGTATTTCCGAAGTTCCACACCGTAGAATGACAACATATAACAAGCTTATATACACCACAGTTACACCATTGCATAAGTAATTCAATTTGCTTCAAAATAAACATAACTAGCAATTATAAGATATAAATACTTTTGAAGCTACAGCTTAAAAACTACAAGCACCCATAATTTTCAAAATCTGCCTTAGTGGCCCGGGGAAAAGCACCACACGCTTAATTCAATGTGCAGGGTCTTGTGAGTTAAACTTGTTGGGCCTGGCTGACACAACTTTAGTTGAGGTTGTTGGCACTTTACGTGAGCTTTGTTATTGAAAACTGCCAAAACTTCACTTGAAATTTATGGTTTTTCACCCCTGGATCCACTGCTGTTAAGCTCAGCTAAAATTATCTTTATTATTAACTTTCAGTATATCATATTTTAAGCGAAGGATCGATCAACTTAAGTAGCCTCAATTATCCAGGCTCCATCATGTGACGTCAACGTTTGTTGCACACATGACACATGATATAGGTTACCCGGAATCTGGCATAGCCAATGTTAATGACTCAAGCTAACTCATGCAGTAACAGTAAAAAAATTCAGTTAATACGAAGCAGTCAAACCAACTTTAAACATCAGTTATTTTGACACAAGTCACAAAATAAAATGGAAATGCTAATATTTTTGTTGTGGGTTCAGATCACATTTATATAAAAGTAAACTATAAATTCTTATTTTAAGGTACCTTTTATTTTGTATAAAACTTGGATGCTTATTTTTGTTATCCAAAACACGTAATATGGCATTGATTTCTGTGGAAAATTGTAAGGAGTCCACTAGTGTGAGGCCAGCGGTTTCTCACTCTTCTCATATTTGGGGGTCCATAGGGCGATTCCAGTATTCAGACATTTTTCATCTTTAAAACTGCAGATCCATGTTAATTTATTGCTGACTATTTTAATTTTGTTCATAGCATTGTTCTACATGTTTAGTAGTCAGGGTAGGTAAAATACATTTTTCATCAATAATGGATTTAAAAAATATATTACATGAACGTTACTTGTGCGACGCACAAAAATCTTAATTCAGACGGGTAGTATTATTTTTTTATAAACAATATAAATGTGGCATTACATGTGTGACACATGTGAAAAAGACTTAGTAATGGACAATCTGCCATCATATATAGGTATTAGGTGTCATACACGTAATGTAGCGTTATGTGTTTGACATATATTTTATATAGTTAAATAATTTTGCATGCCTTTTATATTTTGGTATTATATAAGTAGTCGTGTTGATTTATAAACCATTTGGAAATTGTTTGGAAAAGTTTTGGGAAATGTGTGACATTGAAATGTGTAACATTGAAATTCAGCTTTTTAAATACTACAACTTTTACAATTAATGTTGTCATTCTTTTTCTCTTCATTGTAATACAGTGAAATTTTAGTACACCTAGATAATTTTTTTAACCCATTAGGCCCCAGGATTTTATTAAAACATGCCACCATGTTCCCAGGATTTCTGGCAAATTTTTAGCGATTTTATTTCCTTGTGTTCAAAAATCGGTAGAAAAAAAACTATACAATATTGACAATTACAAATTGTGTTTATTTTGAAGAGTAGTAATTTCTCCACATGCATGTATACATAGAAATAGGATATATTAATAAAATGTTGACATTTGATAACAATTTGCAAAGACAAGATAGTACATTTGATAAAACTTTGAAAGTTGCGACTGACATTTGACAACGATCCCATGCTATAACCCTATGCAACTCAGCGCAGAAAATGTAGTTATATGTGTTAGCTTTGCACCACTGAAAACATTATCAAATTATGACGGTTATTTTTCAGGTTACACCATATTTTATCATGACAAATATAGAAATAAAAATGTTCGAGATAGCGTGAACAAAACTTATGAGAATCAAGATTTCCGAAAGGGCAACACTTGCACGTAACGAGCTGTTGTTGCAAAATGTATCCGCTAGGGTGTGGCACAATTTGGTAGCTAGTTCAGTAGTTATTCGCCAGGATTTTTTTTAATAGAGGGTCCTGTATGCGGCTGGCGGTGGCCGTTCCAGGACTGCACAGAGCGGCAGGCCGCGGCTGTTGTGGGGTCTAATCAGTTAATCAAAATGTGGTTATGTTTCTATCTTGAAAATGGGTATCATGATAGCGAAATGCATACCTTTTGTGGCCATTATTTCCCAAGAAAAATGTATGAAATCATATTTTTAAAACTTTTACAATGAAATATAGATGTAGTAAATGGAAAAATAGTCATCCTAATGGCGGAGGAGGCCCAGGCTAATGATTTAACCCATTAGACCCCACAACGGCCACGGTCGGCCGCTCTCTGCAGTCCTGGAACGGCCGCATATAGGACCCTCTATTAAAAAAATCCTGGCGAATAACTACCGAACTAAACGCTACCAAATTTTGCAACAACAACAGCTCGTTACGTGCATATGTTGCCCTTTCGGAAATCTTGATTTTCATCGGTTTTGTTCACGCTATCTCGAAAATTTTTATTTCTACATTTGTCATGATAAAATATGGTGTAACCTGAAAAATAACCGTCAGAATTTGATAATGTTTTCAGTGTTGCAAAGCTAACACATATAGCTACATTTTCATCGCTGGGTTGCGTAGGGTTATAGCATGGGATCGTTGTCAAATGTCAGTCGCAAGGTAGAAAGTTTTAACAAACTTACTATTTTGTCTTTGCAAATTGTGATCAAATGTCAACATTTTATTAATATATCCTATTTCTATGTATACATGCATGTGGAGAAATTACTACTATTCAAAATAAGCACAACTTGTTATTTTCAATATTGAATAGTTTTTTCTACAGATTTTTTAACACGAGGTAAAATTGCTTGAAATTTGCCAGAAATCCTGGGAACGGGGAGCATGTTTTAATAAAATCCTGGGGCCTAATAGGTTAATATTCAATTCTGGTATTTTGACCAATCAGAAGCGGGTTCCTTTGTTTGGCCCATAACCTACAAAGTGGGTTATATGCACTGCAACAGACATGGGGTCAATTCCATTCCGGAATTCGAATTGACCCTCAATTCCGGAATTAAAATTGATTTTCGAAAGTCATTTGGAATTCGAATTGATTTTTTTGGAATTCAAATTGATTTTTTATTGGAATTGATTTTGTTGTAATTATTGACTTGATACTGTTAATCTTTATCCCTTAAATTTACAATTAAAATCATATTTTTCTGCTATTAGTATGTCACCCTAACAGCCAGGAAACTGTCAACATAGCACATACACTGTCTACTCTGTTACTGAAACATTGTGAACAAGAACAATATAATCAAGCATTTGCATCAAAAACAAATGCTAAGTTACTGTAACAGACAGTAAAACCAAAGTCAGACCATTCAGGCCTTATCTCATTTTCTTTCTCAGTGGACAAGGTTTATTTCTCCATGGAGAATACATGTTGGTAATTAGGATGTTGAAAACTCAAAGTTTACAGTAAATTTGATGAAATATCGATGATACCACAACTGATATAAATAGGGGGAACTGTTCAAAACTCAGAGTAACAACAATTTGTTAATCATATATGATTGTGCACACATGATTTCAAGTACAAATAAAACTGTTAAAACGAATTGGATTTGAATTTTTCCTTAGCATAGGATTTTTGAAATTGTAATTGACAATTTGGAATTGGAATTGATTTTTTTGGAATCTGCACTGCAGTGGTGTACACAACAGTAATCTCATCCTTTCAGTTATTTGGCTGTTAAATGTGAATCTAAGCAATCAGGTTTTATCGTTGTTTATTTTTAAATTGTATGATATACTAAATTATAATTACAGTACCATGTTTATGGCTGAAGATAAAAACCAATAAATGGAGCTGCGAATCTGCAGGGCATTGCGATGAAAAAGCATTGACGTGTGGTTTGGTAGCCTGCAACAAAGCAGCATGCAGAATTAAAGGTTACATTATAGATCAATTGATTGTTGGCTTGGAAACATGTCGTAAACATAATTGCTTTGAGTAGTTGTACAAGCATTGCTTAGCAACATTGACGTGTGTTCAATTGATCAAGGAAGGTTTTGTATTCATTGTTACCATTCTGTTTGTATGTTGGCACAAAATAATATCCATTATGTGAATTGTTCAGCGTGGCGGAGGTTTGTGCATTACGGGGTGCTGTTTTTCAAAATTGCATTCGTCTTGACTTGCAGTTGAGGTTGCCGGGCAGTCATCTGCATCTTCAACGACACCTACCAAATCTCCAGCAGCGAGGTCATCCAACAAGTGAGGTAGGTGTATACAGCAGCATCATTATCTAACGTGACATTGAACCAGTGAGGACATCCTGTTGTACCTGGCTGATGACGTTTCCTATGTACTGTGTTGCTGCTTGTTGATCTTCAGCGAAGCGATGTTTGATCCTCTGACCATTGCTTGCATACTCTTGAGTGCCAAATAAACTTATAGGCCAAATAACAGTACAGAGTGGCAAATCGGTCAAATTTAATAATAGTATAGTGCCAAATAACAGTATAGGGGGCAAATTGTTCAAACCAAATAATAGTACAGTATGAAAGAGTCACTAGTATATTTGTCTTTTTTATCGCCAAAGCAATTTTTTTACTCGAAGTGAAGCCAAGGCGCCCCTAGAAAAACTGTGCGGATCACCGTGTATTTTGTTTGTTTTTTCTGCCGAATATGCATAAACTTTGTGCGTATTCGCGTCACCGTAGATATAGTAACCGCATTTTATATCTGCAAAAAAACGGGGAATTTTCCGTTTTTAAATGGACTTTAAAGTTTTATTGAATTCAATATGCAAGCCTGTATCAGGGGAAACTGCCGCCAGCTGGTTACGACCGGTTTGAGGCGCTGCACACGGCGGTCATTTATGGTCGGTTTACGCGGTGATAATGGCGTTTTAACTAATAATATACCATGTCAAGTTCCCAAGAACTAAGGATTAATGGAAGTCTAATGGTCTAACGCTTCGGGATCAAAATCTAGGATCCTCAGAAGCACGGGATCTCGCTAAATTCACGACTGTTGTTCTAAAGGATGAAAACTTAGCCGTCAGAGGAGCCACATGCAGCTCCAGTTCGGAGCAAGTGATTTTAGCGCGAGCGGTAAACCGCACAGTGGATGATTGATTAGCGCTAGCAATAGGGAGTGAGAGTGATTCCTCTCCTAAAAATTATACCCTGCATAATTTGGCACGATTATCGGAGAATATAGGCTGGCACAAATGTTTAAATTTAATAATAGTATAGTGCCGTATAGGGTGGCATTTATCTTTATATGTGAGCGCAGGCTTCAATGGTTTTCTTACGCCATGCATGGTTTGGGACCAAGTGTATCAATCGAGAAACGGGTTCGTTTCTTCCTCTGCATTAGTTGCCCATGAAACGCATCCGTTGCTCTCTGATTTTATATGAGAGTTTTGGTGCTCTGATCTGGCATCTGTGACGTGTATGCAGATTCAACCAAGGTACATAGATTTGTTTGGAGGTTGTCTAACGAAAAATGACCAAGTTCCTCACTGTCGAACACAGCCTACAGCAAGCCACTGCAGAACAGTTTTATGAAACGCTTACTCAGCTTCTATTGCATCTATCTTTTCTTTAGCAACTGTTTGCCACAGCCTAAAGTAGATTTTTTTATTGGAGAAAGCCTCTTTCTCTGAAGGACCGTGTCTGACTCTCCTCTAGTTGTCTTTGCTCTGCTTACTCAGTCATGTTTCATTGTAATTCTAATAAAAAAAAAATTGTATTGTGTCATATCCAGTGACATTAAGTGTGTACAGTGATTGTAATATCATGAGTAGTAAAATAGAAAATTGATTGAAAAATGCAAAAGAGAATGTCATAAAAGGTGTCCTCATTCACAGCTGTCACAGCTATAAATACCTTGGTCAATGATGTGGCAACCTTGGTCGGTGCAACACTGATCGGCGATGTGGCAACCCTGGTAGGCGATGTGGCAACCCTGGTAGGCGATGTGGCAACCCTGGTAGGCGATGTGGCAACCCTGGTAGGCGATGTGGCAAACCTGGTAGGCGATGTGGCAACCCTGGTAGGCGATGTGGCAACCCTGGTAGGCGATGTGGCAACCCTGGTCGGCGATGTGGCAACCCTGGTAGGCGATGTGGCAACCTTGGTCATTGGCAACCTTGGTTGTAAATGAGTACAACACATTGCAAAGACGTGTGGTGTCACATGATTGTGAGACATGTTCTCTGGAATGTACACCCCATCTTCCTCGATCTGTTGCATGATGTTGGCACATTGCGAAGTTAACTGACGTTGCAGACAACCATAGTTGATCCATAGGCCAAGCCTATTGTTCAATGTTATCAGTGCCTTGCTCTGTGTTTAGTTGTACACATGGTAGGCAGTGGCAGTGCCCAGTGGGGTGGGCATACCAGACACATGTTGCAGAAGATGTTAGGACCCTATAAAGGCCTTTTCCTTGGTTGGGTCATCGACTAGCATCCGCCCTGAACTGTGAGGCTCTCTGGGCATTCTTGCTTTGTTACAAAGCAGCATGGCCGTGAAACTAAAGAGAGTTTGGAACCATCTTTTCTGTAGCAGAGAACGATACTTCAGTTGACTGCACATGTCGTCTTTCTTTCCTGCAGAAATCGATATCTGCTCTCAGTATTTTGGCTGCAAGATGTAGAACAAGCTACTTTTCGTCAACATGACGGCCTAGTTCCAGATGCCTGAGCTTCTCGGGAGCATCACCAAGGGGTATCGTAGATGTGCAAATGAATCCAGATCCGCTACTTTGGTTAATAATTGAAATGTGCTTGCCAAACATCTGTTGCAATTTCAACTTCAGTGTGATTGATTGGTATGTGCCTGCAGTTTTGACTCCTAGCTCTAGGAGAATTGCTCGGTACTGATTCCTCAGTGACTTTATTAGGAAGCCACACTTCTGGAAGAGGGAAACTTTTAGCTCCTCCACGAGACGATCCAAAGCAACATCGTGCATGTTTTGTTGTGCTGATCTACCAGTAGGGATCCATGTAGCTGAGAAAGCGTTCATTCATTGTGCATGATAGGATATATCATTTGCTACCATGTCATGTCCTTGGCCAGTTAGTCTCAGCAAGACGTCTTCCTTGTTCAACTTCTTGGCCATGTCTACGATCGCCTGCTGACTACTTTCAGTAGAAACCTTATAAGTTGGCTCCCTGCCACTCATCCACCTTTTGTTGCAGATCACACGTGCAGCATTTGCATCAAATGTTGGTGTGCTGTGTCTAGTGGAAATGGGTGACTTTGGGGATGACATGATGCATTCAGGCTCGGCCAGGGTTGAAATACTTCCTGTCAGATGCTTTTTTCTGCGCGATTAAAGCCCTTTTCATATTTAAATACCAGTTCCTACATTTGGCATGCAATCTTGGTGATTTGTCTGCCACTCATGTTTCCATGGCAGCGTCACTGCGTAGCATTCTGAAAATGTCATCCTGTCAAGCTGTCATGGCCTAAACAAGTTTTGGCGTTGTTATGATCTGTAGTGATGCACACTGAAAACCGAAGTGATAGAACAAAATGTCATGAACCTCTGACTCCACAAAAAAAACAATAGGACATTCTTCCATGAAAGGTGCTCATTGATTTTAGTTACACTTTGAGACATGAGCAGTAGTAGTAGTAACTAGTTCAGCATACAGGGTGCATTTCAGTGTAGTTATAAAGAGCAATACTAATAAAAATGAAAAGTTTTGTAGTTATTAGGTGGACATATTGTATTCTTTATTCACATACAATGACAATGCAATTAGCACATTGCTAACGAATTAGATACTAAAACAGAATTTTTTTGGTAAAACAGCACCCCTAATGCTTAGTGCATGCACGCGTGCGCACTTGTGTTTAGACATGTGCTTCGCATGTCACGTGTAAACCCTTGCACAGTTTCCCACAGACCAATATTTCACATCTGCTGACGTTGCTGGCTGGCGAGGGCATCCTCGAATTTACTATTGTTGAAGTGCCTACTTCAGGGCCAGGAATACACGACACATTAGCATGAATTGCCAATGCAGCCGAATAGCGAGAAGCCGAACTTGCGAAAGAACTGTGGAGTTCGGTAAAACTTGTTCTCAGTGTCTGCAGTGATAAAAAAGATAGGACACGAATTCAGTAGTTGAAGGCACTTAGATCTGGTAGCACTTTATGAAATCGGACCAGAGCCATCTCCGTGCTGTGTCTCGTGCTAGCTGAAACCAATAGCTATGCTTATAAACTAAAAGACCATTAAAATATATAAATAAATAAATTAAAACGTCTTCACATAAAGCATAAATGAGCAACACTGAGGGCATATTCAGGGTTACGGACATTCATTGCTTCAGATACCTGTTGTGGGGCGACTTCTTGTATTGCGAGTGGCTGATGATGTCCCTGAAAGATCTGATGTCCATAGCGATTGATGCCAGGCTTGGTTTATTGATGATGTCCCTGAAAGATCTGATGTCCATAGCGATTGATGCCAGGCTTGGTTTATTGATGATGTCCCTGAAAGATCTGATGTCCATAGCGATTGATGCCAAGCTTGGTTCATTGATGATGTCCCTGAAAGATCTGATGTCCATAGCGATTGATGTCAGGCTTGGTTCATTGATGATGTCCCTGAAAGATCTGATGTCCATAGCGATTGATGTCAGGCTTGGTTCATTGATGATGTCCCTGAAAGATCTGATGTCCATAGCGATTGATGTCAGGCTTGGTTCATTGATGATGTCCCTGAAAGATCTGATGTCCATAGCGATTGATGTCAGGCTTGGTTCATTGATGATGTCCCTGAAAGATCTGATGTCCATAGCGATTGATGTCAGGCTTGGTTCATTGATGATGTCCCTGAAAGATCTGATGTCCATAGCGATTGATGCCAGGCTTGGTTTATTGATGATGTCCCTGAAAGATCTGATGTCCATAGCGATTGATGTCAGGCTTGGTTCATTGATGATGTCCCTGAAAGATCTGATGTCCATAGCGATTGATGTCAGGCTTGGTTCATTGATGATGTCCCTGAAAGATCTGATGTCCATAGCGATTGATGTCAGGCTTGGTTCATTGATGATGTCCCTGAAAGATCTGATGTCCATAGCGATTGATGTCAGGCTTGGTTCATTGATGATGTCCCTGAAAGATCTGATGTCCATAGCGATTGATGCCAGGCTTGGTTCATTGATGATGTCCCTGAAAGATCTGATGTCCATAGCGATTGATGCCAGGCTTGGTTTATTGATGATGTCCCTGAAAGATCTGATGTCCATAGCGATTGATGCCAGGCTTGGTTTATTGATGATGTCCCTGAAAGATCTGATGTCCATAGCGATTGATGCCAGGCTTGGTTTATTGATGATGTCCCTGAAAGATCTGATGTCCATAGCGATTGATGCCAGGCTTGGTTCATTGATGATGTCCCTGAAAGATCTGATGTCCATAGCGATTGATGTCAGGCTTGGTTCATTGATGATGTCCCTGAAAGATCTGATGTCCATAGCGATTGATGCCAGGCTTGGTTCATTGATGATGTCCCTGAAAGATCTGATGTCCATAGCGATTGATGTCAGGCTTGGTTCATTGATGATGTCCCTGAAAGATCTGATGTCCATAGTGATTGATGTCAGGCTTGGTTCATTGATGATGTCCCTGAAAGATCTGATGTCCATAGCGATTGATGTCAGGCTTGGTTCATTGATGATGTCCCTGAAAGATCTGATGTCCATAGCGATTGATGCCAGGCTTGGTTCATTGATGATGTCCCTGAAAGATCTGATGTCCATAGCGATTGATGCCAGGCTTGGTTCATTGATGATGTCCCTGAAAGATCTGATGTCCATAGCGATTGATGTCAGGCTTGGTTTATTGATGATGTCCCTGAAAGATCTGATGTCCATAGCGATTGATGCCAAGCTTGGTTCATTGATGATGTCCCTGAAAGATCTGATGTCCATAGCGATTGATGCCAGGCTTGGTTCATTGATGATGTCCCTGAAAGATCTGATGTCCATAGCGATTGATGTCAGGCTTGGTTCATTGATGATGTCCCTGAAAGATCTGATGTCCATAGCGATTGATGTCAGGCTTGGTTCATTGATGATGTCCCTGAAAGATCTGATGTCCATAGCGATTGATGCCAAGCTTGGTTTATTGATGATGTCCCTGAAAGATCTGATGTCCATAGCGATTGATGTCAGGCTTGGTTTATTGATGATGTCCCTGAAAGATCTGATGTCCATAGCGATTGATGCCAAGCTTGGTTCATTGATGATGTTCCTGAAAGATCTGATGTCCATAGCGATTGATGTCAGGCTTGGTTTATTGATGATGTCCCTGAAAGATCTGATGTCCATAGCGATTGATGCCAAGCTTGGTTCATTGATGATGTCCCTGAAAGATCTGATGTCCATAGCGATTGATGTCAGGCTTGGTTTATTGATGATGTCCCTGAAAGATCTGATGTCCATAGCGATTGATGCCAAGCTTGGTTCATTGATGATGTCCCTGAAAGATCTGATGTCCATAGCGATTGATGCCAGGCTTGGTTTATTGATGATGTCCCTGAAAGATCTGATGTCCATAGCGATTGATGCCAAGCTTGGTTCATTGATGATGTCCCTGAAAGATCTGATGTCCATAGCGATTGATGCCAGGCTTGGTTTATTGATGATGTCCCTGAAAGATCTGATGTCCATAGCGATTGATGCCAAGCTTGGTTCATTGATGATGTTCCTGAAAGATCTGATGTCCATAGCGATTGATGCCAGGCTTGGTTTATTGATGATGTCCCTGAAAGATCTGATGTCCATAGCGATTGATGTCAAGCTTGGTTCATTGATGATGTCCCTGAAAGATCTGATGTCCATAGCGATTGATGCCAAGCTTGGTTCATTGATGATGTCCTTGAAAGATTTGATGTCCATAGCGATTGATGCCAGGCTTGGTTTATTGATGATGTCCCTGAAAGATCTGATGTCCATAGCGATTGATGCCAAGCTTGGTTTATTGTTCATTGTCGTATTCCTGCTGGCTGATTTCCCTTTTGTTCTGGTCACTGGCTTCTTTGAACTTCCTGTGTGAAAAGACATGAAATTTGTGCCAATATGTAGTTGTAACTTTTAGATGTGAACCACTACCGTAAAATGTAGGTTTCAGGTTCCAAGTCGCCTATATCCTGATATATTGGCAAATACCGGTTTTCAGTGGCTGCCATGCATGCATATGACCAAATGGAAACTTGTCATAATGTTTCAAAGGAAGCATAGGTTTGCTAATCCCAAAAAACAATTAGCGAAACTTGACATAGTTAACCTGACTAATAATCTAGTTGCCTTCCATAAACTCTTGTTTATTTTGGAACCTGATAGAGCTAAAGCTTTCGTATCAGTCAGGTACACAGGAGTAATGTGTCATGAGCAAAGAAGTATTTAACAAAGACTTCCATGGTGTGAAGATGAAGTTTCCAATTGCCTGTCTGTACAGCACTGATGTAGACGAATCATTTCTTATGCCACCTGCATATACAAGGTGTTAAATTATCTATTTTGAACTTACATACAGAAATATCATTAAACATACAGTCATGTTGTTTGCACCATCTTGTATCCCAACTGTTTGCACCGTTGTGTACCCTGGCTTTTTGAACAGTCGTGTTGCCCAACAGTTTGCACCATCGTGTGTAGCCCAACTGTTTGCACCATCATGTAGCCCGTCTGATTGCACCCTTGTGTAGCCCGTGTGTTTGCACTGTCGTGTAGCCCGTCTGTTTGCACCATCGTATAGTATAGCCCGACTGTTTGAACCATCCTCAGGGTTTCTACCAGAGGGTAAAATTATTAAAATTCCATACCCGAAAAAAAATTGGTATGGATCCATACCCAAAAAAATCGAACAAATTTTGTTGGCATCATAATTAACCCTGGGAGAGATGAATAACCAATGCATACAAATGATTTTTGGTAATTACATGATATGATATAAAACCAGCCGTATACAAATGTACAGCTTAGTGACACATCATGGAAGGTACAAATGTAATTTGGAACTTTCATAATGAGGCACTGTCACAGTAGGCTCCTCCTGAACCTTTCATAATGAGGCACTGTCACAGTAGGCTCCTCCTGAACCTTTCATACTAAGGCACTGTCACAGTAGGCTCCTCCTGAACTTTTCATACTAAGGCACTGTCACAGTAGGCTCCTCCTGAACCTTTCATAATGAGGCACTGTCACAGTAGGCTCCTCTTGAACCTTTCATAATAAGGCACTGTCACAGTAGGCTCCTCCTGAACCTTTCATACTAAGGCACTGTCACAGTAGGCTCCTCCTGAACCTTTCATACTAAGGCACTGTCACAGTAGGCTCCTCCTGAACCTTTCATACTAAGGCACTGTCACAGTAGGCTCCTCCTGAACCTTTCATAATGAGGCACTGTCACAGTAGGCTCCTCCTGAACCTTTCATACTAAGGCACTGTCACAGTAGGCTCCTCCTGAACCTTTCACAATAAGGCACTGTCACAGTAGGCTCCTCCTGAACCAATTGCAATAAACACAGACAGTCAAATCATGTAGGCCTAGTTGCAGGCCTTTATGCAGGATAACATTTTTGCCAGTCCAAAAAATTCCCTGTGGACATTCATGGATGCACGCACATGCTCAACCCAATCCAAATTCGCAAGCAAGTTTGCAGCCCAACCCGAACATTCGCACAAGTTCACAACATGTACATGGGTGACTGCACGATGTACATGGGTGACTGCACGATGTACATGGGTGACTGCACGATGTACATGGGTGACTGCACGATGTACTGCTGCATGTTTGAAATGCTATTATTATGTCCTGAAAGTGTGACACACATTGAAACATAATGGTCATAAATAATAGTAACACTTGTATAATCAATACTATTTATTTTCACATAGTCATACACTAATTACACCCACGGCAAATATTATGTGGCCAAATTCAAACAAAATAACAACACCCAAAGCACTAACAAAACCATATAAAAAATAAATGAATCAATCAAATATTTATAATATGGAATTATTATGCACATACACATATGTAAAAAAGTAATTAATTATGCATACATTTCACTCCTAGCAAGCTGATGCAAAACAAATTATGTATAAAAATGAAACAATGCCTTAGGTAATTACCCCAAAAATACATGCTGAATTGCTCATGCAAGACAGCTACATAATAATTAAAAATGGTATCACATGTAGTGGGCTCACGTTCATACCCCTGACCCTCTCGCCGTTGAACTCTTAAAGTGTCTATTTGTCTTGGCCCCCATCTCCAAAGTTCGAACACTCAGTAACATCTGATGCCAGTTGATCATGCATGCACTGAAGACGATGTCCTCTGCTGGGATGCCAGTCATGTTGCTGCACCAGGCTCGTATTGTTGTAGTAGTCCACCTTACGGGCGTGTGTGGCGTCGAGGCTGAAGTTATCAGCCACGATGGTCATGTCGATCACCGTGTACACCCCCAGCTTCCTGGTCAATGATGTCGGGGTATCATACCTGCCGGTGTGGCGATTGAAGGCTCGATAGCAGTCGCAAAAACCCTCGTTCTCAGTTTAGTACTTAGGAGCGCGTTAACACCATCATGCTGCGCAACTCGTGAGTCGAGTCATCTGGCATACCTGCAAAATATGTCAGAGGGACTCGGTTGCTGAACAAGCGTCGCAACGGGTGGACGCATCTGGCTGACTCCAGGAGGTATGAAGTGCGGTGTGAACGAGGTTGCCCTTCATGCGAATGCAGTTGATGAAACTACGTCCGGATATGAGGGCTATTCCATTATCCATCCATAGATTCACAAAACCCACACAACGGCTGTCTCCAAGACCGCGCCCGTCCACCAATGTATGCAGGATGTGCGCTAGCACAGTCCTCGTACTTGGTCCGTCACTGATAGGGTGCCCAAACGCCGAGATAGGCACAGACCATCACCTAACATCTCGCAGGAAAGCTGGCAACGCCGAGACCCACTGTACCACAGGAACAAGGGAACTAGTCAAACTATTCAAGGGAACTAGTCAACGCGTTTGGGTCGGAGTAGAGGTACTACTTAATTGAGGTTGGCCACGGCCAGGCCACCGTCTCGATAGTCTGCGTGGAAATAAGGCGTAGGTGTCTCCATGCAACAAAGAGGTTTCACAGAAATGCGGCCTTGCACCCCTCGATGCAACAGGCTCGGAAGCAAGTTGCATCTAAGGATGAACATCCGCTGCTGAGGCTTGAGCAGGGCTCGAGTCAGCTGCAGGAGTCCATCCTTCAAGGTCCCCAAAGTGGTGTCGGACGATACTCCAGCATTCACTGGATTTCACAGATACAGATAACTCTTGGTTATGTTAAGCCCCTTTACGAGTCTACCGCTCCAGTCTGCCAGGAAGGCAGTCAGGTTACATGCCCACGTCTTCCCTCTACTATCGATGTGCAGCGTACTACACTTCTTTGCATTGGTAGAGAGCCCACACGGAGTAAGGGCCTGCTCTACGGTTGTGAATATGTGTTGTAAGCCTGGTGGTGACTTAGCGAGGAGGACCAGGTCGTCCGCGAAGGCCAGGCACGAAAGTGTCTGGTCTCCAACGGAAAACCCGATGTTTGATTGTATGTGTTGGATGCACATATCGATAACGACATTAAACAGGACAGGGCTGAGCGGGTCTCCCTGTCTTAATCCACATTGGACTGATGAGATATTCGTCCAATGTGGATTAAGACAGAGAGACCCGCTAAACCCACCGCTCACCCTCAGCCAGGTCCGGGTCCCAGCGTAAAGAGAGCGAATGTATACCATGAGTGGTTCTGGGATTCCTGCAGAGTCAGCTGCGAGGAATAGGGACTCATGCGATAGGGAATCAAACGCCTTAGCTACATCCAAGAAGGCATTTGCTTATTGAATAGCTTGCTTCGATCCTTTGGGCCAGGATCCGATGGAAGACTGCTGGCTCAGATGCTGGATGCCAATTTTACTCCTGGCCATCTTGGACGCCCAACTCTGGGTCGAGAGCCTTGATCACCCAGTCGATGATGCAGTTAAAGAGGACAGGTGAGAGCGGATCGCCTTGCTTCACCCCCCCCCCCCCTGTTTTGGGCCAGGGGCTCAATCATTTGCTCACCGACTTGTAGGAGAGTCGCGGCCTCAGAGTATAGACATCACAAGTACTCGATAAATGGCCTAGGCACCCCCATTCTCTTCGCCGCCAAGAAGAGGGAGGCGTGGGACACCGAATCAAACGCCTTCGACACGTCAATGAATACCAAGGAGGGCGGTTTTAGCTCATAGCATGAGTCCCTCAGCAAGCACCTTAAGAGGAATACGTTGTCCGCTATTCCATCACCCTTTGTGAACACTCTCCGCCTAGATGTAAAGTGAATTCCACCAGACAACCGAGAGGCGAGCAGCCTGTAGAAAACATGTGCCAAATATGGGCCAATAGGATAGATAGGACAGTACTCCTTTGGCCCCGTTGGGGTTGGTACTTTCGGGATTAGCACCGTTCTGCTAGACCGAAGTCCAGCGGGCAGATAGCCGATATACAGCCTCATGTTGAGGTGCGCGAGGAGAGCTCGAGGGTTGAGCTTCTTTAGGTCCGCCAGTGTGAAGTTATCCGTTCCGACGGCTCCCTTTTTGGTGCCACGTAGTGTTGCCTGTAACTCTGTGAGGGTGACGGGCTATTAGGTCCCACAGAACCTCTCCCTTAGGTTCGACCTCCCTGTCATCCACTCTAGAGTCTGTCCCAAACACCCCTCCCAGAACAGAATCTGATCCGAGAGGGAATGCTGAGCTCCTTCCATTGTTCTTGCACAATCGACCTGATTCTTGGTGTAAAATTTCTGCACCCTCGTGTACACAGTTCTCCTCAATGTACGACGTCCAGTGGCTGCACGGTTCTCCGCCTCAGTCTTCCTCCGGCCAGCTTCCCGGCACTACACCCTACGGTCCTTTCCGTCGGGACCCCATCCTAATTTCATTTCGTAGCCAATTCTCAATCTCGGCGTCTATAGCATTTTTAAGGGCCACAGACAACCCGCCCACTTGTTAGTCCAGTAGGCCTATGGAATTAATTCCATAAAGATAGTCTTGCGTAGTAGCCAGTTCTGCATACAAAGTAGACTTCCATAATTGGAACTAATAAAGAAACAGATTTATTAAAGAAGGTATCACCGTCTTTCCCAGGCTGGGAATTACATGACGGACTAGTGGGGTCTAGATTGCTGTAGAGATGACCTTGCATCATTACTATCAGTAAAACTGTAGTCTGGGCGACTCTCGTTGGACAACTATTCAAAAACTTCTGTCTCCACATCCTCAGCCAAACTTTGACGATGCAGGCTTCTCCTCCCAGAGCGATCTGATTGAGGCCAGTTACACCAGGATGTATCAAAAGCGTCATTGACGAAAAGGCTCTGCCTCCGAGAGCTAAAGGTATGAGGCCGGGATTCATGGTTAGAAAGATTAGCTTTATCGCCGAAATTACAAGCGTTGTCTTTACATGGGATGTCAATAACTGTTTTCTCCACGTTTACAATATGCTTACTTTCACCGTCCCTTGCAGGGTCCTTAGCTAGGCCTGCAACAGTATTAAAAGACTCATCCTTATCACAAAGGTCAAGGCACTGCCTCCCAGTGCTAATGGTAACAAGAGGCCGGTCAAGCCAGGAAAAGTCCAAAGTGCTCTGCCTCCCGGAGCTAGGTACATCATGAGGCCGGACAAGCCGGGAAACAAAATCAGTGGTATCAGTGCTCTGCCTATCATAGCTGTCAGTACAAGGCCGGTCTAGCAGGGAACTCAACGGGGTACCATTATCTCCTCGCCAACAACTGCGGGCCCCTAGAGCACTATCTCTTCCAGCTCCATCGGCAAGAGCATCCTCACCGCCTTGTATTTGTTGGTACGGCGGGTTCCTTTCATTGCGTCAAAAGAGTGACAAGGGACTACTCCTCGAAGGAGCTGGTTGTTATTGTGCTCTCTGGGGTACAACTTGAGTCTCTGCAATTCAGCTCGGGCCAGTAGCTGCAGCTCCTCGTCGGACCAAGAGTACCTTTGGCCCATGCCGTCTCGCACAAGGTTGCGTAGGGCTCGTCTCTTCGGTGGGGAAGTGGTCCTCACCTCGATCGCGGTCCCAGCCCCCTGGGTGTCAAGGATGGTCTCCGGCGCCAACTCGACAGCCTGTTCATGTGCCGTCAGGAGTCCAGCCAGGGAGTTGTCAGGTTGTGCACTGGCAGCTTGGGTTGGCCGGGCGCACTGCCACTCAGCCTATTGCGAATGCCGATATAGACTGCCATACGCCTGACACTTGATGGCCGCTGTGTAAACAGGTCCGCCAGTTTTAAGTTAACATTAGTAGCCCCCCGCCTCATGGAACCGGATCTCCGCCTTCGCCACCAGCACCTGCTCATCATGACTTCACCTGGCTTTCCTCATATTTTCCTCACATGCGATAAGTGGTATTCGAGCGTGTGCACCTTTCGCTGATGGAGTGACAGGCCCCATAGTTACTCTCGCTGTTTACCCGCGGCTCAACCACTGGCACTGGCTAATAGCACAAGTAAATTATGTAAACAATAGTAAAGAAATATGAAAATAAATGACCTGTTGCCAGTCATACTCACTGCTTGAATCATGGCAGAATAATAAATGTAAAATAATCATTTAAACATGCAGAATATTAAACACATCAATTTACATTAACAATTACCATAACATTGCATCAACAAAATACTGTACAATGAATTAAATGACCTGTTGGCTGTCATACTCGTTGATTGGGCATTGTGGTAGAATCATATATGTAAAAAATCAATTAAATATGCTGATTATTAAACAAATATAAATTTACCTGTACATTAACAATATTAGTGTAACATAATATTGCATTAACAATAACAACACCCAAAGCACTGACGAAAGTGTATAAAAAATATGTGAACATTCAATGATGAATGTTTATAATATGGAATTATTATGCACATGCACATAAAAAAGTCATTAATTAAGCACACGTTTCACTCCTAGCAAGCAAAGTACCGATGCAAAACAAATGATGTATAATGAAAAAATGCATGCTGAATTGCTCATGCAAGACAGCTATACAACAAATATAAACATTATCGCATGTAGTGACTAGGGTAGAAAAAAATGCATTAGCTCAAAGAAATACTAAAACATACTCTCAACCACTGGCACTGGCTAATAGCACAAGTAAATTATGTAAACAATAGTAAAGAAATATGAAAATAAATTACTCGTTGGTACATACTCACTGATTGAGTCATGGCAGAATAATAAATCGTATGCAGAACATTAAATAAATATAAATTTACATTAACAATTAGTGTAATATTGCATCAACAAAATACTGAGAAAGGGTTCAATCGTTGTTGCGTTACATTTATACTGATAAATGGTACAACAGAATAAGTCATATGTAAAACTGCAAATGCAGCATACATCATTTAAGGAAATTTACAGGCACCATTTATCGGCAAGAAACATCTGCAGCAGAGCTAAAGTCTTTGGTTGGGATTTTGCCAAACGTGAGGCGGATTAGTTGGTCTCAAGTCTCAAGTGGTTTACTCCAAACAGCCCAAACTTGGGCTAACGCAGGAGTTTGTGGTGGACTGTGCGCATGCGCTGTAGGTGGTACATTCGATTAAAAGACTAGTATCATTAATGTTGCTGAAAAGGTTTTATCTGATAGTTTTATTTATTTTATGTATAGGATGTTTAACGAAAATTTTTAATAGGTTGGTTGTGTGTATGGATACTGTCGCTGCCTTGCCACATGCACACATAGACAGTCTCCATACCCACACCATGGATAAGTTTACGCTGAGCACTGTGTTTTAAAGGCAGTTTAGGTGAGGAGGTGTGGTGAAAGGGAGTTCCATAATAGCTTCATGAAATGATTTTGGGTTTTTTATGTTGGTAATTTTTGATGGAATCATATTCCATATGCGAATGGCTCTGGGATAAAATGAAAAGACCATTGCATTTATACGACACTTGGGGGCTATGTATTGTCCACGGGTTCGAGAGCGAGTTAGTAGGCCTGGAGGGGGGGTGATCTCAATAATGTTGTTTAGAATTTTGTAGAAGGTAGTGGCTTGTTTGATAATGCGCCTTCG
Source organism: Lamellibrachia columna (assembly GCA_963662155.1). NCBI lineage: Eukaryota > Metazoa > Annelida > Polychaeta > Sabellida > Siboglinidae > Lamellibrachia > Lamellibrachia columna. Next base: position 14,196,317 of record OY759265.1, read on the forward strand.
TTCGAGGGTTGGCCATCCAAGGGCAGTAATTAGATCTGCTGGATTTGTGTTCCGTCTGTAATAATTTTTTAACAAATCTGGCAGCAGAGTGTTGCACTCTTTCAAGGCTTTTAACTTGTGAAAAGGTGTGGGGATTCCATATGGGTGAAGAGTACTCAAGTTTTGGCCGGATTAGCATGTTGTAGGCTGTTTGCTTAACTTCGGGTTTACATGGGCCAAGAGTTCGTTTAATCATGCCTAAACATTTAGAAGATTTTGAAGTTATGTCAGTGACGTGATTTGTCCAGGTTAATTTGGAATCCAATTTTACTCCGAGGTATGAGTGGCTGGATATGGTGGATAATGGCTGGCCAGAAAGCGAGTACTTGTGTGTGCTGGGTTTAGTTTTGTTTGTTATTGGAAGGTGGACGCATTTAGATACATTAAATTCCATTTGCCATTTGTCTGACCATGTTTGGAGTTGGCTTAGGTCAGTTTGGAGAATTTTGTGGTCGGTTTTGGAAGAAATTTTAACGATATATAATACTATCATCTGCAAAAAGGCGTATAGAAGATTTGATGTTCCCATTTATGTAATTTATGTAGAGTAAGAAGAGGACAGGTCCTAGAACTGAGCCCTGTGGGACACCAGACGTGACATCTGTGATGTCCGACAGGGCACCGTTAACTGAGACTCTCTGTTTGCGGTTGGATAGAAAAGATTTGATCCAATTTTGAGTGTTTCCAGTGATTCCGTAGGAGGTCAATTTTGATAGAAGACGTAGGTGAGGCACTTTGTCGAAGGCTTTAGCAAAGTCAAGCAGGATTGCGTCAATTTGGGTCTTGTTGTCCATAGCAGTCATCCAGTCGTGGACTGTCTCAATGAGTTGAGATTCACAAGACAGTCCCGACTGGAATCCGTGTTGGAAGTGGAGAATGATGTTATGCTTGTGCAGGTGTTTCCACATGTTGCTTAGGATGATATGTTCCATTACTTTACAGAGGATGCAGGTTAGTGTTAGTTGGTCCGGGTGCTCGAATGTCAGGCAGCATGTCATCCGACTCTTCATCCTGTTCTGGCAGGAGAATACCCTCTCAGCCTCCACATTGCCTAATAGCAGGCACAGGCCAGCACACAATTTCTTGTACATGCCTGTTGAAAAATATTACCTCATCATATGGAAAATATCACGATACTGCTATTATTCAATGGTTGCTATTTAACACAGGCTTGGAAAAACAAGGTATTAAGACAGCAATGCAAAGTAGAAAACTATGGAAGGCCATCATGATTCAAGGCTCACTTGACATAAGCTATTTAAATGCACTGTATTTAAATATGCATCAATCAAATGTAAATACGATACATTAACTTTATTAACCATTAAGTACGACAGGCTGATTTTCCGGCTGCACGGTGTGTGACGCTACAGTATGACAGGCAGGGCTTGGGTCAATTCCAAAGGAATTGGAATTAATCAATTCAATTCCAAGTCCAATTCCGGATTTGGAGCGGAATTGGAATTGAAAGATTTCGAACGAGAGGAATTGGAATTGAAAAATTTTGAACGAAAGGAATTGGAATTGAATGGAAAGGAATTGAGCATCTGATTTTTTTTTGACATCAACCAATATTTTTCTAGCCTGTTGTAGGCGGCTATGTGTATAATAATGCTATCAACTCGTGCATTGAGGATCTGAAAACTGAAATCCTGTCATTCATGCCAGTATCTTATGATTTCTTTATGTTGTCACTTGCCAGCGGGTTAATGAAGGGTTCCAGACTGGCTTTAATAGAAACATCAAAGATATTTTAAACTGTTTACAGACCTGGGAAGTTAGCCCTTTTACACCCATGAAAAGACACTTATTGGCAGGCTACAGCCATGCGGTTGATCAATCAGTAATCACTGATTACTAATCAGAGATCAATGACCACTGACCAACACTACAAAGCATAGGCAAGCTAGCTGTAGCCAAATGTGTGAAAATGGTTTGCCAGTATAAATATGTGTTGCCTAACATGCATCATCAGAACAGTGTGCAACAGTCATCGTGTACAGGTCGGTCAATATGCCCCCTTTTTGTGGATTGCTCATTTCTATGTAACTTAATTACCATGTATGAATGTACGTTACGAATGTATGATAGTCATAATGATTATGCAAAGAATAATGACATGCTACATGCACATTAATCTTTCATTGTTGACTTTTGTCGTTATGTGGAATTGGAGCGGGAGCGGGAATTGGAATTGAACGATTTTGAAAGGAATTGGAATTACTAAAAAAGAATTGCAAAAAAGGAATTGGAATTGAATGAAAAGGAATTGCAAGGAATTGCAAGGAATTGGAGCGGAATTGGAATTAATTGAAAGGAATTGACCCGAGCCCTGATGACAGGCCAAATTTTTGGCATTGGCTACGTTCACCATTTAAATCGCTTTTACTCATAATTATCCATTACATGGAGCCACTTGTTATATTCAGTTGTCATTACGAATGAATTAGCTATTCAGTATCGGCAATTGTTGATTATTGCTCAATATAATTTTATGGAGAATTTCGAAGTTTATGACCGTATGTTTTGGACAGATTATTTGATAGTTTTAGTGACAAATCTTTGTCGGATGTTGACGATCGAAACAATGATGATGTTAGCGAACAAGCCGGAGGTGAAACAGACACTGACAGCAGGAGTATTTTCAATCGCTACTTGGACGTCAGTGATAATGAAAGTGACGGTGTAAATCCTGAGGATGAGTTGCGTACTGTACTATGCTGGATGATGCGTTGTAGCTGGAGATAGATTTTTTTAAGAATGAAAAGGTGTATGAATCCATCAACATTCAAAGTTTGATTTGAATCGGTCCAGTAATGTTGGATGTATTAGCAAATATACAAATAAACACTTCTGACATATATGTATAAAATACAGATAAATAACTTGTTTTTCACTTATACTCCACAAAATGTACTTGATATTGTATTTTATTTCATAGTACACTCCTATAGAATTATCAACTTGAATAGTTTACATTAAATAAACACATTGGTATATAACTGTGTCCAACAACTATAAAAACCTTGAATACGTGGTGGCCATCTTGGATTGCTGGTTACCATGACGATGAAATGTAAAATGATATGGCTCATTTTACTCGCTGATTATTGTACTTAAAGAATATAATATTCATAAAATGCATTTTTGTTGCTTAAATCTTGACTTGAAGTGATGCAGACGCTTTTCTTGCATATTAACTGGGATTGCAGCATTCGGTGGTCAAAGCAGATCAGGGCTGTAGTGCTGAAATGGTTAACAAGTTATCTTTCCCTGAGTGATGATAACTATTTATTCTGTGAGTTCGTTCCAGAGGTGATCGGTCGGAAAGACCTCATATGACCAGCTGTGTTTGTTGATGCAATTGGCACGGCAGTTGTGTGGTGAGATGTTGATGCCCTGGTGGCACTTTGATGACATACTCTGATGCGTACATCCAGAACACTTATCAATTATGTATCTGCATGATTTCAATGAGGTCTGCTCATGGGAACTGCTGTCGCAGGTTGTTCAGCAGGTTGTCAGTCAGCTGCTTCCTGACATTCTGGAAAGATGCTTGCACTTCATCATTATTATTATTATACCGAGCTTGTAAAGTGCTCTTTTCATACATAAAAGCCTGCTTAAAATCGCTGTACACAATGAATAGAATAAACATAGACAGTAAAAACAAAGCATAAAAACGATAACATGATAGAAAAATGAAATATAGAAGATTCAACATTCGCATTAAAGTACTTACCCATGCTTGAACCTTGATCACTGAACTGGATTATGTGACTGAGGTGGTCCACGGTGCTGAGAATGTCAGCTGTCAGGTGCAACAGAGCCACAAATGTGTATTTTGACAGCTGCACATTGAGGCCGATTGCCGATCTCCCTTGGCTGTGTCATCTTCTATGACAATGCGGATGTCATCAACGCTCAAAGTGGCGCTGACACATTGTTGCCAATACTCGGCCATCTGAAACTGTGCAATCTGACAAAATTAATTATATACATATAATATATTGTAGTCGTAACCGATTGCAGCTGGAGATGTAATCACAATCAACATTTCTTAAACAATAATAAGCTATACTAACAAGAAGTCAGTTATATGACATTTGCTTTCCTTTCTTTGATATAATATAAACTTCCAACAGCAATGGATTCACTTATTACTAATCAAATGAACATGCTATAAACAGTACTATATAGTTGTAACCACATCACAAATATAATATTGTAGGAACTTGGTGCTCACCAATAATCTTGTTGCACAATAATAAAACCACTTGCTGCGAACAATGCGTCCTTTCCCTCACTCTCTGATTGTTCTATTTGTTTTCTCCCAATTTGTGCTTTTCTCACATTCTCATTCAAATCCAAGTTCACTATGCAATGACTTATTTATTATGATGGTGAAAGTGTGTACACAGTGAGCTGAACTGACTCCTATAACCGTATCCATTGCTTGACTGACTTAGATATAGACTAAAGTTGAAACAATTAGAAGAGAATATTTATGTTAAAGAATGGGATTATATCTGCTGTGCAGTACTTAGAGTAAATCGGTTACTAACCATATTACCACCTATTGGCTGATGCCAATGACCACTAATGCCAGTCATGGTCACTCGGCGGAGCCACCACATTAACCAACCATGCCAGTAACAAAGAAACTATAGGATTGGGCAAAACACAGTGTCATTAGTCTAATCTTTGGTCAAGTCCTTTAGGGCACTGATACTGATCCATTTGAAGCGTCTGTTGGGTTTCTGCCGATACCAAATATGAGCCACAGTGTCAGTCAACGGACTTCATCTTTCCTCTTTCAGTCAGTCCTCATGAGACGACCGAGGGAGTCAGGAGTAATACAATTTCTTAACCTCGTCCTGATTTGTTTGATAGGCATCACCACTGGCACTGGTGGCATAACTCAAGCAGATATCGCACATCACCACTGGCACTGGTGGCATAACTCACGCAGATATCGCACAACATCACCACTGGCACTGGTGGCATAATTCACGCAGATATCGCACAACATGCCATCTCGCTCATTGTCATATCTGGAATACCGAATAAAGACATCTTTAATGAGGATTTTGATTTCATTTATTTGGATATCTGGGGCTTAACACACATGTATTATCACTTGAAGTTTCCTGCTTTGTATTTAAATATTGATGAAAATAAGTGTTTTTTTTTATAAAGTTTCCATAATTTATGGATTTTAATAGGCCCCTATGAGCGAACTCATGAAAAATGGAACAGTTGTGTAAAAATTAGGAGTGAATAATTTTCTTTCGTAAAATAATTTCTTTCCCATATAATGTTATAGTATGGGGCTGAAAGTGTACCAAGGTGATTAGTAGAAGATAACTTACTGCCTGGTTTTTATTATATAGGATGATGAAATAGACCATTTGCATTTGTCACACCTATAAATCTGTGTCCTGCAGAAGCTTCCACAATGATAATTCTTTCTTTTATTTTTAGAGGTGTATTATGATGGTGGTGATAAGACAAAAATAGAAATGTTAGGTCAAAACTTTCGAATGATTGTGCTGACAGTGCAAAATTGTGTCCCTTTTCGAAAATCCAGTTGGAAAAGTTCCACACAACATAATTTTTTTGGACAGAGAATTAATTGTCTGGTTATGTCCTACACCTCACACCTCACTCAGCATACCTCTCATGGGGCACTGATTTTCATAGATTCCATTCTACAGGACAAAAACCCCTGTGTGACAGATGCGACATTAATTGTGACAGACGCGACATAAACAACAAATTAATCTTTATTTTCAAACTGTCTCTATATTTGGTTGGGCAGTTGGTTTACATGATTCAAATCACTTTTTCAGAAAATATTATGAAGACGATTACCTCGATTAACCCAGTAATACCTGGAAATCTGTCTACATGTAAATTGGTATTACCCGGTACCAATCTTTTCATGATGGCATTCAAAGCAGCTATCTTCCTTTCAACAATTGTGTGCTTGGGACAGGCGCACTGAATGTGGTCACTGAACCTTGGCATCCTCATATTTAGCGGACGGAATTTCTTGAATATTGTGAACTTGTAAGGGAAGGCTGGATTTTCATCTCGTAAGATTTTGTATGCATCGTCAACTGTCATGCTCAGAAGACACTTTGCCTTGTGTTGTTTGAAAGCAGCTGACAATGTTTCCCTGGTACAGCTCTGCTTATGTCTTCTCTAAAGAAGAAATCATGGATTCAATTCATCCATAGTAGGGTAACCCTGCCTTTTCTAAATTTTCCCAGCGAGCATGCTAATATCCCTGTACACTTTGCCTTTAGAAACAGCCAGTGTCTTTTTTTTTATAGATTTTCTTGCATTTTCGTTTGATCCTGAGGGCATGATTTGATGATATTTTTCTGCCAACATCCCTGTCCATGTCCCTTTAAATTCTGGCATTAAACTTTGGTTTGTGTAGTTGTTTTAACCATAATCCTACATTTCTTGTATGCTTTTCTGGAAGTTAGGTGTAGCAGAGAGGATAATAGACTGAAGTGCTTCTGCTCTGTGTTCTGGCATCCTTTCCAGTAGTTTTCTATGGTAGTAATATCTGAGCTGCCTGCTCGTGGTATTCAGTGCTTGAGGACCTTCATTTTCTTCAGCTGCATCTTCTGACATTATCCCATCATCTTCATCAGCAACAGTGTCTTCTTCTGCCATGCTTTGCTTTGCCATCCCTTTTTTCCTATCACGATCTTTTTCCTTTAATCTACAATTTTTTACCTGTCAATTGTTTTCTACTACACTGTATAGGCCTTCTGCTTCTCATATTCTCTTCTTTCAGCAGGTGTCATCAGTTTCACTTGTTTCTTTACTCTTCTCGATCTGACTGTCCTTTCCACCCATTCAGCTGTAATTTTTCTATACTTTTGCTGTCTCAGTCTCTCAACTCCTTGATGTTTCCTCTTTTCCCTCTGTTGTAGTTAGCCGCTTAGCATCCCAGTTCTTTTGTTGTTGTGTGGCATCCTTTTTTAGAATTTCCTAGTTTTTCTGAATTCTCTTTAACTTCTCTCTCCGTTTCCTTTGGCGCTCTCTTGCCTTCAGCTTTTTCACTTCTACTGGATCAGGATGATCCATTTTGCTGTAAAAATAAAGTAATTTCAGAACAATGTCCAACATGGACAGTGTAACACATTTTTTTTGTCGGGTATTCAAATATCTTTGCTACTTTGCATCATAATAATCATTTTACAACAATGATATTCACTTCGTAATATCATCAGCTCAATCATAATATGATATCCTAATTTTTTATTTGAAAAACTTATTATCACTAGCCATTTCGCTTAAATTTTAGGCAAGCCAAAAAGTTTAAACAACAATTCAGGTTTTCTCTTTGAAAACAAAAACATTGTATTGTTCGATAACATAGTTACATTATCTAAATGGAACTGATGGCACTTCTCCTTTGAGCCAAATAAATAACAGGGGACGCTATCATGACACTTCAAAAGCAGTCCAAATTTCAATTGAGGAAGCACCTTTAAGATATCTAAATATTTGGGGTTTGTCTTTTGTTTTACATGGGTAATTAGCATATTCTGTGGTGCTGTACAATAAAGTAACATTAACATAACAGCTGTACACTACAGCCAACTATGAGTACATTGCCAGCCAATTGTTGGCAAAATGAGGATGTTTGGGACAATACAATAGTGGAAATTTTCCAAAAGTAGGCACCTGTTTGTATCTAGTTAATAACATGTAATATTACATGGCTTACATAGTTTACTCACAGGTGACATCATTGTGCTCATAAAGCATCTCATCTGCAACAATCCAATCTTACCATTTGAAAGTGTACTGGCCTAGTAACTGTTATTCTAAATTAGAATTTTACATACCAAAACATCTGGACATATGCCATTTATCGTATAACTGCAAATAAAATTAATTTACTACAGCAAATTGAGCATTCTGGTACTTATGTCGCTTCACAGTGTGACAGACGCGACATTTCGACGGACAGAATTGATAAATCCTTTGCTACTTCATAACACCAACTCACTGATTAATGATTTTGTATTTGTGAATTGCAAATGATTCAAGCTGTGTATAGCATATTTTTTCTCCCTCTTACTTTTCTGGGAAAATAGGGTGTGGCAGAATTTTTCTCACAGTTTTCCACACAAAAAATCTGTATGACTTACAATGTTTGTTCAATTTCTTTTTTTGGAAATCAATTGAGGATGGGTTGTAAGGCAGAAAAAACAATGTTAATTTAGCCATTTACCTTTTTCTTAGACAGATCGTGATACAGCTACCGCTTAAAACTGCTGTCTCTTGAAAAACAACGCCAGGTTCCCACCTCAATAACTCGGCAATGGGTGGGAGTAGACAGTTAATTTTTTCACACAAATATACCTTGAGGTATATATTCAACACAAAAATATAAAAGGAGGCATCCATACTTTCTTGTAATTTTTATTTTTACACATGAAGTGCCATCGTCAAAAGTTTTTTATTTTTATGCAAAAATACCCCCATTGTAGAAGAGGCAAATCTTGATGAAACTTTCCAAAGTTGTCTGCTGAAAGATAAGACCATTTTTTATCTCTAATAAAAATGAAAAGTGGGATATTAATCTAAACAACCAAACAGCAAAGCTCAAGTTTAGAAAGTTTAGAAAATCAAAGTGTTCCATTTTTTGTGACTTCACTCCTATATATGTATATATATATGTTGTAGCGACACAAGAAGTCACGTTAAAACAACTTTATTGATAGAGCGAAATGGCACGTGTGTCGATCGTTTGTAGCCGGAAAGGCGAGAGTCCCTAAGGGGTGCTATCATAAGTAGCCGACCGCTACACAACCCCCCTTAGCACCCGTCACCCGGGGCATAGCGTTCTGGTCGTCTGATTTGGCGGCCAGATCGTGTGTGCACGGCAGCTGGACGGCCCCGGGGGGCTCGCTTAGCTGCATCGACTGGAATATCCGAGTCGAGATGGGCAGGTTTCAGGCGATCGATGCTGACGCGGTCGTGTCGATTGCCGTAGTCGAGTACGAACGACTTCTCGCCGTGCGTCAATACCTTGTAGGGTCCCTCGTACGGCGGTGTGAGGGGTGGACGGTGGCTGTCGCGGCGCACAAAGACGTAGGCGCTGTGTGCCAGAGTGGACGGCACAGACGACGGTCTGGTGCCGTGCGGGATGGAAGGTCTCGGTGCCAGGTCGCGAACCCTTTCGCGTAGTCGCGGAAGGAACCGTGCTGCCTCCTGAGTCTCTTGCCCACGAGGGATGAAATCTCCCGGGACCGTCAGTGGCGCGCCGTAGACCAGCTCCGCTGATGAACACCCGAGATCTTCTTTGGGCGCAGTGCGAATACCGAGCAGGACCCATGGCAGTTCGTCGAGCCAATTAGGTCCATCGAGACGAGCCATCAGTGCGGATTTGAGGTGTCTGTGAAACCTTTCCACCAGTCCGTTCGACTGTGGGTGGTACGCGGAGGTGCGGTGTAAACGTGTACCGTGTAGCTGCGACAGTACCGACCACAATTCAGATGTGAACTGCGATCCTCTGTCAGACGTCATGTCCGCTGGCACACCGAAACGAGCCACCCAGTGAGCAGCAAAGGCTCTCGCGCATGTGGTGGTCTGTGCGTCGACTAGAGGAATTGCCTCCGCCCATCTCGTGAACCTGTCAACGACGGTGAACAGGTAGCGGTGGTTCTGCGAAGGCGGAAGAGGGCCGACTAAGTCCACGTGCACATGGTCGAAACGACGCGTCGTTGGGGCGAAGTCTGCCACGGGAGACGCTGTATGCCGATGGACTTTAGCTGCCTGACAACGGAGGCATGACTTAGCCCATGCGCCGACTTGCTTGTTGAGACCTCTCCATACGAACTTTTCTGCGATCATCTTCCTCGTGGTTCGGATCGAAGGATGAGAGAGGCCGTGCACTGCGTCGAAAACGGTGCGCTGCCACGTGTCGGGGACGAGAGGTCGAGGTCGGCCAGTGGAGACGTCACAGTAGATCGATGGGCCGTTCGTATTGAGCGGAATTTCTCGTACGACAAGACCCGTCGGAGCTGACCGCATGTTGGCAATGCCGTCATCCGTGAGCTGGCTGCTGCCATCGCCTCGTAGTCCACACCATGAAGAGGTGCCTTGATTGCTGAGATGCCGTCTCTAGATAAGGTGTCTGCCACGGTGTTATTCTTCCCCTCTATGTGTCGCACATCTGTGGTGAATTCGGAGATGTATGCCAAGTGCCTCTGTTGTCGCGGCGACCACGGATCGCTGATTTTAGAAATCGCGATGGTCAGAGGCTTGTGGTCCGTGTAAAGCGTGAAGGTGCGGCCTTCGAGGAAATATCGAAAGTGACGAATGGCTAGATACATAGCTAAAAGCTCGCGATCGAAAGCGCTGTACTTTTGTTCTGCAGGTCGAAGTTTGCGACTGAAGAACGCCACTGGCTTCCACGAACCAAGGTCCTGTTCAAGAACGGCGCCAATCGCTGTTCCCGATGCGTCAACTGTCAGTGCGGTGGGTCTATCGGCGCATGGGTGCACGAGCATCGTTGCCCTTGCTAGAGCTTCTTTGGTGGCGTTGAAAGCGTCTTCGAGGTCGCTCAACCACTCCAAGTTGACAGGATTGCCAGCCAACGCAGCGTAGATGTGACGCATGATGTGAGCAGCGTTCGGTACAAAACGATGGTAGAAGTTGACCATACCGGCGAACTGTTGGAGTCCCTTCACTGTTGTCGGTCTTTCAAACGTTCGAATAGCGTCTACCTTAGCGGGTAGCGGAATTGCTCCTTCACGTGTGATGTGATGACCGAGGTAGTCGATAGTCGGTGTTCCAAACTGGCACTTGCTCTCGTTGATCACCAACCCGTGTGAAGCCAGGCGCTCGAAAACTGTTCGTAGGTGCGACACGTGATCCTCGGCAGTTGCGCTACTAACCAGGATGTCGTCTAGATAGACGAACACGAACGTGAGTCCTTTGCAGACAGTGTCCATGAGGCGTTGGAAGGTTTGTGCTGCATTCTTAAGGCCGAAGGGTGTACGCAGGAACTCGAAAAGGCCGAACGGCGTGATGACGGCCGTCTTGCTGATGTCCGTTGGCGCGACAGGGATCTGGTGATACCCACGTACTAGGTCGATCTTCGAGAAGAGAGTGGCGCCCGCAAGTTGCGAGGAAAAGTCCTGAATATGTGGAACTGGATACTTGTCAGGCACAGTGATATCGTTAAGTCTCCGATAATCGCCGCACGGTCTCCAGCCGCCAGAGTTCTTTGGCACAATGTGCAAAGGTGACGCCCACGGACTGTCAGATCGCCTGATGATGCCCATTTCTTCCATAGTGTTAAACTCTGCTTTGGCCACTGCGAGTTTATCAGGTGGTAATCTGCGGGCCTTGGCGTATACGGGAGGGCCTGTCGTTGTGATGAAGTGTTCAACGCCGTGGCGAACGGAAGGGCTCGCAAACTCAGGGCGTGTAATAGCCGGAAACTCGTCGAGTATACGCATGTAGGGGTCGTCTGAAGTGACGTGGTGCAGATGTAGGGCCGGCTCGTCAGATTGCTGTAGTGCTGATGACGCGAATGAAGTGGCGTTTATCAGACGTCGGCTTTGTAGATCGACGAGTAGTGCGTTGGCCTGTAGGAAATCTGCACCAAGAAGCGGTGTCCTCACATCAGCGATGATGAAAGGCCACGTGTAGTTGCGCCTGTCTAGACTGAGAGACATCTCTCTGGTTCCGTATGTAGCGATGTTCGTCCCGTTGGCAGCGACAAGGGAAGGCGTGCGTACGCCACCGTGTCTGTCCTTGTGCGAGGCAGGAAACACGCTGACGGATGCTCCCGTGTCAACCAGGAAACGCTTGGCTGAGATGTCGTCCACGATGAACAACAGGCTGTTGCGTTGGCCGGCCGCCGAAGCTACTACTGACGACCGGCTCCGTCGTTTCCCGTGAACGTACACGGTGGTTTGCACTTCCTGGCCGCGTTGCCGAATCGCCGATGGTAGTAGCAGATGTCGGTCGCTATCGGTCGCGCGTTTCGTTGAGTGCGGTTGTTTGAAGTTGGTGGAGAGCGGTTATCTGCAGCAGACACCACGGATGCCTGTCCTCTTGCTTGCCACAGCGCATCGGCGGTCTTCGCGAGGGCTCGTGGGTCGTCGAAGCTGGCTGTTGTTAGTTGCATTCGCACGTCCTCTGGCATCGACTTCAGGAACAGGCTTTCGAAAAGCAGGCACGGTCTATGCCCACCGAGTAAGCCGAGCATCTCGTCCATCAGTTGAGATGGGCGCATGTCACCGAGACTGTGCGCGCCAAATTCGAGCAGACGATCCGTTCGCTGCCTCGGCGACAGGCCGAAAACATCCGTTAGGCGTCGCCTGAGGTTGTCGTATTTGCCATGCTGTGGTGGATCTTCCAGTACATCAATTACGCGCAGTGCAGTGGTTTGATCGAGTGCGGCGACCACGTAGTGATATTTCGTCACGTCCGATGTGATATTTTTCAGCGCGAACTGGGCCTCCGCCTGTTGTAACCACACCCGGGGTTGGTCGATCCAAAAGACCGGCAGTTTCAATGCGACTGCGTTCGAGTCCGGCATTTCCATTGTGCTAGCCGTGCGCTAGCTGTGCAGTAGAGCGTGACCGGCGCGTTAAGCGCTGGTCTTCGGCTATTCAATGAATGTTCGGCAAAATGCGAATAACGTGTCCATTTTCGTATCAAAGTTCGGTTTCTCGGCTTGTGTGCGTGCTGCTTACCAAGAATCCTTCTTGGTACTCAGGGTCACCAATGTAGCGACACAAGAAGTCACGTTAAAACAACTTTATTGATAGAGCGAAATGGCACGTGTGTCGATCGTTTGTAGCCGGAAAGGCGAGAGTCCCTAAGGGGTGCTATCATAAGTAGCCGACCGCTACAATGTATACATATATAGCCTTATAGGGCTATATTTTCTTGCATGAACTGCAATTCATCGATTAATTTTTTGTAATCCGTTGATGTTCAGGCTGGCCACGCCAAGGGTTAATTCCCAGGCCAATTCCCCATCACTGACCTGCTGACGAAACCCGCGCCAACGTGAATGTAAACACCATATCCTTTTATGGTAAACAGCTACTATAATGAACTCACCTGACCCAAGGATAATCATTATTCCAAGATTCTTGGAACCCGTCGCATCCATGTGTTCTCTTTGCTGCATGTGGTAGTGCTATGCTGTTGCTGGTAAAAGTATAACAGCTGAATAAGCTTGTTCGTGATTCGCTCAGCACTGTAGTTTTGTGCAGTACATTCTTCGTATTGCGTAAAAAAAAATGCTATATGAAAAAGACTTCACAGGATATTTTATCGGATCATTTATTCCATTTCATTATTAATGCTCAGGATTTTTCATAGTATGCGGAAGAAAAAAAAATTATCACAATTCCAGAGTGTGCTTATTTTAGCCGTTTTTTACACTTTAAAGGGACGTGGACCATTCAATGCCATACGACTATAGGAAAGGTATACATTTCCTGAAAGAACTCATTGAGACAAAGCCACTGATATATAATAATACTGTCAGTACAACCATCCTCATCCCTTGCCTCATCCCTTTCCTCATCCCTTGCCTTACTGCGCTATCATCACTGTCCCAAGCACAATTTTCTCATAGTGAATCTGGGCCTTCACAGCAGCATCGTGACGCTGTCCTACATGGGCCTCCATGACACTGTCAATAAATCTGATGTTTCTGAGCAGCCAGTCTTCTCTTTCAGCTTCTTTTGTTGTTCATTTTCAATGAGGCATTCAGTGATCTTCAGGCGTACAGTCTTTCCCAGCAACTTGTATTGCTTTCTCAAAATCTTGGCCTTCTTCTTTGCCGCCTTCAAGATTCTTGATGAATCATCATCTGTTTTCTTTTCAATCCAGTTGCCAGTCCTGTTTCTCTTGAGCATGTGGATAGTTGACAGATGGTGAGTGGTGCATTGTCTTAGTTTTTGGATATCGATATCCATGTCGGCAAAGATGTTCATGCCTGTCATGTCAGCGAGAGGTAAACTTTTCATGGTGTCCATCACTGAAACTGGAAGGTTATCACAAAATGTCCTCTTCAAGGATGTCTGCTAATTGCAGTTCTGTATCTATCAGCATTTCCTTCAAGATCTCTTCCCTGCATCCAGAAAAAATGCTACCCTAGCCATGATGCTTTCAAGTAGCTGACCTTTCATTTCAAAGTGTCTGTTGAATACACCCAAAAATTCAGGATCTAGGAGATATGATGCATCATCACAACATGTGCGGTGGATATGACCTATCAGTTGTTGAATGTACATGTGAAGTCTGGTGTATGGCACGTTGCTGTTTAGTAGATTTCTGGAAGGCTCCGTACCCCGAAGATACAGGAGTCCAACAGAGCACAGCTACCAATATTGGGTTATTCATGTCCGATTCAACAATCTGCAGTTTCAGAAAGCCTTGAGAAAAGGAAGTCTGTGTGCTCTTCATGGTCGACAATGGCAGCTGCACCCTAAAAAAAACTGTTTAACCTGTTTCCTTTGTAGGTTGTCATGTGCGACTTCAACCCTTCTTCGCAGAACATTTCCTTCACCTTGGAGGCAATTCATTGTTTCATTGATTTCGTCTGAACTCATTGTGTCTGTGCTTCGTTCTTGTTTGTGGCACAAACTGGCCTTCAGTAGCATCGTTTCTTGGATCTCTTTCTTTAGTCACTGTTTGCGGCACAAACTGGCCTTCAGTAGCATCGTTTCTTGCATCTCTTTCTCCGGTCACTGTTTGCGGCACAAACTGGCCTTCAGTAGCATCATTTGTTATAACGCATGCACTTTCTGTACATTTGTTCTTTTAATCATGACAATGTCTGATTTCAGGCTCTTGTTTTCTTCTGTACGTCCTGTCACTTTCTGTTTTGTTCTAGAAAGTTCTGTAGTAACTTTTGTCATTAACATTAACTACATCTGATGTTAAGTGGTTGATGGTATCATTAACAACACGTAGAGTCATCTAAGATGTCCACTTGGTGCTGGAGTTTTCTGCACCACTAGACTTTTTTGAAGCTGATTTGGATGAAGTTGTTGATTATGATGTCAAATCCTCCTTTCTTCTAGACTCGCTACAAAGACTGAATGTAAGTGAAAGAAAGTCTGACATCATGAAGTTGTTGAAGGCATCAGGATTCTTAGATTTTTTTGGCTGACCTTGTACTTGGCAACTGTTCTGTTTACCGCTTTACTGATGGTAATACTGACAAAGTACAGAGCTGCTGTGTCGTCCAGTCTTTACTGATGGTAATGCTGACAAAGTGCAGAGCTGCTGTGTCGTCCAGTCTTTACTGATGGTAATACTGACAAAGTGCAGAGCTGTTGTGTCATCCAGTCTTTCTAGCCAGTCGTAAAGAAAAGTGGATTTCAACTTCTCTCTCGCCTGGACATTCTCCAGGGAGATGACAACAGCATTGGTTAATTTTACATGAGATTTGTGGTGATTTGCTGGAGCAGAATACTGCCAATGCCGTAACTGCTTGCATCAGCACTAACAGTAGTTGGTTTCATTGGATCATAGAATGCCAGACATGGGACGTTTCTTTCTTTCGTCAAATGCTTGCAATATCCAATTAGTGTAGGGTAATGCAGTCTTAGTTGAGCCATTTTTCATTCTTTTCAATGTATAGATCACAATTAAATTTTTCAGTAAAAGTTATATTTACTTTCATAATCTGTTGACAAAAATAATACATATGGTGTATATAGAAAAGTATATAGTAGCTCATTCAAAAAGGGTGGTAAACTGGCTCAACTAGCAATTCGTGTTAGATAATCCACAATATAGCGTAAGTTGAATCACAGTGCATTAGTTGTAAAACTGTTACAACACAACACAATTAAGATATCTTTATAGGTTTGTTGGTCACATACACGTACGTGACAAGGCAAAACACAAAATGAATTAATTAACACACTTAATTTAGGGTCTATAGAACCTACAGTGAAGCTAACTGTTAGAAGGCTCTATGTTGTTCAGTAGTTAGTTGTAACCACATCGAACGACTGTTGGGTATTGACAGTGTTTAATGTGTGAAGCAAAAGCTTCCAGAGGAAATATAGCAACTGAAACAAAGAGTTGCATACCAACATCACTACTACTGTAACATTATCATTATAAAGTAACAAGGAAAACAGTTGTAATCACAATGCAAAAGCAATGTCTTCTCTCAATATAACAACATAAAGTAACGTGGCCACAAATAAAGATCGAAATAAACTAGGTTCATACACTCCAAACTATATATATATATATATATATATATATATATATATATATATGGACACGCAATCCTTTAACAGAGCCATGTGATTACATTTGCTCGAAACCCGTGAAACCAGGTTTCACTTTAAGTAGCATATACATAGGCGAATGCAGCATAGCGATACATTCATAAACGTCCAAACAAAGCATTGAAAGTACAGTGGTACACACCTGCAACAATGGCCGAGAATAGTAATAGGTGAATGTATCACAAATGGAGTTCCTGCTCACAGCGACTGTAATGAAACAACCAACACGGCATTACAACCTCTCTAATACATTATCAGGTTTAGAAAGTGCTTGATATATCAGTAATACACAATTAGTTGTATACAGTCTTTAAATGAATAGTAATGTATAACGACAATACAAAGTTACCCAGTACTGCCACGCCCAGCACACCTATTGCCGCCATGCCCTTAACTGAATGGTAAAGTGGCGGCTTCCAAAACATTCAACTTAACGTAAAGTTTCACAACTTTATAAATAAAGCCTCACTATATAAGTATTATAAAAGTGACTCACCAGAGATAAATTGTCAATATACACATACTGAGCCGGGAGAAGGTTCCTTGCATGTAACAACGTGTGTTGTCTTCTCCGGCCCAGGGCGAACTGCCTAGACTAATTTCTAAAACTCGCTCAGATTGTTAAACTGGGAGTGACACTGTGCATAGCACCCCCTAGTGACTAGCCTAACAAATATATAAACAGCTAAATCCACCTGGGTTACATCGTGCATGTCTAAATTCCCGAATGTGCACGGAAAGATGAACTGCGTCGCTCGTCAAGCGGTGCCACCAGCAGTTTTTGGTTGAGGCAGTTTCATTAGGATGGCTTCTCGAGGAAAACGACACTCATCTTCATTTTTGAATGCAAATGTTGGTTTACCGTGATATACCTCTCCTTTTCCCTTTCGCAAGAAACGCTCTTCAAAATATCCACTGTCGTCTTTCCTTACGATCAGGCCTATGTAGTGCATTTCGCTTTGCCTGCAAACTAGACAACGACTTAATCCCCTGTGGTATATGTTTCTGCCAACTCTGATATATCTGACCTCTTCTGTGGTGTTTTGTAGCCCCGTGGTTTTGTCTTCTTTTGACATCCCAAGGCAGTGCGCAGTAATGCACGTTTGGTCTGCTTCTCTATCATCAACTTTCGTTTTGTTTATCGCTCCACATCGTAGTCTTGTTTTTCTCGGGCATATCAATCAGGGTTGTGGTTTTCCGAGTTTGCGACTTCCGTGTTTGATCACTCGTGGGACCTCTTTGGGGAGTGGCATGATGATTGCCGGAGAAATATTAATGGCATTGCAGGCAGCTGCAGGTATGAAACCAGATGAGGGTAGTGTTAGTTCTCTGGCATTGCTGGTTGGTGCAGGTCTGACACTGGAGGTTGATGGTGTCAGTTCTCTGGCATTGCTGGTTGGTGCAGGTCTGACACTGGAGTTTGATGGTGTCAGTTCTCCGGCATTGCTGGCTGGTGCAGGTCTGACATTGGATGTTGATGGTGTAAGTTCTCCGGCATTGCTGGCTGGTGCAGGTTTGACACTGGAGGTTGATGGTGTCAGTTCTCCGGCATTGCTGGCTGGTGAAGGTCTGACACTGGAGGTTGATGGTGTCAGTTCTCCGGCATTGTTGGCTGGTGCAGGTCTGACACTGGAGGTTGATGGTGTCAGTTCTCCGGCATTGCTGGTTGGTGCAGGTCTGACACAGGAGGTTGATGGTGTCAGTTCTCCGGCATTGCTGGCTGGTGCAGGTCTGACACTGGAGGTTGATGGTGTCAGTTCTCCGGCATTGCTGGCTGGTGCAGGTCTGACACTGGAGGTTGATGGTGTCAGTTCTCCGGCATTGCTGGCTGGTGCAGGTCTGTTTGTCACTTCTGCTGCAGCATACTCGGCATTGGGGTAGACGAATCTGTCAAATGGATGTATGCCTGTCGAACGAAACCCAGATGTGATGTTGCACGGTGTAATCGCCGACATAAATGCCGTGTTGACATACGCAGGTATGTCATAGATGGTGACTGTTTTTCCTGGATTTGATCTTTTGCAAACAATACATATGGAACATCAATATCAATATAAATGGTAACTTATACAGATTATTTAACATTACATGTATGTTGATACAACACACGTTTATTTGTATATACAGTAGTACCTGCCTTGAACGGACACTTCTGTATCCAAGCAAAAGTGTCCCTACATGGCAGGTGTCCCCTCATCGGAGGGACAGGCATGTTGGAGGGTTCAGTACTACACATACGGTAGACATGTGCGGATGATGGATGTTATCAAATAAGTTAATAATACATAAACAGGCTGTACAGTAAGGATGTAACTGAGGTACATATACTACAAATAAGGCGCGTAAGTGTTCCCATGTCTGCCACCAGGGAGCTATTAAAAAACAGCGACCGCTGCACCAAGTCCAAGAACGCTGTCGAAGCCACTGTGCACTGTCTTATACGGCAACACACAGTTTATAGAGCTTATTAAACGAGTCAACTAGCATCAACGTGTATTATTTTTAAATGTCACACCCTGTATAATCTTTAACTGAATAGAATACATGTATATATATATATTATATATTATAAAGTACTGAACTAATAGGCCTATGAATCGAAAATTATAACCTGGATTTGAGCAGCTGAAAACGTATATGAGTTGACACACGCAGTATGTAAGCTGATTAAACATAGAAAACGACAATAGGCAGAATTAATAATTGTTTCACCTCGATTTTCAACTGATCTCGACCGAAACACAAATTTATGACGCACCGCTTAGCATCGATTCATCGTTTCATATGCGAATGACGAATTCATATTTTCGCGCACCGGTAGCACCTTGGGTTTGGCATTTGGCATGTTGGTTTTGCATCGTTTAGATTGGAAGCATGCCATTTCACCCCAGTGTCATATTAGTATTGCATGCTAAATTGCATTTAAGACTGTTTATCTGATTCTTATGTGAGGCGTATTTGTGAATTGTGATTGCAATTTCAAACTGCCTAAGCGAAGCCAACATTCTACACACCGCGCTGTTTGTCTGTCGCCATTTTTGAAATAAAATATTTTTAGAAAAAAATCACGAAAATAATTATTGTCTGCCTTAGCAGGGACAGAAAACCAAAATATCCTGTCCGCTGTCCGCGTTAACCAGGTGTCCCCTCATCAGAGGGGCATTAACATGGTAAAACAGTCCGTACATTGAGAAAGTGTCCCGACATAGCAGGTGTCCGCTCATCGGAGTGTCCGTTGAAGGCAGGTACTACTGTCGTTCACAGTTGTCACACTTTAGGAATAATTGATATCTTGACTTCAGTCTCATAAAGTTTTATTCATAGTAATGCTGAGTCACTCAAATATACTTCTTTGCCAACAAGCACACAACAGATAATCATTCAAGCTTACAGCTATTTCTCGCAGGATATATATACATTATGTACATTGCAAAATATTTTAGTAAACACACACACAATTATAACACATGTTTTGAGGTTTTCATCCCTAGATCTCAAACAAATACTAAACAGTATTACTCAGCTTGTTAACACAAGAACGTGTGACTAGAGAGAGGATAGTTAAAATATCAGTAAAAAGATGGCACATCTCTCCAAAGAACATAAAATCTTCCTCGATACCACCGAGCCCCCACTTTTGAAGAAAAAATTACTGTGCCTATTTCATTTGTCATCAGAGGGTTGGGGGGGGGTGAAAGGCCATTAGAAAGGCGTTCCCTGAACTGACTGGGGACTGGTTTCAGATACCCAACCCTGTAACCATAGATGGACACAGTTATTTGTCATTGTCATGTGTAACTAGGCTTGCCCCAGCCATTCGCCAAATTACACCTGGCGAATGTTTCTCTCAATTGGTGAAAGAAAATCAAAGGCTTTTCACCAGACTGGCAAAATAACTTTTCCTTTGAAGTTTCACAGACATTTGTTGCCATTGAAAAGATATCCTTCATGAAATCGTTGCTTGGAACATCTGCTGACAGGTGGAGTGTTGCTTGTGGCAGCGGTACATCCTCCTCTGTTTTCTTTGACGTGGAACATCTGCTGACAGGTGGGGCGGGGCTTGTGGCAGTGGTACATCCTCCCTCTGTGTTTTCTTTGACATGCACTGCTCCAGGAAACTGGTTGTGATGTTATCCTGAAATCACAGTAGAGTCCATTACTAAGCGTTTTTCACACCGAGTTGATCACACCACATAGAAAATTGTTGTATCAATACTTGAACTAACGTATGCAACATTTCGGTTTGCATGTACGTGATAACACTTATGGTAAAAGGCCTCCTCTCTGATCTCGTGAACATCATAGTGTTAGTCCTTTTTCCACTTAGGGTGGTGCATGGCATACATAGCCTCACCGTCCTGTCGCTTAGCTTGTGGTTGCCCTGAACCTTCATTATGGTGCACGGCAGCCAGAATAGTACTGTTAAAATAATATAATCAACACAATTTGTAAGGAAACGAGAAATATTAATAGCAAAATACTTTATTAGAAAATTTTATAACGAAAAAACTTGCACATCTTAAAATATTACTTTCACACTGTATACTAATGAATATTTTTTTATTATTTGTGACCCAGGACAGCAAAATCAGTCACTTGGACAAAAAAATGTTTGTGCACTTTATTATATTTCTGGAACCAGCATTTGTTTAGCTTCAAAATGATACCATTCTCATTGATGTGTCATGATTTTTCGTAAAGATATTTTATTTTTAACATACCATGGTCAAAAACGTTAATTTGGAGAAAATCTACTTCGAAGATCCATTAACTTGTTTTGGGAGGATTACATTGGAAACCGCCATGTAGCACAGTGTTCCTGCATACATCATATCAGACAGACACGTGTGAATATTTTTACTTGGAAATTAGTTTCATAACAATATTGTTGTATTATTATTGTTATTAGCAGTAACGTTATTTGTTTACAAAATGAAAAAATCAAATTTTTTCAGTTGTGCTTTATTCTGCAATTTAGCCGTGCTCTGAAGGCAACTGATAACGGATGGCAATCAATAATATTAATTGTCTGTTATATCAAATTTAGTCAAGTTACTGACTAGTGGCGCCCCCTCCGTCCACGTTTTGCTGCAGGATGGTCATCAGTGTTTGGCCGAGATTTTCCACGACTGCGGCTAGTAGGCCCAACACTCTGTGGCACTGCTGGCTGCACCACACTCGTACTCTCAGGCTCCTCGTCTGGCTGAGGACATGTGATGTCCTTGGTGTTTGGCGTGCAAAATTCCCGAATTTTTTTGTGGAGGTACCACTTTCTGTCATTGTCCAAGCCAGGTGGTGTGCTGGGCCGAGGCCGGCGGGGTGGTGGCAACACCTCATCATCCAGAAGTAGTTCACACCTCTCCTCCTCCGAATCAGCAAACTCCTTCCTGAACACCACTCCAGGTTGAGCCACATCAAACCGGAAATGGTGGAACTGTTTGATGCCTTTCATCACACGGAAAAAAGGCCTCAGAAATGACTGCCAGTCAGCCTGGGGCACAACAACTTCACCATCTTCCGTTCCAACTTTCTGTGGGATGTTGACGCCCGTTACAGTGCTTGTTTTGACAACATCAACGATATCATCCAAACACGACACCATGTGTCGACGATAGTTCTGCTTGATCAAGCCAAAGCACCAGTCAGGTCCAAATTTGGTGTGCCCTGTGATGAGGAAGTTCAGGGAGACAGACAGGTGCAATGAGTGTATGACTCGCCATGCCAGATACCACAGAAGGTAGTTGTTTTTGTTCTGGCCAGAACAGTTGTCACAGTGCAGGTGGACGTGCATCTCTCCAACACCATAATTGGCGAAGAAATGGTCCAAGTAGCTAATAACAGAATTAGCACCCTTGGTGATGGCCATTCCTTCGTCAATCAGGTATGTCACCTGTTGTGCCATTCCCTCACATGTCACGCCAAACAAACCGCACTTTCTTGGACAAAGGAAGTACATTGGCCCTGGTTGCATTGGGTCTGAGGGGAAATGCACTTGTTGTGCATAGTCGAAGCTGTAATGCATGGTGATGTCCTTGGATGCTGCTGTGTTGACGCCAAGTCTGTCCCCTTCTCGCTCCACCACTATCTTTGACGCTCTCACCATGTCTTGGTACAGTTACCGCTCTCTCACAACTTTCTCCAGATGTGCCTGTTGGTGCCTGACTCTCTCAGATTTATTCTCATCAGATACATTTGCACTTCTGTAAATGGCCGAGTTGTTCTTTTGACAGATCCAACAAAGATCTGTCATTGGTCGCGTTTTCACAATGTACGGCACAAGGGTTCGCCACAGTTTGCGGAAGGAGTCAACCTTGACGGCGCGTTCACCAGCTGTTTCCATTGCAGCTGTGTAAAGTCGCCAGACACTCGCCTTGGTGTAGTTGGATGGCAACAGTTTGATGTCAAACCGCTTGTATCCGGGGATTCGGCCAGGCAACATCAAGGCATGGTCTTCCGCAAAGTTGACAAGAAAGGCAACGACTCTCGATATGTCGGCATGAGTCAGTAGTCGGACATCTGCTGCACGCCGGCCTCCAGATTTCTTGTACCGAGGTGTCAGTCCAAACTCCTTGTAGTGTTTCAGCAGTGCTGTAAGCTTGTCCTGGCTGATACTGCAACAAAAAACATGAGTGATATTTAATAAACATGTTTAATATAATGACGTAGTATTGTTGAGTGATTTATACTGTATTAAACATGCAAGGAAAATATAAAAAAGTGTTGTTATTCAGAGATTTATCAGAATACAGGATACACATTTTGTCGGAACTAATACCTTAAACTACTATAATAATGCAGGGGCACATAGCAACTTGAGGTGTATGTTGTATGTATATTGTGCTACCTATTTATTTAAACACAATTACTTCTAAACCAAAAGCTAAGTTGATACATGTTTTGCATTAACCCGAGTGACAGTAGAATATTTAGATCACAACAGTCCAGTCAGGTGACAAGTGAACACCCAGATCATTATTAACTTGTTTGATGCTTAATAACAGTCTAGTCAGGGTCTGGAGCAGGCATTGTCAGAATTATTATATAATAGAGATTTTCCAAACTACATTACATACCAGTGCAGAAACTTGAAAGTTTCTCTGCAGACCCGTTGTCCTTCGACACAGTAGTTTGTGCGCTGTTGCTGTCTGGCTGTTTGCTCTTTTCTTTTTGACTTCTCAGTCATCAAAGAATTGCGGATGGTGGAACTAATTTTCCCCAGAATGATGAGATCTTTCTCATAGTCTGGTAAGGAACTCATGTTCATCCTTAACTCCTGCACAAACTCTTCAGTGAAGCCACTATAGCATGGATTGTCATTGTGCAGATGACAGCTACTTTTTGACGACTTGTTTACACAACTAAACTCGCATATTTTCCGTAGCTCTGATGCACTGTTCTCGTCATCAACGACATCTACAGAGTTCATCACTGCTGCCACTTCATCGATGACAACTGAACCAGCCAGGCTGTCATCGTCATTGTTGTCACTCTCATTCTGACTGACATCCGACCTCTCACTTTCTTCGTTGCTGCTGACGCTGTCATCGCCATCGGAGCCGGCGCCGCCAAAATAATCTGACAGCAGCTCCATCCATTGCACCTCTGTCGCGGCAGACTCGACATTACTTCCGCGTACGCTGTTCAGACAGTCCGCAACTGCTACATTCTTCGATAACGCCATAGATTACATATAATTTTACTGCTACGTAGTGACAAACTGATGATGAACGAACAATATTCACATCGAAACCGGACACAAAGATGAAGCCATTTTGGATCTGATCCATCACGTGATACGATTCCAACCAATCACTGAGCGGTGCGCATACATTGTGTCATTTGTAGCGTTTCTTACAAATGTGCTCATTGGATGAATATGATGTCATTGGAAATACCATTACTACAGCGCGAAAGAGGGAATTCCGATCTTTACAACGATACCCGGATAATGGGGTTGCCCCACTCAATAGACAAAAGCGGTCCGTCTAGATTAGGTCGAGATTATCGCTTTTGTTTCAGTTTAATCCCCTTTTCAAGTGACAAGCGTTTACAAACTGTTCATTTATAGCATGTTAATGATATTTTATCATGCATGAAGTAAGATGCAAACAAAGATAAAACATTTTAGTGCTCGAAAATGTCAAAACATGAAAATTGAAAGTTTTGACCTGTGCCATTAGATGTGTCTGTAGCCGATCATTTTTATTTGCGACTTACGACTGATTTTGCTGTCGCGGGTCACATTTGGCTATAAGTACCGGTAGATATTTTAAATAATTTTATGCAACAATATCTGTTTGTCATGATACAGTTTCTTAAATTAACAAACATGCCCACACATGATAGGTATACAAACAAAACACTCATTAGTGACCCCCCCACACACATAAATTCCGTGCACGCATGCCATGATACAAAAAGGCATACATCTTTGGGGCAAAGTGGATAACAAGGCTATGGAAGCCCTCGAAGGCTCAATGCTGGAGGTCTGGTACTGGGTGGGCAGCTTCCTGATGTCTGCACAGGGTCTTGTCCCTCACCAGCTTCTCGAGTATGGCTGCAGCTTTGGAAGCTTAAACAAATAAGGTATTCATTCATCAGGAATGAAGTATTCAATGTTCAACATTACTCAACAGTATTTGTGCATTTAAGGCCATGCGCTATGGTCAAAACCATTTTTTATTATTCTCTCTAGCTTTGTTATTATTTATTGTAGCCTACTGAAATTTTAGGACAGTGTTAATAAATATTTTATAAAATTATTAAAAAAATATTGTCCACCAGGTGGCACTGTGGGTGGTATCCATTTTGGATTTCTTAGATGCACCGTGATTAGTGTATCTGGAGAATGGCCTAATCAAATGCATTGTATTTTGGCACACTGATAGCCTACATACTTATGCAACTTATGACAGATGGAATATTTTTAAAAACAAATACATAAATTTATATGAATTTTTTTCAATATTGAGCAAATCGAAAGTTCAACATTGTTACAAAAGTCAACATAGGGGTTCAATTTAGATGTTTTTCTCCAATCCAAAACTGTCATAAGTTTGCACATTATGTTGGGATGCAATACTGAAAATTTCAAGTAATTTCATTGAAAAATAAGCGAGTTACATAAAATGAGAAGTGTTTAGTCGGGCAAAAACATTTTATTGAGAAAACTGGCCTCAAACATTTCAAACAATTCGATACAGAATAGTACATGCAAAAATGCAGCCAAAGTGATCAGATTATACAGACAGATTCCTCAAACAATGCTCTTTCTAATGGTGCATGCTATTCATCATGTAAATGTATATAAAAAAATACACACAATCATATAAGAGAAACGGCGCAGTCATGGAAAAACGCCCAGACAAATAAATGCATTTTAGTAATACCTATAGAAATAATATAGGTACAGTACTGATATTACACAAACACTTCCTACAAATACTGATCTTTCTAATGATATTCATCATTTGGCTGTATAGCATATATAAAATATGTCAACACTGAAAAAGACAAAATAAAAACACATTTTCGGTAATAATTGCAAAAATAATACAGCTGCAGTACTAAAATTACACAGATCTCTCTCCCAAGAATGTTCTCTGTAATGATGCAAGATGTCATTAGGTTTGAGAAAAATACTACAAACAGAACCACACAAAATTGTGTCCATAATTTCAACCACACTAAAATTCGCCTGCGGCATAAGTCACTTTGTGATGATTTGGCCTGTGCCAAACGAGCTCGCTTGCGGGCCAGACGAGCCGTCTTGGTCGATTCTTTGGCTTGTCGCTTGGCTCCCCGAAGCCGCATAGTGTCGGCCTTCTCAGCTGATGCTGTCATGTGCACACCAGGGGCAATGCCCATGACATCACACAGGTGCTGCATGGTCAACTGCACACCAGAGTTGAACTGTGACACTGCAGTACAGGTGGCAGAGAGGACCCGCTGCAGCCCGACAAATCTGGTTTTCCGGCACTTCGACCAGATCACGGAATGGAGGCTTTCGTTTGCGTTCTGCGTTTTCTGCTTCAGGCAGCGCCGCAGCAAATCCTTGTGGGCAAGGCGGGCGTAAACTTCCTTCACCCGTTCACCAACCTCTGCAGACAGAGGTGTGTGGATGTTAGTGAGGTGTGGCCCTGGCTGCTGTCCGGTGGCAAGTGCCCTCTGGTAAAAACACCAGCTGTTGACTCCCACTGGACAACGATCGTGTTGTGGCTTGTCATCAGTTGAGATGGCGTGATCAAAGCTGGCCATCACGGCTGCTTGCATCCCACTGAGGTCATTCGGGTGAGAACGCACTGCATCTCCATAGTAGTGTGTCAGCTTCTCAATGGTGCGTGCTGTGAGTCAACCAAAGCCCCGGCCTCCGAGGGTGACGCCAGACTTCTTTCCAGATGCTGATAACTTGCGTAGTGCTGTTCCAAGCCGTTTGGAGACGTGGTTAATGCACTCTTCCTTCCGGAGTACCACGTTTCCATAGACCTGCAAGTCGGTAAGGTGACTGAAGGTCTTGGCGTCACCATCTGACACTATCGTCGTGTACCTGTAGCCACGCTCGAGAGAACGATTCCAAAGGATTTCTGCAGCAGTGTCTTCCATTCCCCCAGAAGTGCTGTTATAGTTCTTGTTGCATTCAGTGTGCGTCTCTAACCACTGCTGGAACTCAGGGGTGTGGGTCCCACCGAACAACTTCTCTGCGTACGTGCAACGCTGACAGTACAGAGAGAGTACAGCCAAGTCCAACACAAGTCCAGTTGTCACTTCCACGACACAACCAACGCCATACAGTGACTTGTGTCCTCGAGTCATCCATGACCCGTCAAAACTCGCTGTCAGGTCAAGGATGGAGTCTTCTGTGATCGTCGGATCAAGGTCCTGGCAAGCCTTGCGCACTGTGACAGCTGCCTCATCTAACACAGTGTTCACCACCACCATGTTCGCTTCAGAGATGGCACGGACGTGTTTCGCATACGTCTTGTGATGCATCTCCGGCATGTTCATGAAACGACACATCTTCACTAACCCGCTGTGTCCCACACCCATGTCCATAGGAGCTGCGACAGCTTGGTGATTCACAGAAAATGGAACGTTCCCTTTTGTTGAACCGTCTAGGCGATCAGATGACCATGCCTTGTTCAGCACAGTCCCACATGTTGTGCAGTACGTCTGGTACTGACAAATGAGGCCGAGGCGACGATCTACAGCACGAATCTTCAGCGTTGATGCACCACACTCGGGATTGAGACACAGCAGACCCTTCACAAGCCTTGTCATCATCTTGCAACTGACGAAGGACGTCTCAATGTTGGCACGCTGAGCCATTATTCGCGGACGAAGACCACGCCGATAGCTAAACTTCCGCTTGGTAGCTGATGTTGGAGTTACGACTGAAGTTGATGGCTGGGGTGCATCCATATCAACCTGTAATACAAGACAATTTGTCATTAGCTACATAAATGTGTGGGATTTCATATTTCTCCAAGTATAGCAGTTTTATCATGTTAGACAATAAAGTCTGTCAAAACAAGAAAACATTATACATGTCATACACAGGACTGTCAAAAATAAAGTTATATCATATGGACATATCATCACAAGTCATATGCATAATGTATGCAATAATTGGTTTCAGTTATTAATACTAATTATTTCTAATAGTATGGTCTAAGGCAGTAAGGCAGCCAAGGGCAGTAAGAGAGCCTAGGATAAGGTGAAATAGGCTAAGCCTACACTAAGGGAAGCCTAAAAATAGTAACATAAACAATGAAGAAATTCCAGCAATTAAGGTCATGTTTCAAGTTGAAATTCATGAATATGCACATCACTGGTGACTAAAACATTTATTACACAAATATAAAAATAACATGGCTCAAAAAGGACTAACAAATACTTACATCAAGCGCAGTTGGCAACTGTCTCTGTTCCCCACTCACGCTGGGTATCGGAGTCGGGGAATCCCCTCGCGACTGAGCGCACGGCAGTTCAACTTCGCCTTCAGCGCTCCTTTTTGGTCGTTTTCCGATCGCAGCTCTAGCTAATTGCAGCTGTCGATGACGAGACATAGGTCTTGTACCGAACTGCTGCATTACTTTCTTATTTACTCCAGACATTTTATGAAAAGCAAGCGCAAGTGAATCGAAGTGAGGAAAAAATGGCGGCTCTAAGAAAGCTGATAAATTCCTTTGTGGCGGCCTATAGCCAATCAGCGTTGAGCACTCGTGGGCGTGACCTATGCCGACCAATGAAACTTTTTCCGGGTGGTATTCTTCCAGCTTGAAATAGTCAAAATCTACCATGGACTATGCGGAATCATAACTACCAGCATGCGCAGCGAAAGTGACGCTTCAAATCCATACCAAACATGGCGGGGTTGTTTACAAACACGGTCCTGTACGGGACCGCTGAAAATGTTGTATTTTTCCGTAACACGGTGATGTAATATAATTACTCAAGACAATAGGGTCTTAGAAAATGTTGTTTTTATTGCATTTATTGACTTTATTTATACATATAAAACACAGATCGATAGTTAGATAATAGCAGCTCATGAATATGACAAAACATGAAAATGAATTAAAAAAAATATTCTGAGCGTCGCGCGTGGCCTTAAATGAAATATATAATATGCATTATAATTAAACCTATATTTTGAGAGATTCTGTACCCTGTGATGACAGTTGTTAGAACGCACGCACGCACGCACGCACGCACGCACGCACGCACGCACGCACGCAAGTACGCATGCATGCACACACACGTTAAAAGTAGAAATATCCATCAGGCATGAAAATAGGGTTGGTGGTTTTTTAAAAAGTCGTTTGCTTAAGGGTAGCAATTTTGTATGATGACCAAAGACCGACAGTCTTTTGCTATGCTTTCACTGAAGTAGGCCACATACGTATGTCGCTTCTTGGGTGTATGTTGAACATTCGACGCAGATAATGTTGTGATGACATCTGGCTTGAGGGAATGCCGTTTACGGTACGATATCCTATGCTCTGCCATCAAATTTATAGCTGCACTTGATGTGGCTTGTTCCTCGAAACACTCGGCCCCGAAGTGCGCAGAGCAGATGACACTGGTGAGGGGCCAGCCCATTCCCTTCTCGTGTTTTTCAATACACGAACCCACGACAGGTGAAGCGAGGGGGTTTTTCTCTCGACGAAAACTTGTGCAAACTAGTTTCATTCAAGGTGCGGTTACTACAGCCTCTGCTTATGCACCTTTGGCCACTCATTTTTGGAATTCGAACGTTCCGCTCCCACACAACAACACGGAGTCACTTGAGCGGTCCAAAGGAGTTGTGTCTTTACGTCACTTCTGCCTTGAACTCAGTGGCTGGCGACCGACGTAGATATCGGCGAGGCGCATAATTTGAAGGTTAAAAATTCGATAGGTAACCGCAGCTACTCATTGCCGGCCGATACGGGGACCAACTCACGCTGTATGAATGCCTAATTTAAAGGATCACTTGAGCAAGGTCGAACTTGTTATAGACACTTTAATAACATTGCCATATCCAACAGATCCCTTCTGGGTGTATCGAGCCAGTGTCATTCAGTCGATGTTGTTATTTTTGGCCGCTGTTTGAACAGACCTCCCCTGTCTCACATCGCCGGCAGCAGCATCCACCAGGGCTAAATTGACCAGGTCCCTCTCAGTGTGTCTTTTATATATTCTTGGCAGGATGATGACACAACTTTGTGCTGCAATGATATAAAATGTTATAATCACTATTAACTATCATATGCCTTACAATAGACCTAACGTAAGCCATCAAATAAAAAATTATATAGACAGAATATCAGTACACTGTTTACACTCTGCAATAGTTTGTCAAATTATATATTTTTTATGTATGTTTGTAGGGTTAGTTGAGCCACATGCAGGGTTAGTTGAGCCACGGCTCAACTAACCCTCTCTTGCATGGCTCAGCCCTGTCTCGACATTGAGCATTTTCTAGCGAACCTGGCATCAACGTAACGGTCGCTGTTGTTGTTTTCTGGCAAACAGTGGGAATATCAGTCAAATGTAGTTTAAAGTGCTGAATGGATTTTAATATCAGCCACTTTTGGACAACTTTTCTATTTATTTTGCCCAATTGTGCACACTGTGGGTCTTATGCTGGAAATTTTTATCATTAGCTTAATATGATGGAGTTTATGAGCATCTTAGTGAAACGCATTTTGAAAACGCTCTTAAAAATCTATGATGGATTCTGTGTTATGATCGATTTTCCTTATGTCTTAGTGAAGCACTCCCTAGGTGCGTTTGCTGTATGCTTGGCTTGATAAAATATTCACAAGTTCACAGACATAATGTTTTGGTATTATATTTATTTTCATAAAACAATAAACTATAATAATAACAACAGTAACAATGTCTATAGGTAGATATTAAAACATGATATGTCAATGTTGTTTGTTTACAGCCTCGACTACAACAACTTCCAAGGCCCGGTGTTACTGCTGGACTTAGTCTGCTAGCTTGGTGTGGACAAGTCTCCCTGGTTAACTACACGAACTGGGCCTGAGGTGAGTTGTTGACAAGGAAGTGATGATGTCTCTCGGATGTCGATATGATAGTAGTACTTTTTATTTCTGGCAAATACATATACATGTTCATTAAAACAAATAAGTTAAAAGTATAAACAAATTATAAACAAGTCTATTTTATGTAAAGTCATAAGTGTACAAAAAATCCATCTGCATATAAATAAGATTTAAAAAAGTAAACAAAATATTTTTTTTATACAAATGGGATGTAAAATCATCATGAATGAAATGTAGCTATAGAAGTATTGTTATTACTACCCAATTATGTAAAATGCATGACTATTTTGAAATGTCAAATGTGGTTTCTGTTATTATTGAATGGTTTTTGCAATGATGTAAAATCTTGATAAATGACGTGAAATCTTGAGTGTTAATTTTGTTTATTTACTCACAGACACAGAAGTGAAACATGCCACAGTTACGGCGTTCTGTAATTCTAAAACGTCTCAAGGTAAATTGTATTGATCACTTGTTTACTGCAGAAGATGCATCTCTGGCACACTTGACATTCCTTGTTGGTGATGTACGACTGCTAGATGTTAGGTAAGTACAAGCTTATTGCTTCACGTCTACGGTAACATTCAGTAGGTACAAGCAGCACATAGACAATTGAAACCACAACATTGTCAGAAATAAACAAAATATCATAACTTTGAACTTAGTGTCATTTACAGGGTACATTACTGTATACATTATTAATTTACACTTCTGAACCGCCTGCTTGTACGAACTGATAAGGGTCTATCTCAAAACATTTGATACTAAATAAATTGGTTTCATTATGCGGAGGGGAGTTAGCAACTGTTTCGTTTAATGTCGAACATTGAAGTGTTTTTGTATGTATTATCAGATTTTTTATAGATTACTGAAATTATTACTTTTGTAATCCATCTGGATTATGACACTTTCCCTTAAAACTACTCCTAGGTGAAATGACATCGGTTTTGTGTGATAGTCAAACATCAGTGTTTTGAGATGGCTCCAATATATACCAGAGTAGCATAAGTATCGTGACCGTTGTCTGTGTGTGGGTGTTTTGTATCAGTAGCTTAAAGAGAGTGGCTGGAATTGCCAAATTTGGGCTTTTTTGGCATACAGATTCATAATGTCAATGGCTTGGACGAGTTTGGCTTTCAGCTCAAAAGATCGGGGCTGAACAAAGGGCAATCCGACTGGTGTTGAGAACCATGTTGGCAGTATGTAATGGAGCATGAATTTGTTAATATACCATTTTTGGATGCCGTGATATGTGGAGCGCGTGTGGTTCAAGACTCCCAATGGTGCAAATACCTCGATTGAATGGAGTTTGGTAAATATGTCCCTACTCCCTGGATCAACTGGTGATGATGAGAACAACCCAGTTTTGGGGTTTCAGGGTTGTAGTCTGTTTTGAGTTAGTTAGGGTTTCACTCATACTCCCTGGATCAGGTGGTGACGACGACGACGACAACCCAGTTTTGGGGTTTCAGGGTTGTATTCTGTTTTGAGTTAATTAGGGTTTTACTCATACTCCCTGGATCAGGTGGTGATGATGACAACAACCCAGTTTTGGGGTTTCAGGGTCGTATTCTGTTTTGAGTTAGGGTTTCACTCATAATCCTTGGATCAGCTGGTGATGATGAGAACAACCCAGTTTTGGGGGTTTCAGGGTTGTATTCTGTTTTGAGTTAGTTAGGGTTGTACGCATACTCCCTGGATCAGCTGGTGATGAGAACAACCCAGTTTTGGGGTTTCAGGGTCGAATAGTATTTTGGGTTGGGTTTCACTGCTGCTTTCAGGATCAGCTGATGACTTTGAGAACAACCAACCTTTGGGTTTTAGGGTTGTATGCTGTTTTAAGTTAAGGTTTCTCTGCTACTCATGGTACCAGCTGAAGCATCAACTTATCCTGAACAAGGTTCTGTCCGTAATGATTTACTGGAATAGTAATTGTCGATGCACGCTGTTGTTGTGACAGAAGTCATCTTGGTTTTACATTTTGTGTTTCTCCTTGGCTTGTTTCTGAAGTGAAAGTATTGTTAGTATTGCGGCTTGTGTCACTTTGTAGTTTCAGCTATAGACAACTTGGTCACACCACCAGCTTTTCTTGATGTGGATCACTCTGCCTGAGTATTCTTGAAACGCTCCTGGCGTTGTTTGTTGTGTACATTTGAAAAAAAATTCACAAAATGTTCGTACAAAGAATTTGTATGTGGGAATACGTTGTCAGTCGTCTTTAGAAACTCAAAATCTTTAGAAATGAAGAGCATTATTGAAATACTGAAACTAATTAACTACACATGTGCCATCGCTGCAGCGTTACAGCAAGTGCCTGCCATGGAAATTAATTTGCGCGCACAAATCAAAAGAGCCTGTCACATGGGGTGCGCACCTACTTCATTTGCCGAAATGGTGGCAGATCCCTCACTATCTGCTGCATGTTCTGTGAAAGAATAAGCAAGACATTTTTTTTTACATCATACCTGAGTGTTTCGACCAAGTTTGTAACATAACTGGCAGAAATGATCACATATCTTCAGGTTCCAGCACTTTTAAAAGCCTATAGATGAAATGCTGGTGCAGACCGGATAGTTGCCGACCTCTATGCTAGCAACCAGCACTGTATGGCACTGACACGTTAAGTTTCAGGGCATTTGGAAGACTGGGGATGGTTGATGCAAATGTTCAAAATTAGGTCTAGCAGGCTCATTTTGGAACACAATCAGTAGAACAGTGGCTTGCTCCTACCTTCACCAACTTAATAATATCTGTACATGTTTTATGTTTCGGTACATGTTCTGCTTGCACACCTGCGAAATGTGGCTGACTTGTTTTAGCTAATATACAGCTAACGACCCCATATTGGACAATGATTAAACCTACCATATTCGACCTATTAAGCGTACATGCCCTAATTAGTGTACAGTGTATTAGTGTATGCTAATTAGGGCATGTACGCTTAATAGGTCGAATATGGTAGGTTTAATCATCCCTGTTTTAATCAGCAGGATCCATAATTATTGCAATTTCACTAGTGTGGAACAATGCTGGTGTTAAATTGTTGGCACCACTTTTCAGTTCTACACTAATCACCTAATCACCAAATGACTGACTAATGACCAGTGTTAAACATTTACCTTATTGTCTAGAGAAACTACTTTTGGTGTCTGCTGATAAGAACAGATACCTTAACAAAATTTCATGGCCCAATTTTTGTCATGCTTGTTAGGTGGAATACGGTATTTGTAACTAACTGGTAGCAAAAGTCAACTTATGACTCATTATAACAGTGCTATCACAATACTGCTTTAACTGCAATACAAGGTGTCGTCATTGAGAAGACATCATGCACTTTTCTGCTGAAGAATCACAACACAGCTTCTAAAGCCTGACTAGTGCTGCCTACATGATGGTTTCCACACCCACCATTAGCAGGGTCCAGTAGCATCCTTCTGCCAGGATAGAGACAGCTTGGACAATGGCAGGGCGAGGTCCTAAGCGATGTACCAAAAACCACAAACCACAAACGTTTCGTCATCTATATGATTTGTTCCTTTGTCTGTACAAAACAGAGGTGAGAGTGCACAATGTCAAAATATCATCTTTTTACTTGCTCAGTGTTGGCATTGCATGGCACATCATTATCATCCATCAATGTTGGCATTGCATGGCACATCATTATCATCCATCAATGTTGGCATTGCATGGCACATCATTATCATCCATCAATGTTGGCATTGCATGGCACATCATTATCATCCATCAATGTTGGCATTGCATGGCACATCATTATCATCCATCAATGTTGTTACCTCTCACTACGGATTCACTACAGATTTCCACAACATAAGTAGTCTTGATTATCCGCATTGTGGCACCACCGTTTCTTTGCCAAGTCAACAAAGTATAGTATACCGTATCAAGTTCCCGAGAACCATCATGTGTGACAAGCATCTGTGATGGAGTAGTTGTCACCCTAGCTGTCACCCTAGCGCATTGACGATGGGGCAGGGTTGTGTGAGAAGATTATGAGCGTATTGATAGATGGTGATATTCTGTATTTTTTTAGCGATTTGTGGGTTGATGTCATCCTCATGATCCTGAACGATGTGCACGTAGTGGCTGTTCAGGAAGCTGTCAGTGTCTGAGCTGGCTCTTCTGGCTAGTTTCACCTGTGATTTGTTGTTTCACACTCTCCGTACACTCACTGAGTCAAACGTCTGGCTTGCACTGATTCATAAGACACTTCTGGATCTTGATCACAAATTTCAAGACAGAAGCTAGGGTGATATCCTGGCTAAGTTCAAGCAGTTGCTCAACAGCCATACACCACTAAAGAAAGATCATCTTCCTTGAGTCTTCACGCATCTTTTCGGTGTCCTTGGCATTGTCGGTCACTACACTCGTCATCACACAGTTGGACTTGGTTGATTCTTGATCCAAGCACTCTACCTATGAGGGGATTTGCCATCCCGTGCCGCCGCCCAACGAAATTTCTGCAGTTTTCTGACAGCTTCTGAGCTGCATTCATCTAATTTGAAACAAGACATAATCCTTGCATTACACAATTTACGGCAACACAAGATATTGCAGTGATACAAATGTTTCATGAAACACATTTAAAAATAAATTGCATTAATGTCGTAATTATCTTGCTTCAAACTATTTGTTATGATTTAAAGTAGGCTTAACAATAAAAAAGTGGTGAGTTACAAGGTTAGTCGGCAACGCCTATTGCAAAATAAATTAGTAATTTAATTTGATTTTCAGTAGTCTAATTTGTATACAAATACGTCACAAATAAATGCTAACATTTTTCACACTAATAATATTACCCTTTCCATCCTCTTTTTATTGTCAACGAACAACAATACATATGTCGAGTTAGTGTTCTCCATGACATCATTGAATATACCAGAGGCCAAAGAAGTAGAGATGAAATCGGTTTCATATATACTGATTGGATCTGTTTCATATTTCTACAGTCGGAATTCCTGTCTTTTAGGTGATCATGAAGAGCATCAGCCCAGTTGAACTGTGAATCATAGTAGAACAGCTTATCTGTACAAATTAATTATATGTGCCTGCTACTGAGCTACTTGTAATCAGCTCAGGTTCCATGAATGCAAATAAATATGTTACTTTTGATTCAATTAAAATAAAGTTCGTACAGTGTTTGAAGCTACGTGCTGAGTTAAATAGCAAAAAAAATTAGAGCATGTGAATTTACTAACAAAATATACTTTGCTAAAGTTGAAAAATTTTAAGAAGTATTCCTGATAATAAAAAAAATAATTAGCAGACACATTCAGCATATGAAATATGGATAAATTAATATGCTGTAAAATGCCAAAAAAAAATCTTTGATGTCTAGGGTAAACAAGCTGAAATCACAGTATTTTTCTGAATGCACATCTTTTAATGATTTCCATTAAAATATACGTGATACATCAGCAGTTTTGAAACACCATTTTTAACTTAGTAAACTCAAGAACTGAACTGCACAAATGAACTAGTAACATCAAATAAAAGGTCAGATCAGCCAATCCAACATGACTGCTGAAACACGCTGCACACGTCAGTGAGCGACTACACAGATTGTCAAATGTAATACTGTACCAGGCAACCATCCTGCCATAGCCTTGCTGGGTGTCTCCACTCATCTGGCTGTGCAGTTCCAACACACCAGGTTCTTCATCATCTTCACAGGAGGCCACTATCAAGGAAGTAGAGATGAAAACGGTTTCCTATATACCGATTGTACACAATAGACCTGTTTCATGTTGATGCAGTTGGATTTCATGTCTTATGTCAAGTCTTTTTAGGTGTTCACGAGGAGCATCAGTCCAGGTGAACTGTGGATCATTTAACAGTTTATGTTTACAATGTACAGTTGGCTTTGTATCGGATATTGAATGGATACTTATAGTTCTTTTTCAAGTGTTAGGTTGCAACTTGATGACTTTATTACATTCCTTCACCATTGCACCAACAAGGTCCATGGCACTCTGGAAACAAGTAAGGTCTTTCCAAAGTTCTTTTTTGTCAATATACGATCAACTGCATCGTTAGCCTTGCAACAATCTGTCTGGTGTTTACAATATGGAACAAAATGTCAACACTGCAAGGTGTTCCAGGCAATGATTACCTGTATGAAATGAAACTTATTTAGCGTAAGTTTCCGTGTATAATACACATTTTTCCCATTTATTTTTTACTTAAAAGTCCGGGTGTATTATACATGGTGATAGGGCGGAAAAATTTCTCCGACCGGGTATGGATAGCGCTACTGGAACACTAGTACTATGACATCAATGAGCGATAAGCATACGCGACCAGGAGCTGACCGGGAATAACGCAGAAATGTGTGGACGGTGTCGGGTTAATACACTCAAATGTGTGTTGCTCCCTGAGCGCCAAGGCATCGTGATTGGCGTTCTTGAATCACGTGAGCGACGTGAATAGTCAGCCAATGTGACTCGAAGTTGTGAATGTAAATAAAGATGATTGTACCGGATGTATGCTTCGCTGTAGAAAGTGTGCGTGCAACATATCAGAATAGAGCTTGGTATTAATTTAAAATTGTGATCAGAACGATGCAAAGTAAGTTCTAACAAGCTCAGATTTAATCAGTTCCACAATGGTCGAGCTAAAATGCAAGTTACGTAGGGCTTAAACGACTAACGAGGTGATATATCGTCGCGTGCGATGAGCCGGCGGCATTGTCGTAACTTGCGTGACATGTTTACGATTCTGAGATGGATTCAAGGATCATCACACAAACGAACTTTGATGAAATGACAGTGGCCAACCGTGAGTCGCGCTTCAAGCAAACTATCAGAAGCGGGGAAATCAGGGGTCAATGCCAAAAGTTGGGATGCATATTATACATGGTAATATAGAAATTCTATCAGAATTTAGCAAAAGTCAGGGTGCGTATTATACATGGGGGCGTATTATACAGGGAAACTTACGGTAATCCTTTCCACTTTCCTTGTACTGGTTGCAAGATCCATACAGTAAAATTATACAGCTAATACAAGTCATCAAATTCATACTTCATTGTGAGATTTGTTTAGCCTGGCTCCTGGCAACTCCTGGCAAGCAGCGACTTACACTTCTTTGCACAGTATGTGAGCTATTACTGGGGAGTGGTCCCCCTTCCCACCTCTTGCAAGGAACAAGTCTCACCTCTGCACATGTTGTTATGTGAGCTATAACAGGGGAGTGGCCCACCTCTGGCGAGCAACAGCTTTCATCTTTGCACATGTGTGAAATATAACTCCACCTCTGCACCTGTGGTGGAGTTCGCTACGAGCTTGATTGTCTGTGATACTTTTGGGTGAGATACTCCTAGACTTTCCAGGTGGTAGCTTGCTTGGCGAATTTCAGACTTGTTGTTATGTGAGCAGCTGTATCTTGAACGGTGCCCTTGGTGATAAT
This sequence comes from Lamellibrachia columna, assembly GCA_963662155.1. Classification (NCBI taxonomy): domain Eukaryota; kingdom Metazoa; phylum Annelida; class Polychaeta; order Sabellida; family Siboglinidae; genus Lamellibrachia; species Lamellibrachia columna. The sequence goes on from OY759265.1 coordinate 14,234,658, forward strand.
GTCTCATTTTGCCATTACTTAACTTGTTGATGTAATGCATTCATCTCATTTGCTGTATCTGTGGTTTGATGCAACTGGTTGCTGGACAGTATTTCATAATCAGGATTACTGGCATCATACTTAGATTTGAATCGTTAACTTTCTTTATGTTTTGGAAATTATGACCTCTGGATGGCGACACACAGCTCTAGAATTAGCTGTTTCAGTTTTGACAGCTTTTAGCTAGTTTAGCAAGGACTTAGATACTTGGAGATCACAGCATTTGTCTTTAACACACGTAATGTATCTATTTGTTATATTTGTTTAATTTATTTTAGTTCCAACAGGTCCGATGACCCAGTAACAGGACTGACAAATGGTACCTAACTAAACAACAAGCATAATACACTGTACATATCATGTACAGATTTAAAATAACAACTTTCATCTCTACACATGTTGTTATGTGAACTATAACTGGGGAGTGGCCAGATTATTTATTATATAATTTTTTCCAATTTGAATCCAGGGTTACCCGTAAGAAGTTAAATTAATCCACTTTTTCAATATTGTATTATTTATTTTAAGTGTAAGGGAATGTCTGCCTTTGTTGGGGACATGAAAAATCATATATTTAGATTTAGTTTTATTTAGTGATAGTTTATTTATAATTAATCATTCAACAACTTTGGAAAGTTCAGCATTTATTAAAGATTCAATTATGATATCTTGTGTATTATCACTGAAATATGTTAAAGTATTAATAACGTTGTGTCATCTGCATACATTATAAATTTAAATATGCTACTGGTATGTGAGAAGTCATTTATGACAAAACAACAACACCAACACATTGGTAAGGAGATATGAGCAGTATTTATTATAAACTTGGCAAAAAGGGGCAGCCCGGTCGTATTTCTCTGGGGCCAGCTGTGACACCGAGAGGGCTGGCTGCGAGGCCCGGATGTTCACGTGACTGGACATGGTCCTGGGCCAGCTACTCGATCGTGATCATGTGACTGCGGCCACGTGACCAGACAATCCTGGGGCCTGCATCCCTCTGGGTGTCCAGCCCCCCCAAGAGAGGTTGTTTAGTAACCGAATGCCCCAAGAAATAAGGATGGGGTGATACTGGATCATGTTGAAACACTTAATGGCTCCTATTCGAGTAAATATATATATTGTGTTACAATACCATCAGTGTATAGTACAGCATACCCTTAGGGATCAAGCTCTTTACATACCCAGCTTCATGCATACAAATGTGAACCATTACTGACAATGAAGAGTAATCATATATGATGTAAATACCTAGCTCCATACGGTTGCGTGATGACTAGTAATGCTTAACGTATATATATATGTAAATGACACATTGTATACCATGTCTGATCATTGTGCTGGCGGCATCGCACCATGCTGCCGGCATCGCACCATGCTGCCTGCGTTCATGTCGTTCTACATACACAATTCTCCATGTTTGTATGGTATTATATACAATTCATAAGATATACACACACGTACCAATGATAACACATCCCTGCTGCTTTTATAGCACCTTCCCATGCCGCATACAATTCATGCCTAACTAGATATATATGCAATCCACGACACAGAGATCCATGTAGATGCACATGTCAACTCTTCCAACCCAATGCCAGGCCTGTGACTGAGCCCATGCTAGTCACCTGAACAGCAGGTTGTTAGAGCCCATAGTTGTAAACATAAAATCACGCAACAGCATTATTGTAATAGACAATAAAACTGTATGCCCACGTGCCAGTATACACGTTATCTACCTAACTACTTATGTAATCCCTGAGTAGTAACTTTAAAATCAAAGATTCACATACACAGTGAACAATCAACGGACTTATATATATGCATATTGTGTATACATGTTGAATTGTTCTGAAACAATGTTTCATCTAATGGCACAACAACCCATCTAATGTTTCATCTAATGGCACAACAACCCATCTAATGTTTCATCTAATGGCACAACAACCCATCTAATGTTTCATCTAATGGCACAACAACCCATCTAATGTTTCATCTAATGGCACAACAACCCATCTAATGTTTCATCTAATGGCACAACAACCCATCTAATGTTTCATCTAATGGCACAACAACCCATCTAATGTTTCATCTAATGGCACAACAACCCATCTAATGTTTCATCTAATGGCACAACAACCCATCTAATGTTTTATCTAATGGCACAACAACCCATCTAAGAGTGTCTAACAGTCAGGCCTTCTGCCCACTGCAAGAACTTGAGCTCATCTGAAATGCTCACACATAGCTTGTTGAGCCTGTTGTAAGGATTCATGCGATGTTCTGATATATCTGCAGTAGCAATCAGAAGTCCATCTACCCAGGGTCCTGATCATGTGATCTGGGATGTTAGCTGCTGCAGCCATAGTAGCGGCCCCTATCCGGAAAGAGTTCCCACTGTACAAGGCTGGAGTATAACCCAGTTTAGATAGGAGGATCTTTAATTTGTCAATGACAAATGCCCGTGTCAGAGGTGTTCCTGCTAGTGTGGTAAACAGGGGATCGCGTGGCTGAGCTGCCATAGCCATCCGTGTTTGCATGAGGGCCAACATAGGTTGGAGAGAGCAAATGGAATGCTCTAGCAAAATATGAAAGTGAAACCCCTGTGCGGAATGGGTCTGTCTTTGAGACTTTCAATCGTAGTGTGAAATAATTGTCCCCCCTGTTCAAGTGTATGTCTTGTATACTTAAATCCGTGAGAGGGTCAAATGCATTTGATTTACTTGTAAATTGTCCACATCTCAAAAATCCAAAGAAAGCCAGACAGAATGCGGTCTCTAGGACCAGGTCCTCATATGCGCCTAAGAAACGTGACCTGAGAGTTTGACAAATTTGGCTTAACCTTTAGAGACCCGGATTTTTTTCAAGAAATTGCTATGCTATTCTTTAAACGCATGTCATTTCATTACTATAAAGAATATACACATGTATACATTATTGGAAAGGTAATATCCTCAAGAATTCAGTCACAGTAAAATATTTGTGTTTATAAGTTGTCAGACATCACACTTTATTCAAAATAGCTGACAATCATTATCGCTGGCGACACATCATCAGATTTATTAGACAATAAAAAAAAAGTACTACTCACATATGAAAACTGTTTACATATTCAGAAACTGCACTAAAAACTACACAAAGATGCAAAGTTTGAAGAAAATATCTTCATTGTTTCCTGTTCTATACAAGTCATTTTGAAGTACCGTGTAGCGTCATTATTTCTAGTTTTATGCACATGCCATCAGCTACAACTGTTGAAACCGCTCCACTTCCACTCGGGATTGGATCGATCGAATCAATCGTTTCAGTCTCACTGTCCGAATGAACAGGCGTCACAGCGAGCGATATTTCGGCTTCTTCGTCAGTCTCGCTGTCATCTTCATTCGATAATTCACTATCTCCATATCATCAATAATTCGAAGCACCTCATGTGGATCTGCGATCAAGCGCGATCGCAGCGCCATTACTTACTTTTACGGCGGAACACAAATTATGAACAACAATCTTCAAAACGTTATAACAACACTAATATCAAAAAATTTGCGATGCCATTACTACAGGGAATGCCTAGGCTATTGCTCTATTGATCAATCCCCTACACCCCTCTACCAGAGCAATGAAATTACCGCAACAGACCACATATGACCACCCCTATGCCGTCGCGCGATATATCGCGCGACCGGTTTCTAAAGGTTAAATTAAAATAGATGATGTAATTGGGAGTCTCGGTTTAACAATGTTATCTTGAGACTTCTTCACTGCCTTAAGAATAGCTTGTAGGCGTAATAATGGTTGACCATTCGGAAAGCAGCAAGGGTCCTGGAATCCTGCCTTAATGTACGCAAACCTAGTACTTGCTAGATATGTTTTAATGGTGGAATATTTAAAATGCAATGAGCTAACGCAATGCGCCACAAAGTAGATCAGAATGTCTTCTAATACAGCTGGGTGAGTGTGGCTCAAATACCCAGAGGGATACATACTTGAAAATCTATGAAATGCTCTAAAACCTAGTCTGTCCTAGTTAAGCGGTTAATAGAAATATCCCACAATTTATCGATTACATCATCTAGTACCACATTACTTGAGCGAGTGTTGGACATGGGCAGGGTCTGAAGCTGGCCCTGGTGCCAGCTGTCTGAATCTGTTGATCTGGAAACGAGATAGAGCATCAGCAATGTCATTGTGCACGCCGGGGATGTGTTTTGCTGTAATAATGAAATTACCCTTTGCAGCACACCATGTTAAACGCCTCATAAGCTTCATTATAGATTGCGCTTGTGACCTGCCCTTGTTGATAATGTGCACAGTAGCTTCATTGTCGCAGTAGAAAAGAATTTTCTTTCCCTCCCACTCTGACCCCCACAGCGTAGATGCTACAACTATGGGGTACAGTTCAAGAAATGCCATGGACAGCTGCTTGTCTTTAAGCACTAATTCTGGAGGCCAAATTGCCTGAAACCATTTGTTTAGAAAGAAACCGCCATACCCTATAGTCGCTGCTGCATCGGTATATAAGGTATAATCGGCTGCTTTAGTCACTTCTTCCTCGAGAAATAGGGCTACCCCATTCCATTCGGTAAGGAATCTAAGCCACATAGCCATATATTGGCGACATTCTGCGTTTAGCTTGACGTGGTGGTGTAATTCTTTAACTGAGGCTGCCTAAGCCAGGAGGTAGGACACGAAGCTTCGTCCTTGTCTGATTACTCTGGACGCAAAATTTAAATGGCCCAACAAGCTCAGTAGAGCTCTTTTAGATACTCTCTGCTTGCTTTCAAATTGATGTAACATTTCTCTAATCCTGGTAAGTTTGTCTAATGGTAAGCGGGCTTTCATGCTGGCAGTGTCAAGGATTATACCTAAATATTGCAACTGTACGGTAGGTCCTACTGTCTTACGAGTTGCTATTGGGATCCGTAGCCTGTTGAAAATCATTGTAAGTATAGCCATAGTTATCTCTGTCGTGGCACTGGGAAAGTCTATCGTCAGATAGTCGTCTAAAAAATCCCGTAGTTATGTTTGGCTATCCAACACACAGCCTGGGAAAGCCAGTCGAATATTTTACGGCTCGAGCGGCTCCCAAACTCTAGCCGGGTGTAGAAAAAATATGACCCCTTCCATTTGACCCCATGCAAATGCCACAGTGACGGGTGGATAGGAATCTGCTTAAACGCATCGACGATATCAGTCTTGCACAACCAAGAACCCCTACCCCTCTCTAAAATTCCTCTAATGGCATCGTCTAATTTGACATAGATTAGTGAGTATTCATCCTTGTTGATGAGTTGATTTAAACTGACATGGTTAAAATTGTTGTGGGGCGCGGATAAATCTACAATTAAACGTTTCTTTCCGGAGTAGGAGCCTTCGGCCACACCGAGGGGGCTCACCCTGTAAGTTGAGAAAGGGGGTGTTTCAAAGGGGCCTACCAAAAACCCTCATCATCAATTAATTTAGTGACGATTTCTGGGTGACTGTTAGCAGACATATTATTTGGACATTCTAAAGTAATCGTGGGTGGTTCGCTAATTCCTGTAAAGAACCCCTCTTGTAGACCATTGATGAGATTGACTACGAAATTCCTATCTGGGTGCCCAGCTAACTCCATCTCCAGTCTGTCAATGTTTATAGGTGTCAGGGTCACTGTCTGTCCACCTATTTGGTCTACTGATGTTAGTCATTGTGTATCTGTTGGTGGTCTGTTACCCGTTCTTGTCACTGGTTGTGGTGTTCTAGCTCGGTAGCCATGGGATTTAGTTGGGCACACGACGCTAGGGTGTGATGCCCTGCACACAATACATGAGTGAAGAAATTTGCAGTTCTGCCTCGTACAACCACGGTCTGAGTTGAAATTGTTGCAAATTTCCCTCTGCCCAACACTGGGTCTTCCCTGCACGTTGGTATTAGTGTGGGCGTGACTAAGTCTACCAGGTAAGGGACCCCGGGAGAAGTTGTGACTGACCACTGGTGGTGGTGCCTTAGCATTTGCTATCATGGTGCAAAAACTACTCAAGTGTGCTACACTGCTGCACAATGAACACACGTTCGCTGTTTGGCCGACGAACAGGGAACAAAAGATGCCATTGTCCCGGACCCCCAGTCTAGCTTTACATTATGTTGTTGGATGAGGGCAGCTGCCCGAACTGAAAACGCTTTATGATATTCGTAGAAAGCTGTGCCTTCTATGCGGGACGCAATGCCTACGATTATTGCCTCGTAGGCGTCCAGCTCCTTCCTCCTATCCCACACTTCACACTTTATGTTCCTGTACTTGTTAAAGGCTGCAATGAATTCAGCCAGTGTCAGGTTACGGTTTAAACGGGGGTCGGACGACAGCGGGCGGAGGAGGTGGTGAGAGCCGTCCACTCCAGCGTAGCAACTGTAGTCTCCCAGGTCAAAGTCGGGGATCAGGAGTGAAGCTAAGTTAGTGTCTTTACCGTCAAGGATTGCTGCTCTCAGGGCCGGTGACACCGTCTCGACGTCTGGCAGACTCTTCGAAGCGACGCCGTTTCTCACTCATCGCTGCCATCTGAAGGTGTCGGCGGGAGCGGAGCGCAACGACACCCCGGTCGACCGCTCGATCGTCTCTATGGCTGTCGTCAAGCTGAACACGTTGGGTCGTGGAAAGCTCTGCGTAGTCGGCGCGGTGTTCGGGTCGTGGATCGTTCGTGGAGTGGCGCCTGATGAGTCTGCAGCTGCTGAGGATCCTTGCAGGACGCTCTGAGAATGAATAATCTCGCCCATCTGCTGCGTCATCGCTGACATCGCCTGCTGTAGGTTTCGCACTACACCCGTCAATTGCGCCATCTCGTGCACATTGTCGTGTCTGGTTGTTGCCGGTGGTCCGTCGAGAGCATGGCTCTCGCGAGCACGAATCTCTGTCGTGGCTCGGCACGTGCGTTACCCCTGTTCGCGGCGATGCTAACGGCTGATGTCGTTGCCCAGCCCTGGTCGCAAAGCCATTCAAATCAGCGGTGATGCCCCATCGCGTCGTCGGAGTTGGCGTCGGCCTCGTATCCGTGCGGTCAGAGCCGCTACTAGCAGAAGGCATGGTCATAGACTCGTCCATTGTTACTGGCTCGTCAATCTCGTCGTCGCCGCAGAAGTTATCGAAGTACATCCGCAGAAGTTGTGCCTTCTTCATTCCCGCCGGTGGTTTTATGCCGTGCTCTTCAATTCGACGACGTAGCGTAGCCATTGACCAGTTGGCGGGTCGCCCCGCGTCCCACCGGCAAGTTCCCCGGGTTTGTGCTCGCGCTGCCTCGTGGGTAACTTGCGCTGCCTCGTCATTAGCTTGCGAAACTTCTTCCACTCCGGCGTGTGTTGAAAGTTGAGCTGGCGTAGAAGAATGTGGCTCTGTCAAACGACGACGAATCGCTGGATGATCCCGAGTATCATTAGCTTTCCATTTGGGTCGGCCTCGTGGCATGTTGAACAGGAGTTCGAACGAATGGAAGAATGATGAAAAATTTGCGTGTGTCTCTGTCGAGTGCCAAGACAAGATGGCCCACTGCTGGGTTTCAGTTGGCGCCGTAGGAGGGAGCGTGGATGGTGATTGGTCCCTTTTACTAGCCCGCACGGTGTTACAGGTTTGAATCTGATTGGCTAGGAATGTTGATCAGTTATCCTGTCATAAACCACGCACAGTGAATAACACTATGCTTCAATTTATATATATATATATATATAATATATATATATATATATATATGATAAATAACAATGGCCCAAGGATTGAACCTTGTGGGACCAACTGCTATTGGAAGAATTTTATACTTTATTTCTTCAATTTCAACATACTGTGTTTATGATTATTAAAATAATTTTTGAACAGAAGTAGACTTGCATCACCAATACTACAATATCTCAGTTTATTTAATAAAATGGTGTGGTCAGTGGTGTCAAAAGCTTTAGAAAGATCAAGAAATACGTTAATTGGAACGTCATTTTTATCCATTTGCATTATGATTCTACTAGTTCCAGTGCAGCACATTCAGTTGAATGTTTTTGTCTAAAACCGTATTGATTGTCAAAAAGCAATTTAGTATCATTGAAATATGATGATAACTGAGTAATAATTATTTTCTCTATTAGTTTAGCAATCGTTGGAAGTAGAGAAATTGGCCTGTACTTTTTAAATAATGGAGGATCATCTTTCTTAAATATCGGAATTACTTTGGCAATTTTGAGTTCATCAGGAAAATTTCCCATGTTTAACACTTGGTTTATTAATATAGTTAATGATTGAATTATAGCATGTTCAATTATTTTATTAATTTAGAAAAAATATAAAATCCACAACTGTAGGAAAAACTTTGTATAGTTTTCTTTATAGTTTCCTTATCAATGTTCTGAAATTTAAATACCGCATTTGTGTTTATTTAAATAATAACTATTATTTTTATTTATTGTATTGATTTAATATCATTTGCAATAGTCTGAGCTGTTCGTGAAAAAAAAATTTTATTAGCAATATTTATATATTTTTTTCATCATTTCCTTTAAAGAATGTTGGAAATTTGTTTTATGTTTTTGTATTAGAGAGAAACTCGTTTATAGTTTTCCAAGTATTTCTTATGTCAGTTTTGAACTGATGAAAATATGAATCAAAATATATTTGTTTTGTTGCACGAATGTTTGTCTTTAATATTCCATTATACATTTGAAGGTTAATGCTAATTGTTTCATAGTTAGGTGAATTTGGGTTAATTAATTTTAATTGTCCATAAAGTTTATCTCGGTACAGTCGCACCTCGTTATAACGCGCCCAGTTATTACGCAGATTCGGATATAACGCGGTCGGTCGTGGACCCCGATTTTCTGCCGCCAGGGGTGAAATGGTTGGGCTGCCATCAATTGTGTTTCACCGGCGTTGGCTTCAGCCAAGCGACTTGTTAATTGCAATGGTGATTCACACAAATGCATTGCATGTGAATAAAACATTCACACATTCAGTGGTAATGTAGACATCAGGGACACACCAGCCAATTCGCTCCTGCACCATTCAATCGACTGAAAACATTGAAATTTAACCCGTTTATTCTACGTAACAGGCAGCAAGAGCGAGTCGATTTCAGGCGGCAAGATTAAACCATTCTTACTGAATGCCGATACATGAAAACAACTCACAGTGCATTGAAATAAAAGTTGAGTAAAATAGTGTTCAATGCAATTGAGCAGGCAACAGCAATATAAAACTCGGGTGAAACAGCAACAAAGTATCATTAGCCTTCCGTTAGTCTGTTACATCACAAATATCATTCTCGAATCTTCGCTATGCTAAAACGCAAGGCGTACACCATATGCGAAAAGTTAGATTTGGTCATCCGGATACGAATGGGTGAATGGCAATGCAAAGTGTCTCGGGAGATGTGCGTTCCCGAATCGACGCTTCTGGGATGGCTATAGGACGAAGTGAAGCTACAAGAATTTTTAATCAACGTTTGCGCTGCAAGTGTAAACTCATTTGCACATGTTCCGCTGCTCGTCTCCAGGTTATTGTTTTGAAATTTTTAACTCGATACAACACACATTGACATTAATAATCTACTCTAAATAAACTTTATATACCGTGCGGCACAACAGGGCTTCCTTGCAGTGGTGGCGATCAGTCAGTCAATCCTAACAGATTTTTTGTATCGCGCGCACACACACACACACACACACACACACACACACACACACACACACACACACACACACACACACACACACACACACACACACATTATTCAGTTCAACATTCGATAAAGTATGACATTTTAAAATCGATACAACACACATTAACATTAATACTGTACTCTAAATAAGCTTTATAAACCGTGCAGGATAACAGGGCTTCCTCATGGCGGCAAGGATCAGTGGCGGCATGGCATGTTAATTGCTGTTCGTGCTACCCCTGGTGGCAGATACGGGTACACCTAACGCGCCTCACTTACAACATGGTCCAACATCGTGGACCCCGTCCACCGCGTTATAACGAGGCGCAACTCTACCTCATTGACTTGTGCAAACTCTGAGTAATCCATGTAGATTAAAAAAAATTACACAGAAATTTCTTTATATATTATATCATGGATTAGCCGTTGGGATTTTATTCAGTTCATTGTAAATTACAGTTACAGGTGATGTGAAAAAAACTGTACGTCTCAGTAGACTTCACCTGTTCTACCATCATGGCTTGCATACCATCAATACCATTATGGCTTGCATACCATCAATACCATCATGGCTTGCATACCACCAATACCACCATGGTTTGCATACCATCAATACCACCATGGCTTGCATACCATCAATACCACCATGGCTTGCATACCATCAATTCCATAATGGTTTGACTACAAATCAAGTGTCTTCTTTATCCTCTACTGCTTCAGTCTTTTCATGTTGTTTAATTTCGTCTTTATGATGGTCCAATTGTGTCGTATCTTTTGATTCTTTTTTGAATGCTTCTATCTCGGTCTTTCCTATTGAAAGAAATGTTAATGCAACAATTGAGCAGAAAAAAAAACAGTTGTTAGAGTGAATCAGATGCACCTATTGTCCTCTTGTAGGGGTTACCTTAATATTGTTTAATTAGTCAAAACACGCACGCACACACGTATTTTATTCAGTTCAACATTCGATAAAGTATGACATTTTAAAATCGATACAACACACATTAATGTTAATACTATACTCTAAATAAGCTTTATAAACCGTGCAGGATAACAGGGCTTCCTCATGGCGGCAAGGATCAGTGGCAGCATGGCATGTTAATTGCTGTTCGTGCTACCCCTGGTGGCAGATACGGGTACACCTAACGCGCCTCACTTACAACATGGTCCAACATCGTGGACCCCGTCCACCGCGTTATAAACGAGGCGCAACTACCTCATTGACTTGTGCAAACTCTGAGTAATCCATGTAGATTTAAAAACACACACACACACACACACACACACACACACACACACACACACACACACACACACACACACACACACACACACTCACTCACTCACTCACTCACACGTATATATATATATCACACACAGTGTGTGCAGTAAATAAAGTAAATGCATGATTGTATCAAAGTGATGTTACAATCAGACATGGAATCAACGTTTTCCTTTAATAAACCACTGACGTAGCTTGGTCGAACGACTTCGCCAAAAGACGCTACTCTATAACATTACTAACTCTTTCAGAAACCTCCCAACATGTCAAAACGTTAAAAAAGCATTTAATGTGTACACATCACTCGACCCTTGTTCACTTTCCCCGATAATTATTATTTTATGAAAATTATTTAGTTTGACCTACCGGTATTTTGATGTATCATGAAGACAGTTATACTGAATAGTATTTTGTGCCATGTTTTCGTCGTTCGTTAATCGTAAATATTTTATTCAAAAACAACTTTTCTAACAAATTGGTTGCACTTAATTGATGAAATAATTGTTAATGATTTTGAATATCAATATCTTGTGCAAAGTTTTTTAATGACATATTGTATTAAATAGATCAGAAATGACCCTAACATGGGCAATGCTAACAAGTATATACATGACATCGTGGCTACATTTTTCATTACACCTAGGCTACTGAATACTCTAGTTGTCGACATTATTTAATTTATTCCACATTAAATAATTTTGTTTGGTAATTGAAGACATGTGGTTATAGTTCACTATCTTGCCATTGTGCTGTGTGACTTATCAGCACAATTAATAACATACTTGTGTAAACTGCGGAAAAAATCTAAACAAACGGCCCCTGAAGTTTATCATTTCCCATTAGATTTTACGAAGTATATGCGTAATCGCTTAATTGTAAAATATCACAGCTACTGTTCATAAGATCAGAAATTTTACAATCGTTGCCCTTATGACATTTCTTGTAACGAATTCGCGAAACAAATGAAAACGCCAAGACCAGAAAATATGAAGCGTGACCTATATTTCTACGAACCGACGCGTGCGCATAATTCGCTTTGAACAACTCGAACACTTGATGTAAATTTTAACCAAAAAAACAAAATACGTCAATTTCTCAGTTTTATTCGTGCAACATTTCAATGAAGGTTGTAGTTTGCAAACCATGCGATATAATATCAAATACACACACAGTTTACGCTAGTATAACACAATATTGCCCAAAGCATATGTACATGCAGTATCGAACACAAAAAGTATCAGCACACAAATTTACTGTTCGTGTAAATATGAAAAGGTGTGAATAGGTTTATGCAGTGTATTTATACAAAGTGTCAGTCACTTTTTGCACTATTGAAACAGCTGGAAAGCGCTGAAAGGCGATACCTGGTATCACAACGGATGTCACCTGTCACTGTTCAGACAACTGTCCCAGAAGCCGCGAAGCACTGGTCTTACTTCGTTTGCACTTGGCAAACTTTCATGTCTAGAATTTTCATTAAAATGTTTCCATTAAAAGACCAGCAGTCCACAATATTCCCAGCTTTCTTCAGTTTTTTCAACTGAAAAAGTAGCCCCGCTAGTTGGTTGGTTAAATCGTCGCACTATAACCGTGCGTGGGCGTCCCTCTGGAATAAGTCGTCCAGTTCTGTGCGCTTGTTCAATTTCCTTGGACTACACTTATGTTATGTGCGCTATAGCTGGGGGTGGCCCCCTCCCACCCATGGGGCAGCAACTCTCATCCCTTTGCACATGTTGTTAAGTGAGCTATGACTGGTTAGTGCCCCACCTTTGAAAAGCAACAGCTTTCATCGCTTTGGACATGTTATGTGAGTTATAACTGGGGAGTGTCACCTCTCCCATTTCTGGCAAACAACAACTTTCCTCTCATGTTGTTATGTGAGCTACGACTGGGGTGTTCCCCCATCTCTGGCAAGCAGCACCTTTCATCTCTTTGAACATGTCATGTGAGTGGCCCTCCATCTCTGCACCTGTGATGGAGTTCACTTCAAGTTTGGTTGGCTGTGATACTTTTAGCTGAGATGCTCCTAGACATTGTAGGTGGTAGCTTGTAGGAAAACAAGTGAGGTCTTTCCCAAGTTCTGTCAATATATGATCAATTGCATCATTAGCCTTGCAACAATCTGTCTGGTGTTTACAATATGGAACAAAATGTCAACATTGCAAGATGTTCTTGTCAATGACTTCCTGGTTGCATCAACTGCATGCAAGATCATTTCCACGTTCTCAACTTACCATTGCAACCTTCGTTTCTACTAGATAGTCAACTATATTTGTTTTTCCATTGTTGCATTAAATTGATTGTTTTTTATTTCCACAAATAATAATATGTTGTTATGTGCGCTATAATTGGGGAGTGGCCCCCCTCCTACCTCTGCGAGCAGCAATTCATCTCTTTGTACATGTTGATATGTGAGGTACAACTGCAGAGTGCTCCCCCCACATCTGGCAGGTAACTTTCTTCTCTTCACATGTTGTTATATGAGCATCTTGCGGTTGGTGGTGTCCCGGAAACAAAAATTGTCCGGCCTACTAGAAACGTTCCTTTGGGTGCAAACAGTTAGTTGTGGAGTTGACCCTTCCCACCTTTAGCAAGCATCAATGATAATCTCTTCGGTCAAGTTGTTATGAGCTTTATAGCTGGGGGTGGCCCCCCTCCCACCCATGGGAGCAGCAACTTTCATCTCTTTGCACATGTTATGTGAGCTACGGCTGGTTAGTGCCTTTGACAAGCAACAGTTTTCGTCGCTTTGGACATGTTGTTATGTGAACTATAACTGGTGAGTGGCACCCCTCCCATTTCTAGTGAACAACAACTTTCATCTGATGTTGTTATGTGAACTACGACTGGGGAGTTCCCGCATCTCTGGCAAGCAGCACCTTTCATCTCTTTGGCCACGTCATGTGAGCTATAACTTGGGAGTGGCCCTCCACCTCTGATGGAGTTCACTTCTAATCTGGTTGACTGTGATACTTTTGGCTGAGATGCTCCTAGAATTTTTAGGTGGTAGCTTACTTGGTGAATTTCAGACTTGTGTGTTTTCACGTCATGCTTCGTTGTTATGTGAACAGCTGCGTCTTGAAGGGCGTCCTCATTTTTCCATTACTTGACTTGTTGATGTAATGCATTCACCTAATTTGCTGTATCTGTGGTTTGATGCAACTGGTTGTTGGACAGTATTTCATTATCATGATTACTGGCATCATGCTTAGATTTGAATCGTTAACTTTCTTTACTTTTTTAGAAATTTAGACCTCTGAGCTGCGACACGCAGGTCTTCAATTTGTTTTGACAGCTTATAGCTATCTTAGCATGAACTTATAGCTATCTTAGCATGAACTTATAGCTATCTTAGCATGAACTTCGATACTTGTTCACAACGTATGTCTTTAAAGTGCTTAATGTATTTTTTTATATTTGTTTGAATGAATTGATTTATTCAACAAAAACACATTTGCATAATTCATACAGTACATAATACTAAGTGAATTTGCCGAAAAAGGATAAAAAGAAGTGTAATACTTATAATGTTTACCCTTTTAGCAATTTAACATATCTAGAATAAAATACTTGATTGAACGTATAACTACTGTATTCATTAGAGTGCCATTATTGTCAAGATTCAAAGTGCAACAACACAATTTACAAGTATATTCATAGCAGGACAAAAGAAAATATTGGAACATGAATTGAAAACCTTAATAACAAACTAAAATAACAATCTACAATACTTCTAACATTTTTACATTCTACTGATCATTAATTTAGTTTACACTAAGATGATAAACACAATAAGAAGTTACTAATTTTCTACAAGAAATGGTTAAGAACTTAGCACATAACTATTCAATACTTTGTCTGTATAATACTTCTTGAACTGATGAACGCTTCTACAACTAATCAATGAACTATCGAGGGCATTCCACAGTTTTACTCCTTTAACAGATATACACATGCTTTTTAAACTGGTACATGCATATTTTTGTATAAAATTACATTCCTGTCGGGTTAAATAAACTGATTCATGTATGCTAAAAAAACTGCTGTACATTCAGTGGTAATAAGTTGTGAAATGCTTTAAACATGATAACTGCAGGTTTTAATTCCACTACATCTGGCACTTTAAGAATGTGCAGATTATAAAATAGCATAGTTGTATGGTCCAGTCTCTTGGCACCACAAAGTAACCTTATAACCCTTTTCTGTAATGTAACTAAACATTGAACATTTGTTGCATACGTGTTGCCCCATACTTCAGCACAACACATAATATACAAGAAAAGAGAGTAGTACAAAATATGCATACCACATGTGTCAATCAGGAAGCTCGCTCTGTACATAACAGCACAGCTATTTGAAAGTTTTGATTTTACTAAACAAATATGATTTTTCCAGTTTAATTTATCATCAATCATAACACCCAAAAATTTAGTGACATTTACTCTATTTATTGTTTCTTTATTTATCTTAACAGAAATATCAACAGTCAATTTGCGATTCCCCAAAAAACATGTAATTAGTTTTCGTTACATTAAGAGACAATCGATTTACAGAAAACCACACCTGGAGTTGATCCAATCCAATATTTATCATTCGAACAAGTTCATTTAAGTCACTATGACAACATAATAAATTTGTATCATCAGCGAATAGAATAAATTTAAACACTTTTGATACTTTACAAATGTCATTGATGTACATAATAAACAACTTTGGACCTAAAATAGAGCCCTGAGGAACACCAAAAGATACATTTAGTATTTCTTAGTCACAATTATTAAAATTAACAAATTGTTGTCTAAATAACTCAGTATCCATTTATGTGCAACACCACGCACACCATAGAAATGTAATTTTTTAGCTAATATATCATGATCAACAGTGTCAAAGGCTTTCTTAAGGTCAACAAATACACCAATAGCATACTTGTTATTATCAAGTGAACTTGTAATTTCTTCTACTAATTCTAAAAGAGCATGAGTAGTTGACATATTAGACCTAAAACCATACTGACTTGGACTGAGTATGTCATTCTTTTTGAGGAATTTGTCGATCCTGTTATTATATAATTTTTCCAGAATTTTCAAGAATTGAGGTAACAATGATATTGGCCTGTAATTTGTAAATACATTCTTTTCACCGCACTTAAAAAGTGGAACAACTTTGGCAATTTTCCTTTTGCTTGGAAATACACCCGTTTGAAAAGATACATTACATATGTGACCAAATGGCTTAACTATTTTTGTAATTACATTTTTAATTAGGCTCATGTTAATATCACTGTAATCGGTTGACTTTTTATTTTTACAATTTTGTACCGTTCTAATAATTTCTTGGTCATCAACAGGACTTAGAAACATAGTATGATCAACTTTGCCTTCCAAGTAATCATAAATTGATACATCTTTTTCAGGTATTGAAATATTCTTTGCTAAGTTAGGGCCAACATTTGTAAAAAAAAAATTATTAAATCCATTAGCAATATCCTCCTTTTTTGAGATTTGCTTGTTATTTTTTATAAAATATTCTGGGTATGTTGGCTTATTATACTGTTTGTTAATTACATTATTTAATATTTTCCAAGTTTCTTTAACGTTTGTTCTCTGTTTTTCTAACAATGTGCTATAGTAGTTTTTTCAGTAAATCTTAATATAGATGTTAGTTTGTTTTTGTAATTTTTTTATTTCTGTTCCGCTTCAGCAGATTTCGATATAATAAATACTTTGTATAACTTATTTTTCTTCACACAAACACATTTTAAACCTTTGGTGAACCAAGGTTTGTTGCTGGTGTAACTTTTCCTGGAAACTCTTCACTGGATAATGTTTTTTAAATATATCTATAAACATGTATAGAAAATTATCATAAGCTTGATTAACATGATTTATATTTAAAACATTATCCCAAGATTGTTGACTCAATTCATTTGAAAGTGAAGCTAATGTATCTTCAGTAATCTTTCTAATATGCTGAAACTCTTTTACAATATTTCTTTTTATATTATACTCGCAAAGTGCAAAAATTGGTAAATGATCACTAATGTCATTGAAAAGGATACCACAAGTAAGGTTGTGGCGCAATTCATTGGTAAATATATTGTCTATCAATGTAGCTGAGCTATCTGTGACTCTAATAGGCTTATCAATTAATGGGTAAAGACCCAAACTGTATATTATGTCTAGAACATTTTTGGTACTATTATGACTCTCATGTTTTAGCAAATCTATGTTAAAATCGCCACACACAAATATGGATTTAACGTCATTCAAAATATGTTCTATGTTTTCACAAAAGATATCTAAGTTCGACCCTGGTGTTCTGTACATACAGCTGACTACAACATTTGTGTGGTTCTTTATGGTTAATTCCACAGTAACACATTCAAGAATATTTTCTACTGTTTTTGATTTAGTTTCCACCATTTTGCATGATAATTCCTTTTTTGTGTATATAGCAACACCACCACCCCTTCGGATTCCTCTGGTGACATGATAAGCATCATAACTGTTTATATTAAAATCATCGATTAAATCTGGAACAGTCCATGTTTCAGATATAGCGATTATATCAAATTGAAGATTAAGTTCTAGTATATAGTGTTTAATCTTTTGAAAGTTTGTTTTTAGACTTCTTGCATTAAAATGTATAAAAGATAATCCATAAACTTTACTGATTTTCTCAGTGAATTGCAAATCTGTGTAATACTGACGTTTTGATGATAGATTATTATTAAAAAAAAAATTCTGGGTCAATATAATTTCCAAAATCATAGGGATTATAATCTGAATACTTAAAGGAGTCGAAATTAAATTGTGAACAGTTATCCATTAATTTATAAATGTCATAATTGACTTCAACAGAAGAATTTTCAAATATAATTTCATAATCACTAATATTTTGAAATTGAAAAACTTCATAACATGATGTACAACGATAATTTATATTTTTACAGCGGATTAACCTGAATTGTTGTGATGTTATTTTTGCACACCGTTTATGAAAAATGCCTCACATAGCTCACATTTTACGGCATAGTTATGTAATATTTGATTACACCTTAGACATGAGTC
Source organism: Lamellibrachia columna (assembly GCA_963662155.1). Taxonomy (NCBI): domain Eukaryota; kingdom Metazoa; phylum Annelida; class Polychaeta; order Sabellida; family Siboglinidae; genus Lamellibrachia; species Lamellibrachia columna. The sequence goes on from OY759265.1 coordinate 14,252,711, forward strand.
TAATTGTATACGAGTATTAGCAATACAATAATACAATACAATAATATGTGATAATACTTCGTGGGAACATTACCAATAGTGCAATATAAGAAATAAGATAATAAAGCAAAATACAAAAAAGTGTCCATATAATTGTCCTCACAACACGCATGATCTTCAAGGACTGTGGGTGAACTGTCTGTACTAGTGCAGCCATCTTAGAATTTGTCCAAGTCATTTTTAGATTTGATCGTCATCTTGCTTGCTTGTTCAGTTTTCTTCACGTAGATGTTGCAGTTCATCGTCCAAGTGGTGTAGATCTTGCTTTCTTTCTTGAGGCGTCGGGCCTCAGCGAATAGTTCGTTGTTCTTCTGAGTGAGGTGGTCGTTCAGGTAGACATTGCTACCCTTCAGCATGTTCCGCTTGCGCATTAGTTCAGTCTTTTTGTTGGTTGACAAAAACTGAACGATCAGCGGCGTAGTCCCATCATTGCGTTTAGGGAGGTCGTGTATAGCTGTGATTTCGATCTCGGCCAGTGGCACATTCATTTTCTCTTGCGCGAATTTGACAAAGTTTTTCCTCATCACTGAGGACTCACTAATGTCATCTCCGTCATTCATTTGTGTGGATGTTCTCGCAGATCTGGTACGGGTGGCTGTGTGTGAATAACTATGCATGTTCAGGCCAGTAACAATCACGTTTCGCTTCCGAGAATGCTGCTCAAGATCGTTGACACAGTGTTCCAGTTGTTCAATTCGTTCGTCTTTGGCTTTGATCGATTTTAGAAGGTCGTTTATTTTATTTTTGTTTGTCGTGTAACTCTGTTTAAGTTCATCCACCGATTTACAAAGAAACTGCAGAGATGACTTGATATCGGCGATGTCAGTTTTCAAATCTGTGTCGTTTCTTTGCGGCATGGTGCCTGATGGGCGATAATGAGTGCGATCGACGTAGGATGTTGTAGTTGGGTGTTACTTCTTCAAATAAAACACGCATCAGAGATAGCATAGAACACTGGCACACCCTGCATGTGTCCAAGCTTCAGCTGTAAGTCAGACATTGGTAGATTATAATGTCAACACGAAATTAGACAATTTAACAGCAGTGCATTCGAAACCATCATATATGTACAAACATTCCATAATTTATTTATTCAACAGGTGCGAGGACCCAGTAACAGGACTGACAAACGCTGCCTAACTAGACAGCAAGCATGATTCTACATATTAATATGTACAGATATAAAATAATAACTAGGGTATAAAATCATCAAAATTACCAACCGTATTTGTATTCATGCATGCAATAAATAAGTAACTCGTGTCTTTTCCAAATACTGAATCAAGGGCGAGCTTGATGTCAAGTCATGATAACTTGATGTCAAGCCATGATATCTTCATCTTCTTCATTTCTTGTTTTGACATTTGACAGAAGATTTCATACACATCCTGACAGAGTGTTAGCCAGAATGATTTCCAGTCCAAAAGTATAACATTTAAATTGTTACCAGTCCACTTATTGTGGCGCACGTAGGGCGATGCCACAGCCAGCTGGATTTTTAATATGATCCTGTGATATGCATTCTGAGTGACTCTAAGACACTCCAGGAAGACTTCAGGGTAATTTTTTTATATAATTTCTAAAACAAAAACGTGGAAGATTAAAGTATTATCCATTTATTTTAGGACTCTCTAATACAGTCTAACCCAATGTAAGGCACAATTCTACAACATTCAAATAACAAAATAAGTAAATAAATGAAAACAATACTGACCTTGAAACAATTGACTGTTGGAACATCATATATTCAATTCTTTTGAGTAGCAACTAACTCCTGAGTACTTTAATACGTTAATACTTTAGCATGCATTTATTTGTTGCAACAATAAAATAAAAAAGTACATACAAGTATATAAACATGTACCATTGCAAATAATCATTAATAATATTTCTTTTGCAAAACAAATATTGTGTTGGATTTGTGACGTATTCAGTTTGTAGAAGTGTAAATAAGTCATGATTTTTGATAAATCGATCTCACTGTCCAGCTCCAAGAAACAAAATCGGACGAAATTTCACAAAGTTGCAGTACTGAAAAACAACCCGGCGAATTCGTGTTGTAAGACAATATTTTGTACATTGACTAAGACCTCCAAGAAATGCCCTTGACATCAAAAATGGCGAATAATAATATTATAGTCTTATCTACAAAACTTACGATAGAAATACACCTATGTCGTCCAATCGACGTATTTCACCTTAATTTTGGTACAATTTTAATTAAAAACAGACGACCATAAAAAGGAACTTACCGTCGTCCAATCTGCCACTGTAAGTCACATAAAAGAACAGAAACAGCTGACAATACAGTATGTAAAACAAAATGAGACCCATGATGCTAGGAATCGGCATGGCTAATCTGACACGATTTTTGGACACGCGGAATTAGCCGTTCAGTGGATTTGGATGAAGTGTCTACTTCTTGTTTCATGCGCTGGTAGATTTAGCGGGATAGTGCTGTTCACTTGTCGCTGCTGCTGGTTTGAAGAAGTTTGAAATATTCCATGCCTTCATATTCTTGAAGCGTGACAACTAACGCACGCAAAAATACAGGGAGACAGACGCGCAAAAAGAACCCGGCTGTTGACCTTTTATTAGGTCACCACGGGAAGCTCTCTTGTGAAATCTCTCGACACGATAGATTGTTCGAAGGACCATATGAGTCGGCGCACGCGTGAACAAAAGGGCCACTCAAAAATACTGACAGTGGAAGAGTCAAAGTCTAGTGAATTACGGAAAAACCCTTGATGAATTTTTTATGAGATTTTTGTTGTCTAGGAGGAAAACAGCCATATTCAAATATTTGATGTGATGATTTATCAGTTGATATGCTGTCGGAGTCGGCAAACATTCGAACGACCAATCATATATTACAAGTGTTGATTTATGGACGGATATCAAACCCATCCAAGGTGATGTCCACCCGTCCAAAATCAAAACGACCCATCCAAAAGACAGGTGGACTGGTCTGACGCTAAAACTGTGCACCCAGGTGTGTAGCGGTTTTATCTGTTAAATTGTTCAGTATGTCAACAAATCCTTTGTTGTGAACTTTATCCCTAGTAGATGACAAACTGATGCAGAACTGCTAGACATGCATTTAAACAGTATTTTATACTCTGACCACGATCTTTGGTTCGACCCATTTTCGGTGACTCAGTCATTTGCGTAATACTTTCGCTTTGTTTGGCGGTATCTCGATTAAACAGCTTATCTGACTATTGTTCGTTTACCTGCTGTTAAAACAATTCTTAGCACCAACTTTAAATAACGTAAACATGAAACTTGGCAGTGCGTAGCATTGTGGGAATGCAATCTATGTGCTCTCATCAGCAAGCAAAGTGATGTACAGAGACATTATGAAGTCTTGGTCGGTTTTCCTCCTTATACAAGTCACCAGTTACTTCAGCATGTCACTTTCAATGCTCTCTCATCTGTATGTAGTTGTGTCAGTCACAGCAAGTTTGTCTGTGTGTGGTACTTCAGGTGGATCAGTGGCTCCACCAGACTCTCGTACTTGTGTAATGGAAGGTTTTCCTTCACTAACCAATACACCACTTTCAGAGCCACCACAACAGATTCCTCTTTCTCAGACATCACCTTCTTAAGAACTCAAATTGTTTGTATGCAGATATACATAGCAAATATATACCAACATCTGCTTGATGTCAAGCCATGATATCTTCTTCATTTCTTGTTTTGACATTTGGCAGAAGATTTCATACACATCCTGGCAGAGTGTTGGCCAGAACGATTGCTAGGCTAAACAATTTATATTTAAATTGTTGTCAGTCCACTTATTGCAGCGCGTGTAGTGCGACGCCACAGCCAGCTGGTTTTTGTTTTAATATGAGGCTCTGAGATACATTCTGAGTGATTCTAAGACACTCTTTTTCCAATATACGAACAGCTGCATCATTGGCCTTGCAACAATCTGTTTGTTGTTTATAATATGGGACCAAGTGTCAACATTATAAGATATTCCAGGCAATGACTTCTGATTGCATCAACCATCATTTCCAAGTTATCATCGTACCATTGCAACCTTCGTTACTACCAGATAGTCAACCATATTTGTTGTACCATTGCATTAAATCGATTGCTTTTTATTTCCACAACGAATAATATGTTATGTGCACTATAACTGGGGAGTGCCCCCCCCCCTCCCACCTGTGCGAGCAACAACTCATCTCTTTGTACATGTTGGTATGTGAGCTACAACTGGTTAGTGCCCCCACCTCTGGCAAGCAACAGCTTTCATCCTTTGTACATGTTACGTTAGCTATAACTGTGGAGTGACCCCTCCTTCTTCTGGTGAACGACAACTTTCATCTCTTTGCACATGGCAAAAGGCTGTGCAGACATTGCCAATGAAATTGGGTTGTAGTCGTTAACGACATCTGGCGGGCGAACGGGGCGACAGAAATAATTTTCGTTGTGTATTGATAAAATGTGCGTTTCCAAACGAATATCGACACGCATCATCCGACATCACTACGTGTATGTGTACCTAGGAACATACACGTCGTCACAACGAACGTCACAACGAACACTGACCTTCGGAAGAACAACAATATAGGCGAAATATATCCATTTGCAATGATGAAATCCACGTGTGCAATGCCGCTAGCGGACAACCGTCAGTTTGAATTGAGAAGACTTGACGACACAGATAACATATAGATAAGGTGACAATTTTTTTACACAAATTGATTTGCAAGATACGAAAATTGCTGTGCTTATAGTGCACATGAGTACGAGGTTGGGTGTGCAGTTTTCGTGCAACTGCATCAAAACGAGCAAAGTTGTGACTTGTAATGAACTGCGCGAAACTGACAGACATACCTTGAAACTGACAGATGACTTACCTTGAAACTGACAGATGGCTTACCTTGAAACTGACAGATGGCTTACCTTGAAAATTACAGATGACTTACCTTGCACTCTCTGAGCCGGCCGGTGGAATACTTGCTAAATAGATGGCTGATGCATACAATTTCTCCATGTAGTGATATATTCTGCGGCCATAATATTCCACCAGCCGGCCGGCCTGCCGGCTGGACAGACTCTCAGACGGAGACCGCCATCACCTTATATGACTTGTCTGCAAGATTTAAGGGATGCACAGAAAAATAATGGAACAGTGTAAGTAGACAGATAATTTTTTTTTATAAATATGACACACACACACACACACACACACACACACACACACACACACACACACACACACACACACACACACACACACACACACACACACACACACACACACACACACACACACACCCTCGAGGATACCCTTATGAGGAGATAGACTTATGAGGTGGTTGCAGTACTCAAAAGCTGCACTTAGGAGGAAACATAATACTCCTCTAAAGGATTCTCCTAAGTGCAAGTTGTGCCGATTGCCATATACGGATAGTAATTAGCATATTTGCAACACAGACGATGCTGGTATTCAATGATAGTGATTTTATGATAAAAAAACATGGAAATGGTAAACATAAGAGAGCATCGGTAACGCTGCATTTTAAAGTGGATAGTTTTGAACGTAAGTCAACCAAACATGATAAATTAATACATATCACTCTTATTTTCAAAGAACCCTGTTCAGTCAATAAGGAATCTCTAATAACTGGCTGGTCGTCTAAAGTCAGTGTTGTCTCTGATGTAGGCTAAGTCTATGACTAGAATAAATGAAAATTCCCTGAGCGACTGTGGCACGTATACAATTGAACAGGCAAGACAATTTTGATACCAAAGATTTATTTTCACATATAAAATGATACTATTATCAGATAATATACACGGGAATAGTGACAAATAGTTAGCCAACAAAACTAGATTATAATTATTACATAATTGAAATTGGACTAAAGCGACATGTTATAAAATAAAACTGATGCGGTCTATCACAATCAACATATTATAATTACATACGAAGAAGATATAACAAGTATGTGAATTAACGGCAATAATAATGATCAAGTGTGTCACAAGACGAAAGCCCAGAGCATACGAATAGAGGAGCTTCCTCTAGTTGTAGTAACTCATCAAGGACCTTCAACTTGAATTTATCAGACCGATTTTCATTTACTATACCTTTTCAGTCAGAAACTTGTTCATTTCATCTTTAAATGACAACTTACTCGATCATCGGGCCAAGTTTGGGAGCATTCACTGGGCTTTCATCTCACCTAGACTTGGACTTTTCCTGCCGCCTTAGTTTTTGCACATGTGCATTGATTTTGTTTTTATCTTCAGTGTTGAAATGCCTTTCAAAACAGAGTTCTTTGATTTAAGTGCTTCAATGTGTTTTTTTTTCGAGAACATGCTTAGATTTATCAACAACTGGCCCGAACACCCTGTTGCAGCTGCTGTATGCAGCTGCTGCCTCATCTGTCCATACTGCAAACAAAATGGAAAACACTTTTAAGTCATACTTAGGAAAATCAGCATATAAGTACCTTCAATACATGGTGTGTGAGGATTTTGGCTCATCAGATTTAAATACCTTTTACTTTATTACATTATATATTACAATACAAACTCAACTAGTTATTACTTGTATTCGTGGACGTTTCCCTTAGACATTAATTACTTCAATTTGGTTCATTATTTTATTATGTCAACCACTTTCTTTTATTTTATTTATATTGCTATATTTCTTTAAATAGTTCTAGATCATTATTATGTTAGCGTGCGTATGTTTCTATGCGTGATCATAATTTCCACCTCTCCGCCTTTCTTATTGATTCAGGCCGTGGGCCGAAATGACTATTCTTAGATTTCCGCTACTAGAGTGGGCCGAATCGACCGTCGCTGAATTCAATAGCGACTGTGAAGTGGGCCGAACCATCCGTTGGCATGGGCCGAACCAGTCATGGGCCAAACCATCCTGGACCCGCTAAATCGCACAGGCACAGCAGTGGTACAAGCAGACTAACGAAGTTTTATGCCCGTGCAAAGAAACTTAGAGGTCTTCACCTCCCAGGGCGCCGCTGGGTGTAACAGAAACGTCTTGTTGAAAGGCCTGTTAGTAAAAAGTTTAAGGATGTCCCTATCTTTCTATTTTACTGATAACCCAGCCAAAGGCAAACAACTCGGCATATACTGGAAAGAGAACTGTATTATCGCCCAATGTTTGTAAAAACTGTTTAAATCAATTTCGGAGTAAAATTTCAAATAAAACGTGCAAATTCTGTAGTACATAAAACATCTATTATACACTAATAAGACAAATATGGCTTAAAACTAGAAATGTTAATCCTTTTAAACAAACAACGACAAAAACCAGTACAACCTCAAGCGCCTCATAGCGACCAAGAGGTCACTGGCACTCTGGAAACAAGTAAGGTCTTTCCCAAGTTCTTCTATCAATATACGATCAATTGCATCATTGGCCATGCAAAAATATGTCTGGTGTTTACAATATGGGACCAAGTGTCAACATTATAAGATGTTCCAGGCAATGACTTCCTGATTGCATCAACGTCATTTCCAAGTTCTCAACTTACCAATTCAACCTTCGTTTCTACCATATAGTCAACCATATTTGTTGTTCCATTGCATTGAATTTATTGCTTTTTATTTCCACAAAGAAAATGTATTTGTTATGTGCACTATAATTGGGGAGTGGCCCCCTCCCACCATTGCGATCAGCAACTCATCTCTTTGCACATATTGGTATGTGAGCTACAACTGGGGAGTGCCCCCCACCTCTGGCAAGCAACAGCTTTCATCTTTTGCACATGTTTTTATGATAATTATAACTGGGGAGTGGCCTCCCCTCCCACTTCTGGTGAACAACAACTTTCATCTCTTTGTACATGTTGTTATGTGATCCGCGACTGGGAAGTGCCCCCCCCCATCTCTGGCAAGCAGCACCTTTCATCTCTTTGGACATGTCATGTGAGCTATCACTGGGGTGTGGCCTCCCACCTCCTCACCTGTGATAGAGTTCATTACGAGCCTGATTGCCTGCGATATTTTTACCGGAGGTACTCCTAGACTTTGCAGGTGGTAGCTTGCTCGGGGAATTTCAGACTTGAAGGTTTTCACGTCGTGGTTTGTAGTTATGTGAACAGCTGCGTCTTGAAGGGCGTCCTTGGTGATAACGTCTCATTTTGCCATTACTTGACTTGTTGGTGTAAAGCATTCATGCAACTGGTTGTTGGACAGTATTTCATAAGCAGGATTACTGGCATCATATTAGATTCGAATTGTTGACTTGAAGTTTTGTAAATTTTGACCTCTGGACAGCCACATACAGCTCTTAAATTTGCCTTTTCAGTTTTATAGCTTTTAACTAGTTTAGCATGAACTTATTGGAGTTCACAGGATTCGTCTTTAACACCCTTAATGTATTTTTTATATTTGTTTAATTTAATTTAGTTCCTGTAGGTCCGAGGACCAAGTAACAGGAATGAAAGCTACCTGACTAAACAACAAGCATGATATACTGTACATATAACCAACCGTACTTGCTCTGTATTCATGCATGAAATAGATAAGTAACTCTTGTCTTTTGCAAATACTGAAACAAGGGCGAGCTTGATGTCAAGTCATGATATCTTCATCTTCTTCACTTCTTGTTTTAACATTTGGCAGAAGATCTCGTGCACAACATGATGTGTAGTGGTTTCATGTTATGTGTTAAAGTGTTCACTGTGTCCCAAATGCCATCCTTTGTGGTGAATTATGTCTCTAACTGATGGCAAACTGATTCAGAACTGGTGGACATGCATGGAAACAGTATTTTATACTCTGGGACCGCGATCTTTGGGTCGACCCGTTTTCAGTGGCTTAGCCACTTGCGTAATACTTATCTGGCTATTATATTGTTCCTTTATTGGCTGTAAAAACAGTTCTCCTTTGCAGAATGTAAACAGGAAACTTAGGGGCGTGTAGCATTGTGGGATTGATTTGTAGTATTATCATCACTTCATCTCAACCAGCATTGTTGGATTTAACTGTTCCAAAGACCAGTCTGATTAACTCTTCACACACACTAATGACATTGTTTCATGCGACAAAATTATAGTGGTACATTCATCAACGCCAAGTTTACAAACACTGCATTGAAAGTATAATGATACACACCTGCAGCATTCGCCGAGAATAATAACGGGGTGCGGCATGCCAGATAACCGACTGCCACAAATGGCGTTACTGCCCACACCGACTGTAATGGAACAACCAACACTACATTACTACCTCGCTAATACATTTTGACGTTTAGACAGTGCATCAGTAACAATTAGTTTTGTCCAGTCTATACATGCATGGCAATGTATGACGACAATACAAAGTTACACAGTACTGCCACGCCCAGCACACCTATTGCCGCCACGCCCTTAACTGAATTGTGTAGTGGCGACTTCCAAAACATTCAACATAACAAACTTTCATAACTTCTAACATTTTATAAATATGTGTACTGAGCCGGGAGAAGGTTGCCTGCATAGAACAACGTCTGTCGTCTTCTCCGGCCCAGGGCGAACTGCACTGACTACTTGCTAAAACTGGCTCAGATTGTTACGCTGGGAGTGACACAGGGTATAGCGCCCTCTAGTGAGTGGCCTAACAAATACAGAAAACAAATCCACTAGGTTTACAATTACTTTCAAAATGCCGCCATCTGCCAACGTTTTTCTGACTAATTTCAGCATGTGGTGTACATCTAAAAGACGTGTACCTTGGTTGAAGGGTCAGACGGATGCTGGAAGGAAGGTTTCAAACTGGCAACCTCGAGCTTTGCTGCCAAAGTTCTCAACATTGAGAAATGAGAAGAAGGCCCATCACACGTGGGGAAGCAACCTTAACACCAACATCATGTAGCTTTTCAAGACAGCTATCAACTAGGTTTGCTTTTTCGTCGCCACTTAGACCATCAATTTGAAAGTAACCACAGGACACTTTCCAGAAACCTTTGATGTAAACTACCTTGAAAACAAGTGCATATGTGGTAGCATCATCAACTCCTGTAATAATGTCGACAAAACCCCTGAACTGCTTTCGTCCCATTCTATATGCTTTTCGATGGCCATTTCATGAAGCATCAAGCTACAGATAATAACTGCACCATCTCTCTTAGCTGCCAGACCTTTGGCAGGCAGAGCGAAAAAAGCAACTTGTGTGAAACTTGGATCTGCATTGATAGCACCATAGCAGGTCGTAATGGTAAATGGATTTGGAAGGCCCAAAGCAAAGGTCTCTCGCGAATTTGTAGGCTTTGGATGAGTAGAATTTGATGGTCATTGGCAAGGACCTCAATTCTGCCGTGTGTGCGCCTGGGTTCCTGTTTGCCTTTTGAGAAACAATTATCTGCATCAACTTCTCAGATACACCTGAACACGTTTTTTCCAATACATCTGCACAATCACCAGACACCAGATGGTTTCTTTTCAAGGATGCTACCACTGCAGTCAAATTTTCAACTTCCTGTAGCGCGAAGTCTTGTGTTGAGAAACCTTAACTTTCTTTTTGTACTTATTGACTGTAAGCAAAGCTAGCTCTCTCTCTCTTTAACTTTCTGAATATCGTAAGGATGGTCATGGTTGACAGTGGACAATGGCTGATTACCTGTGAATGGTTCACATTCTGGGACGGGTATTCCAACAGATGCCATACATGTTCTTTTCAAAGGAAGTTTTTGCTTCGTACCTGTCTTTGGAAGAAGATGTGCAGAAAAATTAAATTTCGTTGTAATTGCACCTGCGCGAAGGCGAAAAATTTGACCAGTTCTATCAATAAAACTATCCTCCAAATGCGCTGAACAAATTATGCTTTATTTGGTTGGCTTGAAACCTTCACGTCGCAAATTAATAATCTGCTGTGTTGTTCGTGTGCTCTGGTTACATCGGGAATCCTGAAAGGACAGGGAGGAGGAATACAATCTGAAATGAAAACAAACTGGTGACTGAATATGAAGGATGAATTGTGATTTGTGTTGTAGAATGGCGACCCTATTCATAGAAGGTCACAGTTTTGCAAGGCGTGTGGCCAAACGCATCGAAATGTTAATATTTAAATGATATAATCAATTGAGCATTATGCTATCCAGCATTCAGAGTTATTAATTCATTATAATATAACATACAATCGTCAATCATCAAATATACTGGGCTCAGTCCTCAGACTGAGTTTTGAGCGATAAAATTCGTTATTGCCATTAAAAGGCAGAATAAATAAGTGTGTGAATAAGCAAATCAACACACAATATTCTTGCAATACAATTAGTCAAATTGATATTAATTTGCATAATCAGGCTGATAAATGGCATCACAAACACTGATTCGTAGGCGTAGCCAAAACATCACAAAATGTACTTTTCGTACATTGTATTTAATGTTACAAATCAGAAAATATTTACGCATCGATTGAGATCCCATGGTCTTTACGTAATTTTGCAGATAATCGATTTGAGCACCTGAATGCACAACAGCATGTAATTTTCTTTATTCCATTCAAACACACACAGGGATTAATCTATGCAGCATTTAGCTGATCTATCCAAGTTTTGGACTTCCGTAGGCGTCACCTGGCGCCATACAAATTAATACGTCGTGCACCATCCAGTTATATATAGATAAGTGTCTTGCACACTTTTTGACGGATGTTCTGCTCGCTGTAAACATCATCGAGAGCCTCCGCCAACACATCGAAGGTGTGTCATGCTGTTTCACGCAAACGCCCCTGACTTTCTTTCTAGCGTGGTGTCCTCAACCACTAATTAAGTTACCTGAATATGATTTCGAAGATTCAATGGCAACATCTTGTACATTGAACATGTTCCATTCAGTGGTTCGCACAACAAACATAGTATTGATATTTTATTCCCAGCGATTGATTTAATCTTGAATATAGACGAGAAATACGTCTATAATTAACTTTTAAGCTGCCATGGTTAAACTTTGAATGCAAATGGTAACAAATCGCGAGCCAGAAACACTCCTTGCCATTTGCACGCCACCTGGTGATCATCCCAAATGGCGACGAATGGACATTGAAACGAATGTCACAAATGACACGCCAATAGTTCATCCTCTTCAATGCATGGTTGACACGGTCAAGCTTAGTAATGGTGTGGTCCGGCTGGTGTCAACGCAACAAAATTACTCGAGTCACCGTTGCTGATGAAGTGTGTGCAGCGAAACAAATACGTATCCATTGATTGACTCCATACACGTCAGCTTCTATCACCTGACGATCCATCTAAATTCTTGTCGCATGCAGTGTGGGCAGCTTGCCAGGCTTGCGGTGTCTGCCAATGTGCATCTATGGTAGTAGTTTGACAGGACCTTGTAGTCTATCATGAGCCCTATCTGCACTTCTATGACGACACCGACAACGTGATTGGAAGTGAATCCTCGCTTGTGCCATCATATTTCACAATCAGATCTATGACCCCGGCATCATCCATCAAGTCACCATTGGCTCCACGTTTGACTTCACTGGCCGTGTGTCGATCTCCAGTCATGTCATTGGAACATATTCAGTAGCAGAAGGTTGTGCTTATCAACTTGTGATACTACTTAATAAAACTCATTTGATTTCATGGTAGTCGCAAGTGGCGTGCGTGCGTGTGTGCGCGATTGTACTTTTGCGTGCGTTACTGAAGGAGTGACTGTTTTGCCTGGTGGTAGTTTATTGATACATGTGCGCACTCACTCTGGCGAGAAACCCTGCAAATGCTACATATGTGGAACAGTTTGTAACTTGTGATAAACCCTCGGGACTTGGTGACCGGCCAACCAACAACTCTTGTAATTAGTTGTGCACAAGTTACAACAAACAGATGGAAACCCCCTCCCAGTGCAATAATGTTCTAATTTGTCGGGTGATGCGCATTTATCTAACCAAGAAAAGGTCAGCGCCACAGCTGAGGCCATTCAGAGGTGCATAATTACAATGATGCAACATCAAGGCTTCGGAAATCGAGTCGCCCGTTGGCCCGAGCCGACTTGAAATGTTATCGGGCGAATAAAAATCTGAAATCACTGGTCCGTATGGCAAATACAAATTTTATTCTCAATGTACCGCCGCAATGTTTCTTGTTTTGAAGCGGAAACGAGGCTGCCGCCAACTTGGAGAATTTTTTAGAAGTAATTCATACAGTGGATTAACCGCATGGTGGCACCACATTGTTATCACTACTGCGGCTTTCGCCAGATTTTTTTATTATTGATTGAAGTGCCAGGATAATACTGAGAGAGGCCAGGTATTTCATTAAGCTCTAGCCAATGATCTAGTCTAGTTAGTAAGAAAACCAAGTGCATTTGATTCCAAAGAATGTTCTTGTTTTGTGGAGTTTCTTTTGAAAAAATATTTTTATATTCAGTTGATACTCTTTATTACTAAGTTACTTAAGTTATTGATTGACACACATCATGTGGTTCTATTTATTGAACATTAATGTATACGAAACGTACGATTTCGTATATTTCAAGATAACCCATGACATTCTAATGTGTGAAATACAATCCGTATATGTTGAGTTGTAATCATATTTCATTAAAACTTCTTGAAAATACGCAACATACATCCCTTTTTATCCCATAGTTTGGAAAATAAAAACAAGTGAAGGTCCGAAAAAAATATCCCATTATTGGACAAATTAAATTCCTGTCAATTAAAACCCAGTAATGATTTTAAAAAAAAACCTTGCAACAACTGGACAACAGGTACCTGCAAAGGGTCTCACTCTACCTTAATTAGCGTTTTGTGAAACGTGGGTCAATGACTTCCATCACTCACTGCAAATATGTCAAAGAACAAATTGTGGAACCAAGAGAAGAGTCAGTCACAGGGACACTCAGGTTGATGTTATGAAAACTGGCGGGCTAGTAGAATTTGTGTTATTTAGCAGCACTGCGACATTGATTAATTCATCTCCATTTAACCCCTTGCTCTTTAACACTAACTAAGTTTAGAGTTTGTGACGTACTGACTGTGTTCCTGTAAGTCTGTGGCCGACAGAGATAGATTGCCCCATCCAGCACCATGAAATGCTCATAGAGTTCCTGTAGCAAAATACTTTTTGAGGACAGTTTTTCCAGTGTACAGCAAGAATTGCCTCCATTCATGGCTTTCGCAAAGTTTCCATGATGAATTTCTTCTTATACGGGTGATGTGCCTCACTATGAAGCACTCAGCAAGGCTACGTGACTTCCTTGACAACTGTTTTGGGACAAATCTTTTCAAATTCAGCTTCTGACTACTTGACGAGATAGTCCCAGGCTGCTTGATGACACAGGCCCTGACTGCTTCATGACAATCTCTTCAGACATGTCTGCTGTATTAGGCAGAACTGTCTCAACATGTCTGACGCCTAAACTGCTCGGTAGCACCCATGTGACTGTCGACGTCACTGTCCCATCGTGGACATGGACTGTCTCACTGAAGAATCTTATCCTTCTGGATTCTCATTGCTGCCTCCAAGTAGTTGTTGAAGTTATTTCCCGACACAGCCATTGTGCCGCGATAGTATGCCTCTCTGATCATACACGGCAGTGACATGTTCTGAGAAATGTGGATATCGTTTCACCTTTGCATCTGCACACAGGCCAACATAACGAACTCAAACCTCCTCCTGTGTTCTGTTGCATATCTTTGAAGATGTGCAACAGGTGAGTCCTCTTTCAAGCTATCCACTTTAAAAGGGGCCTCGCAAACAATCTTGCGATTGGAGTTGAATTTGTCTTTGGTCGTATCCTCTTCACAAGCACCATACACCTTGTCAGTCTGCGGGGTAATATTACTTATCTCGTGGACGTTCATCCTCTTCAATGCATTGTTGACACGGTAAAGCTTGGTAATGCTGTGGTCCGGCTGGTGTCATTCTTGTCGCATGCAGTGTGGGCAGCTTGCCAGGCTTGCGGTGTCTGCCAATGTGCATCTATGGTAGTAGTTTGACATGATCTTGTAGTCGATCATGAGCCCAATCTGCACTTTTATGACGACGCCGACAACGTGATTGGAAGTGAATCCTCGCTTGTGCCATCATATTTCACAATCAGATCTATGACCCCGGCATCATCCATCAAGTCACCGTTGGCTCCACGTTTGACTTCACTGGCCGTGTATCGGTCTCCATTCATGTCATTGGAACATCTTCAGTAGCAGATGGTTGTGCTTATCAACTTGTGATACTACTTAATAAAACTCAGTTGATTTCATGGTAGTCGCAAGTGGCGTGCGTGTGTGTGTGTGTGTGTGTGTGTGTGTGTGTGTGTGTGTGTGTGTGTGTGTGTGTGTGTGTGTGTGTGTGTGTGTGTGTGTGTGTGTGTGTGTGTGTGTGTGTGTGTGTGTGTGTGTGTGTGTGTGTGTGTGTGTGTGTGTGTGTGTGTGTGTGTGTGTGTGTGTGTGTGTGTGTGTGTGTGTGTGTGCGCGCGATTGTACTTTTGCGTGCGTTACTGAAAGAGTGACTGTTTTGCTTGGTGGTAGTTTATTGATACATGTGCGCACTCACTCTGGCGAGAAACCCTGTAAATGCGACATGTGGAACAGTTTGTAACTTGTGATAAACCCTCGGGACTTGGTGACCGGCCAACCAACAACTCTTGTAATTAGTTGTGCACAAGTTACAACAAACAGATGGAAACCCCCTCCCAGTGCAATAATGTTCTAATTTGTCGGGTGATGCTCATTTATCTAACCAAGAAAAGGTCAGCGCCACAGCTGAGGCCATTCAGAGGTGCATAATTACAATGATGCAACATCAAGGCTTCGGAAATCGAGTCGCCCGTTAACCCGAGCCAACTTGAAATGTTATCGGGCGAATAAAAATCTGAACTCACTGGTCCGTATGGCAAATATAAATTTTATTCTCAATGTACCGCCGCAATGTTTCTTGTTTTGAAGCGGAAACGAGGCTACCGCCAACTTGGAGAATTTTTTAGAAGTAATTCATACAGTGGATTAACCGCATGGTGGCGCCACATTGTTATCACTACTGCGGCTTTCGCCAGATTTTTTTATTCATTGAAGTGCCAGGATAATACTGAGAGAGGCCAGGTATTTCATTAAGCTCTAGCCAATGATCTAGTCTAGTTAGTAAGAAAACCAAGTGCATTGGATTCCAAAGAATGTTCTTGTTTTGTGGAGTTTCTTTTGAAAAAATATTTTTAAATTCAGTTGATACTCTTTATTACTAAATTACTTAAGTTATTGATTGACACACATGATGTGGTTCTATTTATTGAACATTAATGTATATGAAACGTACGATTTCGTATATTTCAAGATAACCCATGACATTCTAATGTGTGAAATACAATCCGAATATGTTGAGTTGTAAGCATATTTCATTAAAACTTCTTGAAAATGCGCAACATACATCTCTTTTTTATCCCATAGTTTGGAAAATAAAAACAAGTGAAGGTCCGAAAAAAAATTCCCATTATTGGACAAATTAAATTCCTGTCAATTAAAACCACGTTACAATTTAAAAAAAAAACCTTGCAACAGCTGATCAACAGGTACCAGCAAAGGGTCTGACCCTAACTTAATTAACGTTTTATGAAACGTGGGTCAATGACTTCCATCAGTCACTGCAAATATGTCAAAGAACAAATTGTGGAACCAAGAGAGGAGTCTGTCACAGGGACACTCAGGTTGATGTTATGAAAACTAGCCGGCTAGTAGAATTTTATGTTATTTAGCAGCATTGCGACATTGATTCATTCATCTCCATTTAACCCCTTGCTCTTTGATACTAACTACGTCTAGAGTTTGTGACGTACTGACTGTGTTCCTGTAAGTCTGTGGCCGACAGAGATAGATTGCCCCACCCAGCACCATGAAATGCTCATAGAGTTCCTGTAGCAAAATACTTTTTGTCCCTGGCTGCTTGATGACACAGGCCCTGACTGCTTCATGACAGTCTCTTCAGACATGTCTGCTATATTAGGCAGAACTGTCTCAACATGTCCTGATCTGACGCCTGAGCTGCTCTGTAGCACTCATGTGACTGTCCATGTCACTGTCCCATCGTGGACATGGACTGTCTCACTGAAGAATCTTATCCTTCAGGATTCTCATTGCTGCCTCCAAGTTGTTGTTGAAGTTATTTCCCGACACAGGCATTGTGCCGCGATAGTATGCCTCTGATCATACACGGCAGTGACGTGTTCTGAGAAACGTGGATATCGTTTCACCTTTGCATCTGCACACAGGCCAATATAACGAACTCAAACCTCCTCCTGTGTCCTGTTGCATATCTGTGAAGATGTGCAACAGGTGAGTCCTCTTTCAATCTATCCACTTTAAAAGGGTCCTCGCAAACAATCTTGCGATTGGAGTTGAATTTGTCTTTGGTCGTATTCTCTTCACAAGGACCATACACCTTGTAAGTCTGCGGGGTAATATTACTTATCTCGTGGACGTTCATCCTCTTCAATGCATTGTTGACACGGTCAAGCTTGGTAATGCTGTGGTCCGGCTGGTGTCAGCGCAACAAAACTATTCGAGTCACCGTTGCTGATGATGTGTGTGTAGCGAAACAAATACATATCCATTGATTGACTCCATACACGTCAGCTTCTATCACCTGACGATCCATCTTGCGGTGTCTGCCAATGTGCATCTATGGTAGTAGTTTGACAGGACCTTGTAGTCGATCTTGAGCCCAATCTGCACTTCTATGACGACACCGACAACGTGATTGGAAGTGAATCCTCGCTTGTGCCATCATATTTCACAATCAGATCTATGACCCCGGCATCATCCATCAAGTCACCGTTGGCTCCACGTTTGACATCACTGGCCGTGTATCGATCTCCAGTCATGTCATTGGAACATCTTCAGTAGCAGAAGGTTGTGCTTATCAACTTGTGATACTACTTAATAAAACTTAGTTGATTTCATGGTAGTCGCAAGTGGCGTGCGTGCGTGTGTGCGCGATTGTACTTTTGCGTGCGTTACTGAAGGAGTGACTGTTTTGCTTGGTGGTAGTTTATTGATTCATGTGCGCACTCACTCAGGCGAAAAACCCTGCAAATGCGACATGTGGAACAGTTTGTAACTTGTGATAAACCCTCGGGACTTGGTGACCGGCCAACCAACAACTCTTGTAATTAGTTGTGCACAAGTTACAACAAACAGATGGAAACCCCCTCCCAGTGCAATAATGTTCTAATGTGTCGGGTGATGCTCATTTATCTAACCAAGAAAAGGTCAGCGCCACAGCTGAGGCCATTCAGAGGTGCATAATTACAATGATGCAACATCAAGGCTTCGGAAATCGAGTCGCCCGTTAACCCGAGCCGACTTGAAATGTTATCGGGCGAATAAAAATCTGAACTCACTGGTCCGTATGGCAAATATAAATTTTATTCTCAATGTACCGCCGCAATGTTTCTTGTTTTGAAGCGGAAACGAGGCTACCGCCAACTTGGAGAAATTTTTAGAAGTAATCCATACAGTGGATTAACCGCATGGTGGCGCCACATTGTTATCACTACTGCGGCTTTCGCCAGATTTTTTTATTCATTGAAGTGCCAGGATAATACTGAGAGAGGCCAGGTATTTCATTAAGCTCTAGCCAATGATCTAGTCTAGTTAGTAAGAAAACCAAGTGCATTTGATTCCAAAGAATGTTCTTGTTTTGTGGAGTTTCTTTTGAAAAAATATTTTTATATTCAGTTGATACTCTTTATTACTAAATTACTTAAGTTATTGATTGACACACATGATGTGGTTCTATTTATTGAACATTAATGTATATGAAACGTACGATTTCGTATATTTCAAGATAACCCATGACATTCTAATGTGTGAAATACAATCCGAATATGTTGAGTTGTAAGCATATTTCATTAAAACTTCTTGAAAATGCGCAACATACATCTCTTTTTTATCCCATAGTTTGGAAAATAAAAACAAGTGAAGGTCCGAAAAAAAATTCCCATTATTGGACAAATTAAATTCCTGTCAATTAAAACCCCGTTACAATTTTAAAAAAAAACCTTGCAACAACTGGTCAACAGGTACCAGCAAAGGGTCTGACCCTAACTTAATTAACGTTGTATGAAACGTGGGTCAATGACTTCCATCAGTCACTGCAAATATGTCAAAGAACAAATTGTGGAACCAAGAGAGGAGTCTGTCACAGGGACACTCAGGTTGATGTTATGAAAACTAGCCGGCTAGTAGAATTTTATGTTATTTAGCAGCATTGCGACATTGATTCATTCATCTCCATTTAACCCCTTGCTCTTTGATACTAACTACGTCTAGAGTTTGTGACGTACTGACTGTGTTCCTGTAATTCTGTGGCCGACAGAGATAGATTGCCCCACCCAGCACCATGAAATGCTCATAGAGTTCCTGTAGCAAAATACTTTTTGAGGACAGTTTTTCCAGTGTACAGCAAGAATTGCCTCCATTCATGGCTTTCGCAAAGTTTCCATGATGAATTTCTTCTTATACGGGTGATGTGCCTCACTATGAAGCATTCAGCAAGGCTACGTGACTTCCTTGACAACTGTTTTGGTACAAATCTTTTCAAATTCAGCTTCTGACTACTTGACGAGATAGTCCCTTGCTGCTTGATGATGACACAGCCCCCAGACATGTCTGCTGTATTACGCAGAACTGTCTCAACATGTCCTGATCTCACTCCTGAACTGCTCGGTAGCACTCATGTGACTGTCCACGTCGCTGTCCCATCGTGGACATGGACTGACTCACTGAAGAATCTTATCCTTCT
Source organism: Lamellibrachia columna (assembly GCA_963662155.1). Classification (NCBI taxonomy): domain Eukaryota; kingdom Metazoa; phylum Annelida; class Polychaeta; order Sabellida; family Siboglinidae; genus Lamellibrachia; species Lamellibrachia columna. The sequence goes on from OY759265.1 coordinate 14,272,464, forward strand.
GGATTCTCATTGCTGCCTCCAAGTAGTTGAAGTTATTTCCCGACACATTTTGAAAAAATATTTTTATATTCAGTTGATACTCTTTATTACTAAGTTACTTAAGTTATTGATTGACACACATCATGTGTTTCTATTTATTGAACATTAATGTATATGAAACATGTACGATTTCGTATATTTCAAGATAACCCATGACATTCTAATGTGTGAAATACAATCCGAATATGTTGAGTTGTAAGCATATTTCATTAAAACTTCTTGAAAATACGCAACATATCTCTTTTTATCCCATAGTTTGGAAAATAAAAACAAGTGAAGGTCCAAAAAAAATATCCCATTATTGGACAAATTAAATTCCTGTCAATTATATAATTAAAAAAAAACCTTGCAGCAACTGGTCAACAGGTACCTGCAAAAGGTCTCACTCTACCTTAATTAGCGTTTTGTGAAACGTGGGTCAATGACTTCCATCAGTCACTGCAAATACGTCAAAGAACAAATTGTGGAACCAAGAGAAGAGTCAGTCACAGGGACACTCAGATTGATGTTATGAAAACTGGCGGGCTAGTAGAATTTGTGTTATTTAGCAGCACTGCGACATTGATTAATTCATCTCCATTTAACCCCTTGCTCTTTAACACTAACTACGTCTAGAGTTTGTGACGTACTGACTGTGTTCCTGTAAGTCTGTGGCCGACAGAGATAGATTGCCCCACCCAGCACCATGAAATGCTCATAGAGTTCCTGTAGCAAAATACTTTTTGAGGACAGTTTTTCCTGTGTACAGCAAGAATTGCCTCCATTCATGGCCTTCGCAAAGTTTCCATGATGAATCTCTTCTTATACGGGTCATCTGCCATGTGCCTCACTATGAAGCACTCAGCAAGGCTACGTGACTTCCTTAACAACTGTTTTGGTACAAATCTTTTCAAATTCAGCTTCTGACTACTTGACGAGATAGTCCCTTGCTGCTTGATGATGACACAGCCCCCAGACATGTCTGCTGTATTACGCAGAACTGTCTCAACATGTCCTGATCTCACTCCTGAACTGCTCGGTAGCACTCATGTGACTGTCCACGTCGCTGTCCCATCGTGGACATGGACTGACTCAATGAAGAATCTTATCCTTCTGGATTCTCATTGCTGCCTCCAAGTAGTTGTTGAAGTTATTTCCCGACACATTTTGAAAAAATATTTTTATATTCAGTTGATACTCTTTATTACTAAGTTACTTAAGTTATTGATTGACACACATCATGTGTTTCTATTTATTGAACATTAATGTATATGAAACATGTACGATTTCGTATATTTCAAGATAACCCATGACATTCTAATGTGTGAAATACAATCCGAATATGTTGAGTTGTAAGCATATTTCATTAAAACTTCTTGAAAATACGCAACATATCTCTTTTTATCCCATAGTTTGGAAAATAAAAACAAGTGAAGGTCCAAAAAAATATCCCATTATTGGACAAATTAAATTCCTGTCAATTATATAATTAAAAAAAAAACCTTGCAACAACTGGTCAACAGGTACCTGCAAAGGGTCTCACTCTACCTTAATTAGCGTTTTGTGAAACGTGGGTCAATGACTTCCATCAGTCACTGCAAATACGTCAAAGAACAAATTGTGGAACCAAGAGAAGAGTCAGTCACAGGGACACTCAGATTGATGTTATGAAAACTGGCGGGCTAGTAGAATTTGTGTTATTTAGCAGCACTGCGACATTGATTAATTCATCTCCATTTAACCCCTTGCTCTTTAACACTAACTACGTCTAGAGTTTGTGACGTACTGACTGTGTTCCTGTAAGTCTGTGGCCGACAGAGATAGATTGCCCCACCCAGCACCATGAAATGCTCATAGAGTTCCTGTAGCAAAATACTTTTTGAGGACAGTTTTTCCTGTGTACAGCAAGAATTGCCTCCATTCATGGCCTTCGCAAAGTTTCCATGATGAATCTCTTCTTATACGGGTCATCTGCCATGTGCCTCACTATGAAGCACTCAGCAAGGCTACGTGACTTCCTTAACAACTGTTTTGGTACAAATCTTTTCAAATTCAGCTTCTGACTACTTGACGAGATAGTCCCTTGCTGCTTGATTATGACACAGCCCCCAGACATGTCTGCTGTATTACGCAGAACTGTCTCAACATGTCCTGATCTCACTCCTGAACTGCTCGGTAGCACTCATGTGACTGTCCACGTCGCTGTCCCATCGTGGACATGGACTGACTCACTGAAGAATCTTATCCTTCTGGATTCTCATTGCTGCCTCCAAGTAGTTGTTGAAGTTATTTCCCGACACATTTTGAAAAAATATTTTTATATTCAGTTGATACTCTTTATTACTAAGTTACTTAAGTTATTGATTGACACACATCATGTGTTTCTATTTATTGAACATTAATGTATATGAAACATGTACGATTTCGTATATTTCAAGATAACCCATGACATTCTAATGTGTGAAATACAATCCGAATATGTTGAGTTGTAAGCATATTTCATTAAAACTTCTTGAAAATACGCAACATATCTCTTTTTATCCCATAGTTTGGAAAATAAAAACAAGTGAAGGTCCAAAAAAAATATCCCATTATTGGACAAATTAAATTCCTGTTAATTAAAACCCCGTTATAATTAAAAAAAAAACCTTGCAACAACTGGTCAACAGGTACCTGCAAAGGGTCTCACTCTACCTTAATTAGCGTTTTGTGAAACGTGGGTCAATGACTTACACCAGTCACTGCAAAGCTGGCAAAGAGCCAATTATGGAACCAAGAGAAGAGTCTGTCACAAGGGCACTCAGGTTGATGTTATGAAAACTGGAATGTAACAACAACACTGCGACTCGTAGTGTTGATGCGCAAAAACCCGGATTGCCTGCATAAATATTGGCTACTCTTACTACATTGTAACTCAGAAATTTCAAATAAACACGCACCATTAACTACTATCACTGATAATACAATTAATACTACTTTCTCCCTATCAAAAACGTACTGCAAACCTTAGTATATAATATTATATAAAATACTTACTCGTTGCATTTCACGTTGATGAATTACTGGTCGTGTCACAATAAAACCATGTGAAGGTCCGACAACAATCCCATTATTGAAAAAATAAAATTCCTGTCATTTAAAACCAAAATAACCGTTACGATTTAAAAAAAAACATTGCAACAACTGATTGCAGGGTCTGACCCTACCTTAATTAACATTTTGTGAAACTTGGGTTAATGACTTCGCTCAGTCACTGCAAATCAGTCAAAGAGCAAATTGTGGAACCAAGAGAAGAGTCTATCACAAGGGCACTCAGGTTGATGTTATGAAAACTGGAATGTAACAACAACACTGCGACTCGTAGTGTTGATGCGCAAAAACCCGGCATGCCGGCATAAATAATGGCTATTCTTACTGCGTTGTAACTCAGAAATTTCAAATAAACACGCACCATTAGCCACTATCACTGATAATACAATTAATACTACTTTCTCCCTATCAAAAACGTACTGCAAACCTTAGTATATAATATTATATAAAATACGTACTCGTTGCATTTCACGTTGATGAATTACTGGTCGTGTCACAATAAAACCATGTGAAGGTCCGACAACAATCCCATTATTGAAAAAATAAAATTCCTGTCATTTAAAACCAAAATAACCGTTACGATTTAAAAAAAAACATTGCAACAACTGATTGCAGGGTCTGACCCTACCTTAATTAATATTTTGTGAAACTTGGGTTAATGACTTCGATCAGTCACTGCAAATCAGTCAAAGAGCAAATTGTGGAACCAAGAGAAGGGTCTGTCACAAGGGCACTCAGGTTGATGTTATGAAAACTGGAATGTAGCACCCACGTCACTGTCCCATCGTGGACATGGTCTGACTCACTGAAGAATCTTATCCTTCTGGATTCTCATTGCTGCCTCCAAGTAGTTGTTGAAGTTACTATGCCTCTGTTATCATACAAGGCAGTGACGTGTTCTGAGAAATATGATTGAAGTTGAATTTGTTTTTGGTCGTATCCTCTGCGCAAGCACCATACACCTTGTCACAATTCAGAGGGCGTCGCTGGGCCTTCTAACTTCTTGTTATCGCGTCAAGCTAAACCCTTGCCCATGTTACACAAACATGAGGAAATTGTGTGTGTATATCATTTATTCGTACACAATAGTTTAGGTACAATTGAATAAAACAAATAACCATTGGCAGCTTAACAAGTGCAGAGTGCGTTAATCATGTTGTTAACATCGTTTTTTGTAAAACCGGGTAAGTCAATCTCGTTATTGGATACTCGCAATAATTCGAGTATGCACCAAGCGATTCCTGTCAGCTCTGGCTGACTGAAAAATGAAAATGTCTAAGTACGTGGTTCACGTTAATATCTAGTACATATATATGCCGAATGCCGAATAACCGCTATATTTCGGCCAATTGGTGATTGAGCTGAGTTTATAGCCCGCCTAACGAAGTGCCTAACAATGGCGTTGCGGCTAGTCAACATTAAATCCACAAACTTGCAAAATCGCTTCACCAATTGAATGGATATGTGACAGGTGTTAATTAATTGTCCTAAAAGTGCTGTATGCGTCATATAACTGACGTTTAAGATGCTCTTTTTTTTGTTCCAAGTCACGCAAAAATCATTGAACCCTTTATCATGTAATGCCCATAGAGTTGAGCCATAATGGGTGCTACAATAATTGTGGTAGCAACAAGTCACTAAAACGTTGGAGTGGCTGAACTGTCAAAGCCTTTGTGGTTCTTGGTTTCCAGTTTATTTAACTCCTCGTTTCGGCCACTTCGAACACTGAAGTAGCCCTCCCTCAATGCAGCGCATGGTACAAGCCTTCAGAGGCGTTCTGTCACCACCATGTTGTAGTAAGCCCCAATCACCAGGTTAAAGGCACCACTCTAATCTGACATCACCACTTGGCTGTGATGGTTTTGCAGGCCTTCGGAAACATTTTTATGGCCTTAACTGGTGCTCTACCTACGACATATTTTAGAGTGACAGTGTATGTTTTCCTCAATTTCACCAGGCAATCCATGATACACCAGATTGTTCATGTCTTGAATTGGTTGTGATAAAAGTCCACAACAAAGTGGTATAGGGAAACACTTTGGTTGGCTTCACATTCATGATTGCCCACATAACTGCCCACAGAACTGGCCAAAGAGACTGGCTGGTACATTTAAGTATTGGTATTCCATCTATATTGAAAGACGGATCTAACTCGGTGAGTCTCTTATTTCTTGAGGTATAAATGGTTAAGCATCTTAGGTGTATTGTCAGGTTTAATCAGGTAAATCAACATGTTCACCTGAAATCCATTTGATCACAACCGAATTGGTATAATCTGTTCTTGGATGACACAGCTTCTAACTACTTGACGAGACAGTCCCTGGCTGCTTGATGACACAGTCCCTGACTGCTTCATGACAGTCTCTTCAGACATGTCTGCTGGATTAGGCAGAACTGTCTCAACATGTCCTGATCTGACGCCTGAGCTGCTCGGTAACACTCATGTGACTGTCCACGTCACTGTCCAATCGTGGACATGGACTGTCTCACTGAAGAATCTTATCCTTCTGGATTCTCATTGCTGCCTCCAAGTAGTTGTTGAAGTTATTTGCCGACACAGGCATTGTGCCGTGATAGTATGCCTCTGTGATCATACAAGGCAGTGACGTGTTCTGAGAAATGTGGATATTGTTTCACCTTTGCATCTGCACACAGGCCCACATAACGACCTCAAACCTCCTGTGTCCTGTTGCATATCTCCTCTTTCAAGCACTCCACTTTAAAATGGGCCTCGGAAACAATCTTGCGATTGAAGTTGAATTTGTCTTTGGTCGTATCCTCTGCGCAAGCACCATACACCTTGTCAGTCTGCGGGGTAATACTACTTTTCTTGGGCGCAGCTGTTTGCGCAGAGAAATAATGCAGTGCATGTTCTGCGGAACACTCTGGTTCCTCTTCCTGTGGTTCATTGATTTGTAACATTTATTTTAATAAATTTATTCAAACACTGCATCACATATCATACAGACATACACACAGTGACCTGTCATTGAATTGGGGATACAGCTTTAAGGTTGACTTTGTGTGTAACAGAAGTATTGCTGGAAAACATCATGGGACTCGAAGAGGTCTATGGAACCGCGAACGAGCGCAAAGAAGAAGTCTGTGGCGATGTAGCTGCCAGTTGTGTCAGAACAGATTGAAACAATACAGCAAATCGTGGCTGTAGAAATATCGTCCGCCCGTTTGTTGTCGCCAGTTCGAAGAGGCCTGTCAATTAAAGCAGTTAGTGCGATGTCTGTCAAGTAAGACATTATGTGTGTGCGTGTCAGCCACGGACAACAATGTCGTCACGACGAAAAGCCTCATTCATGGTGGCAGTGAGGTTCGACTCTTTCAGGTTACCACCGCTGCATACGTAAACAAACGTGCACGTTTCTGACATGATGCAAAAATGCATAGACACGACCAGTCGTGCAGATCGGTAGGTGGAGCTGACGATCAGTGGAATTCGTCAACGGCCATTTGACCGACCTACCTGGTTGTTGAGAAAGTAGTCGCATAACTTACACAATTCAGAGGGCGTCGGCAGCCTGCTGTCGGATTCAGCAACAATGTCAGAACTAACCTTCACATCAATGAAGATGTCGCTGGGCCTTCTAACTACATTCCACTTAGTCATAGCCGGTGTATATGCTTTCAAGTTATCGCGTCAAGCTAAACCCTTGCCCATGTTACACAAACATGAGGAAATTGTGGTAGCAACAAGTCACTAAAACGCTGGAGTGGCTGAACTGTCAAAGCCTTTGTGGTTCTTGATTTCCAGTTTATTTAACTCCTCCGCTGTGGTAACCGTTTCGGCCACTTCGAACACTGAAGTCGCCCTCCCTCAATGCAGCGCATGGTACAAGCCTTCAGAGGCGTTCTGTCACCACCATGTTGTAGTAAGCCCCAATCACCAGGTTAAAGGAGTTAAAGGCACCACTCTAATCTGACATCACCACTTGGCTGTGATGGTAGTGCAGGCCTTCGAAAGCGTTCCGTCCACACCACTTTGTAATAATCCCCAATCGCCAGCTTAATTGAACTAAAGGCGCCACACTACTCTGACATGACGACATGATTCCTGTCGGCTAACTGGTGCACAAGTTACATTGGTTCCATCTGAAATTGAGTACTGGTGAATGTCTTATTACTAAGTTGCTTAATTTATTTATTAACACACATGATGTGGTTATATATATTGAACATTAATATATACGAAACATGTACAATATCGTATGTTTCAAGATGACCCATAACATTCAAATGTGTGAAATACAACTCGTATATATCGAGTTATTAAAACTTCATGCAACATACATCTCATTTTTATCCCATAGTTTGGAAAATAAAAACAAGTGAAGGTCCGACAAAAATCCCATTAGTAGAAAAATAAAATTTCTGTCATTTAAAACCAAAAAACCCGTTATGATAAAAAACACTGCAACAACTGGACAACAGGTACCTGCAAAGGGTCTGACCCCACCATAATTAGCGTTTTGTGAAACGTGGGTCAATGACTTCCATCAGTCGCTGCAAATGTGTCAAAGAGCCAATTGTGGAACCAAGAGAAGAGTCTGTCACAAGGGCACTCAGGTTGATGTTATGAAAACTGGAATGTAACAACAACACTGCGACTCGCAGTGTTGATGCGCAAAAACCCGGATTGCCTGCATAAATAATGGCTACTCTTACTACATTGTAACTCAGAAATCTCACATTACCATCAGCCTTTCGCCAGTGTCACTGATATTACAATTAATACTACTTTCTCACTATCGAAACTATAGTGCAAAACCTTTAGTGTTAATACAATATTAAATAAAATACTTACTCGTCATATTTTAAGTTTGTGAATTACTGGTCATGTGGCTTGCACAGCGGTCGCCCGTTCACCCAAGGCGACTTGAAATGCTGTCGGGTGAAACATTTATTGAGGAAGATTTAAAAAGTAACATTTGAATGAAAGTACTCGGGCTAGTGAACATTCCTGCGGGCTAGTAGATTTCATAATTCACCAGCCCGGCGGGCTAGTAGAATTTGTTTTATTTAGCAGCACTGCGAAATGTATTCATTCATCTCCATTTAACCCCTTGCTATTTGACACTAACTACGTCAAGAGTTTGTGACGTACTGACTGTGTTCCTGTAAGTCTGTGGCCAACAAAGATATAGATTGCCCCACCCAGCACCATAACATGCTCATAGAGTTCCTGTAGCAAAATACTTTTGAGGACAGTTTTCCCAGCGTACAGCAAGAATGACCTCCATTCATGGCGTTCGCAAAGTTTCCATGATGATTTTTTTCTTATACGGGTCATCTGCCCTGTGCCTCACTATGAAGCACTCAGGTACCAGCAATGGGTCTGACCCAACCTTAATTAGCGTTTTGTGAAACGTGGGTCAATTACTTCCATCAGTCACTGCAAATGTGTCAAAGAGCCAATTGTGGAACCAAGAGTAGAATCTGTCACAGGGGCACTCAGGTTGATGTTATGAAAACTGGAATGTAACAACAACATTGCGATTCGCAGTGTTGATGCGCAAAAACCCGGATTGCCTGCATAAATAATGGCTACTCTTACTACATTGTAACTCAGAAATCTCACGTTAACATCAGCCTTTCGCCAGTGTCACTGATATTACAATTAATACTACTTTCTCACTATCGAAACTATAGTGCAAAACCTTTAGTGTTAATACAATATTGTATAAAATTCTTACTCGTCATATTTTAAGTTTGTGAATTACTGGTCATGTGGCTTGCACAGCGGTCGCCCGTTCACCCAAGGCGACTTGAAATGCTTTCGGGTGAAAAATTTATTGAGGAAGATTTAAAAAGTAACATTTGAATGAAAGTACTCGGGCTAGTGAACATTCCTGCGGGCTAGTAGATTTCATAATTCACCAGCCCGGCGGGCTAGTAGAATTTGTTTTATTTAGCAGCACTGCGAAATTTATTCATTCATCTCCATTTAACCCCTTGCTCTTTGACACTAACTACGTCAAGAGTTTGTGACGTACTGACTGTGTTCCTGTAAGTCTGTGGCCAACAAAGATATAGATTGCCCCACCCAGCACCATAACATGCTCATAGAGTTCCTGTAGTAAAATACTTTTGAGGACAGTTTTCCCAGTGTACAGCAAGAATAACCTCCATTCATGGCGTTCGCAAAGTTTCCATGATGATTTTTTTTTCTTATACGGGTCATCTGCCCTGTGCCTCATTATGAAGCACTCAGCACTCAGGTACCTGCAATGGGTCTGACCCTACCTTAATTAACATTTTGTGAAACTTGGGTTAGTGACTTCGCTCAGTCACTGCAAATCAGTCAAAGAGCAAATTATGGAACCAAGAGAAGAGTCTGTCACAAGGGCACTCAGGTTGATGTTATGAAAACTGGAATGTAACAACAACACTGCGACTCGTAGTGTTGATGCGCAAAAACCCGGCATGCCGGCATAAATATTGGCTATTCTTACTACATTGTAACTCAGAAATTTCAAATAAACACGCACCATTAGCCACTATCACTGATAATACAATTAATACTACTTTCTCCCTATCAAAAACGTACTGCAAACCTTAGTATATAATATTATATAAAATACGTACTCGTTGCATTTCACGTTGATGAATTACTGGTCGTGTCACAATAAAACCATGTGAAGGTCCGACAACAATCCCATTATTGAAAAAATAAAATTCCTGTCATTTAAAACCAAAATAACCGTTACGATTTAAAAAAAAACATTGCAACAACTGATTGCAGGGTCTGACCCTACCTTAATTAATATTTTGTGAAACTTGGGTTAATGACTTCGATCAGTCACTGCAAATCAGTCAAAGAGCAAATTGTGGAACCAAGAGAAGAGTCTGTCACAAGGGCACTCAGGTTGATGTTATGAAAACTGGAATGTAGCACCCACGTCACTGTCCCATCGTGGACATGGTCTGACTCACTGAAGAATCTTATCCTTCTGGATTCTCATTGCTGCCTCCAAGTAGTTGTTGAAGTTACTATGCCTCTGTTATCATACAAGGCAGTGACGTGTTCTGAGAAATATGATTGAAGTTGAATTTGTTTTTGGTCGTATCCTCTGCGCAAGCACCATACACCTTGTCACAATTCAGAGGGCGTCGCTGGGCCTTCTAACTTCTTGTTATCGCGTCAAGCTAAACCCTTGCCCATGTTACACAAACATGAGGAAATTGTGTGTGTATATCATTTATTCGTACACAATAGTTTAGGTACAATTGAATAAAACAAATAACCATTGGCAGCTTAACAAGTGCAGAGTGCGTTAATCATGTTGTTAACATCGTTTTTTGTAAAACCGGGTAAGTCAATCTCGTTATTGGATACTCGCAATAATTCGAGTATGCACCAAGCGATTCCTGTCAGCTCTGGCTGACTGAAAAATGAAAATGTCTAAGTACGTGGTTCACGTTAATATCTAGTACATATATATGCCGAATGCCGAATAACCGCTATATTTCGGCCAATTGGTGATTGAGCTGAGTTTATAGCCCGCCTAACGAAGTGCCTAACAATGGCGTTGCGGCTAGTCAACATTAAATCCACAAACTTGCAAAATCGCTTCACCAATTGAATGGATATGTGACAGGTGTTAATTAATTGTCCTAAAAGTGCTGTATGCGTCTTATAACTGACGTTTAAGATGCTCTTTTTTTTTGTTCCAAGTCACGCAAAAATCATTGAACCCTTTATCATGTAATGCCCATAGAGTTGAGCCATAATGGGTGCTACAATAATTGTGGTAGCAACAAGTCACTAAAACGTTGGAGTGGCTGAACTGTCAAAGCCTTTGTGGTTCTTGGTTTCCAGTTTATTTAACTCCTCGTTTCGGCCACTTCGAACACTGAAGTAGCCCTCCCTCAATGCAGCGCATGGTACAAGCCTTCAGAGGCGTTCTGTCACCACCATGTTGTAGTAAGCCCCAATCACCAGGTTAAAGGCACCACTCTAATCTGACATCACCACTTGGCTGTGATGGTTTTGCAGGCCTTCGGAAACATTTTTATGGCCTTAACTGGTGCTCTACCTACGACACATTTTAGAGTGACAGTGTATGTTTTCCTCAATTTCACCAGGCAATCCATGATACACCAGATTGTTCATGTCTTGAATTGGTTGTGATAAAAGTCCACAACAAAGTGGTATAGGGAAACACTTTGGTTGGCTTCACATTCATGATTGCCCACATAACTGCCCACAGAACTGGCCAAAGAGACTGGCTGGTACATTTAAGTATTGGTATTCCATCTATATTGAAAGACGGATCTAACTCGGTGAGTCTCTTATTTCTTGAGGTATAAATGGTTAAGCATCTTAGGTGTATTGTCAGGTTTAATCAGGTAAATCAACATGTTCACCTGAAATCCATTTGATCACAACCGAATTGGTATAATCTGTTCTTGGATGACACAGCTTCTAACTACTTGACGAGACAGTCCCTGGCTGCTTGATGACACAGTCCCTGACTGCTTCATGACAGTCTCTTCAGACATGTCTGCTGGATTAGGCAGAACTGTCTCAACATGTCCTGATCTGACGCCTGAGCTGCTCGGTAACACTCATGTGACTGTCCACGTCACTGTCCAATCGTGGACATGGACTGTCTCACTGAAGAATCTTATCCTTCTGGATTCTCATTGCTGCCTCCAAGTAGTTGTTGAAGTTATTTGCCGACACAGGCATTGTGCCGTGATAGTATGCCTCTGTGATCATACAAGGCAGTGACGTGTTCTGAGAAATGTGGATATTGTTTCACCTTTGCATCTGCACACAGGCCCACATAACGACCTCAAACCTCCTGTGTCCTGTTGCATATCTCCTCTTTCAAGCACTCCACTTTAAAATGGGCCTCGGAAACAATCTTGCGATTGAAGTTGAATTTGTCTTTGGTCGTATCCTCTGCGCAAGCACCATACACCTTGTCAGTCTGCGGGGTAATACTACTTTTCTTGGGCGCAGCTGTTTGCGCAGAGAAATAATGCAGTGCATGTTCTGCGGAACACTCTGGTTCCTCTTCCTGTGGTTCATTGATTTGTAACATTTATTTTAATAAATTTATTCAAACACTGCATCACATATCATACAGACATACACACAGTGACCTGTCATTGAATTGGGGATACAGCTTTAAGGTTGACTTTGTGTGTAACAGAAGTATTGCTGGAAAACATCATGGGACTCGAAGAGGTCTATGGAACCGCGAACGAGCGCAAAGAAGAAGTCTGTGGCGATGTAGCTGCCAGTTGTGTCAGAACAGATTGAAACAATACAGCAAATCGTGGCTGTAGAAATATCGTCCGCCCGTTTGTTGTCGCCAGTTCGAAGAGGCCTGTCAATTAAAGCAGTTAGTGCGATGTCTGTCAAGTAAGACATTATGTGTGTGCGTGTCAGCCACGGACAACAATGTCGTCACGACGAAAAGCCTCATTCATGGTGGCAGTGAGGTTCGACTCTTTCAGGTTACCACCGCTGCATACGTAAACAAACGTGCACGTTTCTGACATGATGCAAAAATGCATAGACACGACCAGTCGTGCAGATCGGTAGGTGGAGCTGACGATCAGTGGAATTCGTCAACGGCCATTTGACCGAGCTAACTGGTTGTTGAGAAAGTAGGCGCATAACTTACACAATTCAGAGGGCGTCGCCTGCGTGGTGTCGGATTCAGCAACAATGTCAGAACTAACCTTCACATCAATGAAGATGTCGCTGGGCCTTCTAACTTCTTGTACATTCCACTTAGTCATAGCCGGTGTATATGCTTTCAAGTTATCGCGTCAAGCTAAACCCTTGCCCATGTTACACAAACATGAGGAAATTGTGGTAGCAACAAGTCATTAAAACGCTGGAGTGGCTGAACTGTCAAAGCCTTTGTGGTTCTTGGTTTGCAGTTTATTTAACTCCTCCGCTGTTGTAACCGTTTCGGCCACTTCGAACACTGAAGTCGCCCTCCCTCAATGCAGCGCATGGTACAAGCCTTCAGAGGCGTTCTGTCACCACCATGTTGTAGTGAGCCCCAATCACCAGTTTAAAGGAGCTAAAGGCACCATTCTACTCTGACATCACCACTTGGCTGTGATGGTAGTGCAGGCTTTCGAAAGCGTTCAGTCCACACCACTTTGTAATAATCCCCAATCGCCAGATTAATTGAACTAAAGGCGCCACACTACTCTGACATGACGACATGATTCCTGTCGGCTAACTGGTGCACAAGTTACATTGGTTCCATCTGAAATTGAGTACTGGTGAATGTCTTATTACTAAGTTGCTTAATTTATTTATTAACACACATGATGTGGTTATATTTATTGAACATTAATATATACGAAACGTACAATATCGTATGTTTCAAGATGACCCATGACATTCTAATGTGTGAAATACAACTCATATATATCGAGTTATTAAAACTTCATGCAACATACATCTCATTTTTATCCCGTAGTTTGGAAAATAAAAACAAGTGAAGGTCCGACAAAAATCCCATTATTAGAAAAATAAAATTCCTGTCATTTAAAACCAAAAAACCGTTATGATAAAAAACACTTCAACAACTGAACAACAGGTACCTGCAAAGGGTCTGACCCCACCATAATTAGCGTTTTGTGAAACGTGGGTCAATGACTTACACCAGTCACTGCAAAGCTGGCAAAGAGCCAATGGTGGAACCAAGAGAAGAGTCTGTCACAAGGGCACTCAGGTTGATGTTATGAAAACTGGAAAGTAACAACAACACTGCGACTCGTAGTGTTCATGCGCAAAAACCCGGCATAAATAATGGCTATTCTTACTGCGTTGTAACTCAGAAATCTCACATAAACATGTGCCTTTCGCCAATGTTACTGATATTACAATTAATGCTACTTTCCCACTATTGAAACTATAGTGCAAAACCTTTAGTGTTAATACAATATTATATAGAATACTTACTCGTATTTCAAGTTTGTGAATTACTGGTCGTGTGGCTTGCACAACGGTCGCCCGTTCGCCAGAGGCGATTTGAAATGCTGACGGGCGAAAAACAAATCAGAAATCTCTGGTCCGTTGGGCAAATAAAATTTTTACCGTCTGCAATCATAATATCCCTTAAAAGGCTTTATTTTTCAAACACTCCGACTGCCGGGCGTTTCATCGTCTGCAATGCACAATGTACTTTCGCCATGTTTCTTGTTTTGAATCAGATATGAGGCTGGCGTCTCCTTGCAGAATTCTTAGAAGTAATTCATAGTGTTTTAGCCGCAAAGTGGCAACACATTGCTATCACTACTGGCGGCTTTCGCCAGATTCTTTTTCAAAAATAGTTTTATATTCAATTGAGATTCTTTGGAATCAAAAGCAGACAAATAAAATATTTTTCTGGTAAAAACAGTCGTTTTTGTATTATTGTGAGAACATGGTTGTGGACTTTGATGGAGGAAGATTTAAAAATAACATTTGAATGAAAGAACTCGAGCTAGTGAACATTCCTGCGGGCTAGTAGATTTCATAATCCACCAGCCCGGCGGGCTAGTAGTATTTGTTTTATTTAGCAGCACTACGAAATTTATTCATTCATCTCCATTTAACCCCTTGCTCTTTGACACTAACTACGTCAAGAGTTCGTGACGTACTAACTGTGTTCCTGTAAGTCTGTGGCCAACAAAGATGTAGATTGCCCCACCCAGCACCATGACATGCTCATAGAGTTACTGTAGCAAAATACTTTTGAGGACAGTGTACAGCAAGAATTGCCTCCATTCATGGTATTTGCAAAGTTTCCATGATGAATTTCTTCTTATACGGGTCATCTGCCCTGTGCCTCACTATGAAGCACTCAGCAAGGCTACGTGACTTCCTTAACAACTGTTTTGGGACAAGTCTTTTCATATTCAGCATTCACTGGTTTCCTTTACTTTACCTGACCAGGTGACCTCCTGAACCATGATCCAGGCCAGCAGCAGTCTTAAACACTCCCAATGGTCAGTGGGGAAGGCCTTGATCATGTCAATGGGGAGGTCACAAAAAGGTTTCTGACCACAGACGTGCTCCGTATTTCTTTGTAGATGGAATGACACATCTGTCCTACATTCTACAAGCTCCACGTCTTTGTGCGCCACCCTAACAATCCACGTACCTTTCTGGGCATATTTATCACATCCACAATTCCAAGAATACGGCTTCACGTTTTTTATGGCCTTAACTGGTGCTCTACCTATGACACATTTTAGAGTGACAGTGTATGTTTTCCTCAACTTCACCAGGCAATCCGTGATACACCAGATTGTTCATGTCTTGAATTGGTTGTGATAAAAGTCCACAACAAAGTGGTATAGGGAAATACTTTGGTTGGCTTCACATTCATGATTGCCCACATAACTCCACAGAACTGGCCAAAGAGACTGGCTGGTACATTTAAGTATTGGTATTCCATCTATATTGAAAGACGGATCTAACTCGGTGAGACTCTTATTTCTTGAGGTATAAATGGTTAAGCATCTTAGGTGTATTGTCAGGTTTAATCAGGTAAATCAGCATGTTCACCTGAAATCCATTTGATCACAACCGAATTGGTATAATCTGTTCTTGGATGACACAGCTTCTAACTACTTGACGAGACAGTCCCTGGCTGCTTGATGACACAGCCCCTGACTGCTTCATGACAGTCTCTTCAGACATGTCTGTTGGATTAGGCAGAACTGTCTCAACATGTCCTGATCTGACGCCTGAGCTGCTCGGTAACACTCATGTGACTGTCCACGTCACTGTCCCATCGTGGACATGGTCTGACTCACTGAAGAATCTTATCCTTCTGGATTCTCATTGCTGCCTCCAAGTAGTTGTTGAAGTTATTTCCCGACACAGGCATTGTGCCGTGATAGTATGCCTCTGTAATCATACACGGCAGTGACGTGTTCTGAGAAATGTGGATACTGTTTCACCTTTGCATCTGCACACAGGCCCACATAACGACCTCAAACCTCATGTGTCCTGTTGCATATCTCCTCTTTCAAGCACTCCACTTTAAAATGGGCCTCGGAAACAATCTTGCGATTGAAGTTGAATTTGTCTTTGGTCGTATCGTCTGCGCAAGCACCATACACCTTGTCAGTCTGCGGGGTAATACTACTTGTCTTGTGGGCGGCTGTTTGCGCAGAGAAATAATGCAGTGTATGTTCTGCGGAACACTCTAGTTCCTCTTCCTGTGGTTCATTGAATTGTAACATTTATTTTAATAAATTTATTCAAACACTGCATCACATATCATACAGACATACACACAGTGACCTGTCATTGAATTGGGGATACAGCTTTAAGGTTGACTTTGTGTGTAACAGAAGTATTGCTGGAATACATCCTAGGACTCGAAGAGGTCTATGGAACCGCGAACGAGCGCAAAGAAGATGTAGCTGCCATTTGTGTCAGAACAGATTGAAACAATATAGCAAATCGTGGCTGTAGAAATATCGTCCGCCCGTTTGTTGTCGCCAGTTCGAAGAGGCCTGTCAATTAAAGCAGTTAGTGCGATGTCTGTCAAGTAAGACATTATGTGTGTGCGTGTCAGCCACGGACAACAATGTCGTCACGACGAAAAGCCTCATTCATGGTGGCAGTGAGGTTCGACTCTTTCAGGTTACCACCGCTGCATACGTAAACAAACGTGCACGTTTCTGACATGATGCAAAAATGCATAGACACGACCAGTCGTGCAGATCGGTAGGTGGAGCTGACGATCAGTGGAATTCGTCAACGGCCATTTGACCGACCTACCTGGTTGTTGAGAAAGTAGTCGCATAACTTACACAATTCAGAGGGCGTCGCCAGCGTGCTGTCGGATTCAGCAACAATGTCAGAACTAACCTTCACATCAATGAAGATGTCGCTGGGCCTTCTAACTTCTTGTACATTCCACTTAGTCATAGCCGGTGTATATGCTTTCAAGTTATCGCGTCAAGCTAAACCCTTGCCCATGTTACACAAACATGAGGAAATTGTGGTAGCAACAAGTCACTAAAACGCTGGAGTGGCTGAACTGTCAAAGCCTTTGTGGTTCTTGGTTTGCAGTTTATTTAACTCCGCTGTTGTAACCGTTTCGGCCACTTCGAACACTGAAGTCGCCCTCCCTCAATGCAGCGCATGGTACAAGCCTTCAGAGGCGTTCTGTCACCACCATGTTGTAGTGAGCCCCAATCACCAGTTTAAAGGAGCTAAAGGCACCATTCTACTCTGACATCACCACTTGGCTGTGATGGTAGTGCAGGCTTTCGAAAGCGTTCAGTCCACACCACTTTGTAATAATCCCCAATCGCCAGATTAATTGAACTAAAGGCGCCACACTACTCTGACATGACGACATGATTCCTGTCGGCTAACTGGTGCACAAGTTACATTGGTTCCATCTGAAATTGAGTACTGGTGAATGTCTTATTACTAAGTTGCTTAATTTATTTATTAACACACATGATGTGGTTATATTTATTGAACATTAATATATACGAAACGTACAATATCGTATGTTTCAAGATGACCCATGACATTCTAATGTGTGAAATACAACTCATATATATCGAGTTATTAAAACTTCATGCAACATACATCTCATTTTTATCCCGTAGTTTGGAAAATAAAAACAAGTGAAGGTCCGACAAAAATCCCATTATTAGAAAAATAAAATTCCTGTCATTTAAAACCAAAAAACCAGTTATGATAAAAAACACTGCAACAACTGAACAACAGGTACCTGCAAAGGGTCTGACCCCACCATAATTAGCGTTTTGTGAAACGTGGGTCAATGACTTACACCAGTCACTGCAAAGCTGGCAAAGAGCCAATTGTGGAACCAAGAGAAGAGTCTGTCACAAGGGCACTCAGGTTGATGTTATGAAAACTGGAAAGTAACAACAACACTGCGACTCGTAGTGTTGATGCGCAAAAACCCGGCATAAATAATGGCTATTCTTACTGCGTTGTAACTCGGAAATCTCACATAAACATGTGCCTTTCGCCAATGTTACTGATATTACAATTAATGCTACTTTCCCACTATTGAAACTATAGTGCAAAACCTTTAGTGTTAATACAATATTATATAGAATACTTACTCGTATTTCAAGTTTGTGAATTACTGGTCGTGTGGCTTGCACAGCGGTCGCCCGTTCGCCAGAGGCAATTTGAAATGCTGACGGGCGAAAAACAAATCAGAAATCTCTGGTCCGTTGGGCAAATAACAATTTTACCGTCTGCAATCATAATATCCCTTAAAAGGCTTTATTTTTCAAACACTCCGACTGCCGGGCGTTTCATCGTCTGCAATGCACAATGTACTTTCGCCATGTTTCTTGTTTTGAATCAGATATGAGGCTGGCGTCTCCTTGCAGAATTCTTAGAAGTAATTCATAGTGTTTTAGCCGCAAAGTGGCAACACATTGCTAGCACTACTGGCGGCTTTCGCCAGATTCTTTTTCAAAAATGTTTTTATATTCAATTGAGAATCTTTGGAATCAAAAGTAGACAAATAAAATATTTTTCTGGTAAAAACAGTCATTTTTCTATTATTGTTAGAACATGGTTGTGGACTTTGATTGAAGAAGATTTAAAAAGTAACATTTGAATGAAAGTACTCGGGCTAGTGAACATTCCTGCGGGCTAGTAGATTTCATAATACATTAGCCCGGCGGGCTAGTAGAATTTGTTTTATTTAGTAGACCTGCGACATTGGTTTATTCATCTCCATTTAACCCCTTGCTCTTTGACACTAACTACGTCAAGAGTTTGTGACGTACTGACTGTGTTCCTGTAAGTCTGTGGCCGACAGAGATATAGATTGCCCCACCCAGCACCATAACATGCTCAGAGTTCCTGTAGCAAAATACTTTTGAGGACAGTTTTCCCAGTGTACAGGAAGAATGACCTCCATTCGTGGCGTTCGCAAAGTTTCCATGATGATTTTTTTCTTATACGGGTCATCTGCCCTGTGCCTCACTATGAAGCACTCAGCACTCAGGTACCTGCAATGGGTCTGACCCATCCTTAATTAGCGTTTTGTGAAACGTGGGTCAATGACTTCCATCAGTCACTGCAAATGTGTCAAAGAGCCAATTGTGGAACCAAGAGTAGAATCTGTCACAGGGGCACTCAGGTTGATGTTATGAAAACTGGAATGTAACATCAACATTGCGACTCGCAGTGTTGATGCGCAAAAACCCGGATTGCCTGCATACATAATGGCTACTCTTACTACATTGTAACTCAGAAATCTCACATTAACATCAACCTTTCGCCAGTGTCACTGATATTACAATTAATACTACTTTCTCACTATCGAAACTATAGTGCAAAACCTTTAGTGTTAATACAATATTATATAAAATACTAACTCGTCATATTTTAAGTTTGTGAATTACTGGTCATGTGGCTTGCACAGCGGTCGCCCGTTCACCCAAGGCGACTTGAAATGCTGTCGGGTGAAACATTTATTGAGGAAGATTTAAAAAGTAACATTTGAATGAAAGTACTCGGGCTAGTGAACATTCCTGCGGGCTAGTAGATTTCATAATTCACCAGCCCGGCGGGCTAGTAGAATTTGTTTTATTTAGCAGCACTGCGAAATTTATTCATTCATCTCCATTTAACCCCTTGCTCTTTGACACTAACTACGTCAAGAGTTTGTGACGTACTGACTGTGTTCCTGTAAGTCTGTGGCCGACAGAGATATAGATTGCCCCACCCAGCACCATAACATGCTCAGAGTTCCTGTAGCAAAATACTTTTGAGGACAGTTTTCCCAGTGTACAGCAAGAATGACCTCCATTCGTGGCGTTCGCAAAGTTTCCATGATGATTTTTTTCTTATACGGGTCATCTGCCCTGTGCCTCACTATGAAGCACTCAGCACTCAGGTACCTGCAATGGGTCTGACCCATCCTTAATTAGCGTTTTGTGAAACGTGGGTCAATGACTTCCATCAGTCACTGCAAATGTGTCAAAGAGCCAATTGTGGAACCAAGAGTAGAATCTGTCACAGGTGCACTCAGGTTGATGTTATGAAAACTGGAATGTAACATCAACATTGCGACTCGCAGTGTTGATGCGCAAAAACCCGGATTGCCTGCATAAATAATGGCTACTCTTACTACATTGTAACTCAGAAATCTCACATTAACATCAGCCTTTCGCCAGTGTCACTGATATTACAATTAATACTACTTTCTCACTATCGAAACTATAGTGCAAAACCTTTAGTGTTAATACAATATTATATTAAATACTTACTCGTCATTATTTAAGTTTGTGAATTACTGGTCATGTGGCTTGCACAGCGGTCGCCCGTTCACCCAAGGCGACTTGAAATGGTGTCGGGTGAAAAATTTATTGAGGAAGATTTAAAAAGTAACATTTGAATGAAAGTACTCGGGCTAGTAAACATTCCTGCGGGCTAGTAGATTTCATAATTCACCAGCCCGGCGGGCTAGTAGAATTTGTTTTATTTAGCAGCACTGCGAAATTTATTCATTCATCTCCATTTAACCCCTTGCTCTTTGACACTAACTACGTCAAGAGTTTGTGACGTACTGACTGTGTTCCTGTAAGTATGTGGCCGACAGAGATATAGATTACCCCACCCAGCACCATAACATGCTCAGAGTTCCTGTACTTTTGAGGACAGTTTGTCCAGTGTTCAGCAAGAATTGCCTCCATTCATGGCCTTCATAAAGTTTCCATGATGAATTTCTTCTTATACGGGTCATCTGCCCTGTGCCTCACTATGAAGCACTCAGCAAGGCTACGTGACTTCCTTGACAACTGTTTTGGGACAAATCTTTTCATATTCAGCATTTACTGGTTTCCTTTACTTTACTTGACCAGGTGACCTGAACCATGATCCAGGCCAGCAGCAGTCTTAAACACTCCCAATGGTCAGTGGGGAAGGCCTTGATCATGCCAATGGGGAGGTCACAAAAAGGTTTCTGAGCACAGACATGCTCCGTAATTCTTTGTTGATGGAATGACACATCTGTCCTACGTTCTACAAGCTCCACGTCTTTGTGCGCCACCCTAACAATCCACATACCTTTCTGGGCATATTTATCACATCCACAATTCCAAGAATACGGCTTCACGTTTTTATGGCCTTAACTGGTGCTCTACCAACGACACATTTTAGAGTGACAGTGTATGTTTTCCTCAACTTCACCAGGCAATCCATGATACACCAGATTGTTCATGTATTGAATTGGTTGTGATAAAAGTCCACAACAAAGTGGTATAGGGAAACACTTTGGTTGGCTTCACCTTCATGATTGCCCACAGAACTGGCCAAAGAGACTGGCTGGTACATTTAAGTATTGGTATTCCATCTATATTGAAAAACGGATCTAACTCGGTGAGTCTCTTATTTCTTGAGGTATAAATGGTTAAGCATCTTAGGTGTATTGTCAGGTTTAATCAGGTAAATCAACATGTTCACCTGAAATCCATTTGATCACAACCGAATTGGTATAATCTGTTCTTGGATGACACAGCTTCTAACTACTTGACGAGACAGTCCCTGGCTGCTTGATGACACAGCCCCTGACTGCTTCATGACAGTCTCTTCAGACATGTCTGCTGGATTAGGCAGAACTGTCTCAACATGTCCTGATCTGACGCCTGAGCTGCTCGTTAGCACCCATGTCACTGTCCACGTCACTGTCCCATCGTGGACATGGACTGACTCACTGAAGAATCTTATCCTTCTGGATTCTCATTGCTGCCTCCAAGTAGTTGTTGAAGTTATTTCCCGACACAGGCATTGTGCCGCGATAGTATGCCTCTCTGATCATACATGGAAGTGACGTGTTCTGAGAAATGTGGATATTGTTTCACCTTTGCATCTGCACACAGGCCCACATAACGACCTCAAACCTCCTGTGTCATGTTGCATATCTCCTCTTTCAAGCACTCCACTTTAAAATGGGCCTCGGAAACAATCTTGCGATTGAAGTTGAATTTGTCTTTGGTCGTATTCTCTGCGCAAGCACCATACACCTTGTCAGTCTGCGGGGTAATACTACTTGTCTTGTGGGCGGCTGTTTGCGCAGAGAAATAATGCAGTGCATGTTCTGCGGAACACTCTGCTACGTGACTTCCTTGACAACTGTTTTGGGACAAATCTTTTCAAATTCAGCACTCACTGGTTTCCTTTACTTTACTTGACCAGGTGACCTCCTGAACCATGATCCAATGATCCAGGCCAGCAGCAGTCTTAAACACTCCCAATGTTCAGTGGGAAAGCCCTTGATCGCCAGCTTAATTGAACTAAAGGCGCCACACTACTCTGACATGACGACATGATTCCTGTCGGCTAACTGGTACACAAGTTACATTGGTTCCATCTGAAATTGAGTACTGGTGAATGTCTTATTACTAAGTTACTTAATTTATTTATTAACACACATGATGTGGTTATATTTATTGAACATTAATATATACGAACATATACAATACCGTATGTTTCAAGATGACCCATGACATTCTAATGTGTGAAATACAACTCATATATATCGAGTTATTAAAACTTCATGCAACATACATCTCATTTTTATCCCGTAGTTTGAAAAATAAAAACAAGTGAAGGTCCGACAAAAATCCCATTATTAGAAAAATAAAATTCTTGTCATTTAAAACCAAAAAACCCGTTATGATAAAAAACATTGCAACAACTGGACAACAGGTACCTGCAAAGGGTCTGACCCCACCATAATTAGCGTTTTGTGAAACGTGGGTCAATGACTTACACCAGTCACTGCAAAGCTGGCAAAGAGCCAATTGTGGAACCAAGAGAAGAGTCTGTCACAAGGGCACTCAGGTTGATGTTATGAAAACTGGAATGTAACAACAACACTGCGACTCGTAGTGTTGATGCGCAAAAACCCGGCATAAATAATGGCTATTCTTACTGCGTTGTAACTCGGAAATCTCACATAAACATGTGCCTTTCGCCAATGTCACTGATATTACAATTAATGCTACTTTCCCACTATTGAAACTATAGTGCAAAACCTTTAGTGTTAATACAATATTATATAAAATACTTGTATTTCAAGTTTGTGAATTACTGGTCGTGTGGCTTGCACAGCGGTCGCCCGTTCGCCAGAGGCGACTTGAAATGCTGACGGGCGAAAAACAAATCAGAAATCTCTGGTCCGTTGGGCAAATAACAATTTTACCGTCTGCAATCATAATATCCCTTAAAAGGCTTTATTTTTCAAACACTCCGACTGCCGGGCGTTTCATCGTCTGCAATGCACAATGTACTTTCGCCATGTTTCTTGTTTTGAATCAGAAATGAGGCTGGCGTCTCCTTGCAGAATTCTTAGAAGTAATTCATAGTGCTTTTAGCCGCAAGGTGGCAACACATTGCTATCACTACTGGCGGCTTTCGCCAGATTCTTTTCCAAAAATGTTTTTATATTCAATTGAGAATCTTTGGAATCAAAAGTAGACAAATAAAATATTTTTCTGGTAAAAACAGTCATTTTTCTATTATTGTTAGAAAATGGTTGTGGACTTTGAGGAAGATTTAAAAAGTAACATTTGAATGAAAGTACTCGGGCTAGTGAACATTCCTGCGGGCTAGTAGATTTCATAATACACTAGCCCGGCGGGCTAGTAGAATTTGTTTTATTTAGCAGACCTGCGACATTGATTTATTCATCTCCATTTAACCCCTTGCTCTTTGACACTAACTACGTCAAGAGTTTGTGACGTACTGACTGTGTTCCTGTAAGTCTGTGACCAACAGAGATATAGATTGCCCCACCCAGCACCATAACATGCTCATAGAGTTCCTGTAGCAAAATACTTTTGAGGACAGTTTTCCCAGTGTACAGCAAGAATGACCTCCATTCGTGGCGTTCGCAAAGTTTCCATGATGATTTTTGTTCTTATACGGATCATCTGCCCTGTGCCTCACTATGAAGCACTCAGCACTCAGGTACCTGCAATGGGTCTGACCCAACCTTAATTAGCGTTTTGTGAAACGTGGGTCAATGACTTCCATCAGTCGCTGCAAATGTGTCAAAGAGCCAATTGTGGAACCAAGAGTAGAATCTGTCACAGGGGCACTCAGGTTGATGTTATGAAAACTGGAATGTAACATCAACATTGCGACTCGCAGTGTTGATGCGCAAAAACCCGGATTGCCTGCATAAATAATAGCTGCTCTTACTACATTGTAACTCAGAAATCTCACATTAACATCAGCCTTTTGCCAGTGTCACTGATATTACAATTAATACTACTTTCTCACTATCGAAACTATAGTGCAAAACCTTTAGTGTTAATACAATATTATATAAAATACTTACTCGTCATATTTCAAGTTTGTGAATTACTGGTCATGTGGCTTACACAGCGGTCGCCCGTTCACCCGAGGCGACTTGAAATACTGTCGGGTGAAAAATTTATTGAGGAAGATTTAAAAAATAACATTTGAATGAAAGTACTCGGGCTAGTGAATATTCCTGCGGGCTAGTAAATTTCATAATCCACCAGCCCGGCGGGCTAGTAGAATTTGTTTTATTTAGCAGCACTGCGAAATTTATTCATTCATCTCCATTTAACCCCTTGCTCTTTGACACTAACCACGTCAAGAGTTTGTGACGTACTGACTATGTTCCTGTAAGTCTGTGGCCGACAGAGATATAGATTGCCCCACCCAGCACCATGAAATGTTCATAGAGTTCCTGTAGCAAAATACTTTTGAGGACAGTTTTTCCAGTGTTCAGCAAGAATTGCCTCCATTCATGGCCTTCGTAAAGTTTCCATGATGAATTTCTTCTTATATGGGTCATCTGCCCTGTGCCTCACTATGAAGCACTCAGCAAGGCTACGTGACTTCCTTGACAACTGTTTTGGGACAAATCTTTTCAGATTCAGCACTCACTGGTTTCCTTTACTTTACTTGACCAGGTGACCTCCTGAACCATGATCCAGGCCAGCAGCAGTCTTAAACACTCCCAATGTTCAGTGGGAAAGCCCTTGATCGCCAGCTTAATTGAACTATAGGCGCCACACTACTCTGACATGACGACATGATTCCTGTCGGCTAACTGGTGCACAAGTTACATTGGTTCCATCTAAAATTGAGTACTGGTGAATGTCTTATTACTAAGTTGCTTAATTTATTTATTAACACACATTATGTGGTTATATTTATTGAACATTAATATATACGAAACATGTACAATATCGTATGTTTCAAGATGACCCATGACATTCTAATGTGTGAAATACAACTCATATATATCGAGTTATTAAAACTTAATGCAACATACATCTCATTTTTATCCCGTAGTTTAAAAAATAAAAACAAGTGAAGGTCCGACAAAAATCCCATTATTAGAAAAATAAAATTCCTGTCATTTAAAACCAAAAAACCCGTTATGATAAAAAACACTGCAACAACTGGACAACAGGTACCTGCAAAGGGTCTGACCCCACCATAATTAGCGTTTTGTGAAACGTGGGTCAATGACTTACACCAGTCACTGCAAAGCTGGCAAAGAGCCAATGGTGGAACCAAGAGAAGAGTCTGTCACAAGGGCACTCAGGTTGATGTTATGAAAACTGGAAAGTAACAACAACACTGCGACTCGTAGTGTTGATGCGCAAAAACCCGGCATAAATAATGGCTATTCTTACTGCGTTGTAACTCGGAAATCTCACATAAACATGTGCCTTTCGCCAATGTCACTGATATTACAATTAATGCTACTTTCCCACTATTGAAACTATAGTGCAAAACCTTTAGTGTTAATACAATATTATATAGAATACTTACTCGTATTTCAAGTTTGTGAATTACTGGTCGTGTGGCTTGCACAGCGGTCGCCCGTTCGCCCGAGGCGACTTGAAATGCTGACGGGCGAAAAACAAATCAGAAATCTCTGGTCCGTTGGGCAAATAAAAATTTTACCGTCTGCAATCATAATATCCCTTAAAAGGCTTTATTTTTCAAACACTCCGACTGCCGGGCGTTTCATCGTCTGCAATGCACAATGTACTTTCGCCATGTTTCTTGTTTTGAATCAGAAATGAGGCTGGCGTCTCCTTGCAGAATTCTTAGAAGTAATTCATAGTGTTTTAGCCGCAAAGTGGCAACACATTGCTATCACTACTGGCGGCTTTCGCCAGATTCTTTTTCAAAAATAGTTTTATATTCAATTGAGATTCTTTGGAATCAAAAGCAGACAAATAAAATATTTTTCTGGTAAAAACAGTCGTTTTTGTATTATTGTGAGAACATGGTTGTGGACTTTGATGGAGGAAGATTTAAAAATAACATTTTAATGAAAGAACTCGAGCTAGTGAACATTCCTGCGGGCTAGTAGATTTCATAATCCACCAGCCCGGCGGGCTAGTAGTATTTGTTTTATTTAGCAGCACTACGAAATTTATTCATTCATCTCCATTTAACCCCTTGCTCTTTGACACTAACTACGTCAAGAGTTCGTGACGTACTAACTGTGTTCCTGTAAGTCTGTGGCCAACAAAGATGTAGATTGCCCCACCCAGCACCATGACATGCTCATAGAGTTACTGTAGCAAAATACTTTTGAGGACAGTGTACAGCAAGAATTGCCTCCATTCATGGCATTTGCAAAGTTTCCATGATGAATTTCTTCTTATACGGGTCATCTGCCCTGTGCCTCACTATGAAGCACTGAGCAAGGCTACGTGACTTCCTTAACAACTGTTTTGGGACAAGTCTTTTCATATTCAGCATTCACTGGTTTCCTTTACTTTATCTGACCAGGTGACCTCCTGAACCATGATCCAGGCCAGCAGCAGTCTTAAACACTCCCAATGGTCAGTGGGGAAGGCCTTTATCATGTCAATGGGGAGGTCACAAAAAGGTTTCTGACCACAGACGTGCTCCGTATTTCTTTGTAGATGGAATGACACATCTGTCCTACATTCTACAAGCTCCACGTCTTTGTGCGCCACCCTAACAATCCACGTACCTTTCTGGGCATATTTATCACATCCACAATTCCAAGAATACGGCTTCACGTTTTTTATGGCCTTAACTGGTGCTCTACCTACGACACATTTTAGAGTGACAGTGTATGTTTTCCTCAACTTCACCAGGCAATCCGTGATACACCAGATTGTTCATGTCTTGAATTGGTTGTGATAAAAGTCCACAACAAAGTGGTATAGGGAAATACTTTGGTTGGCTTCACATTCATGATTGCCCACATAACTGTCCACAGAACTGGCCAAAGAGACTGGCTGGTACATTTATGTATTGGTATTCCATCTATATTGAAAGACGGATCTAACTCGGTGAGACTCTTATTTCTTGAGGTATAAATGGTTAAGCATCTTAGGTGTATTGTCAGGTTTAATCAGGTAAATCAGCATGTTCACCTGAAATCCATTTGATCACAACCGAATTGGTATAATCTGTTCTTGGATGACACAGCTTCTAACTACTTGACGAGACAGTCCCTGGCTGCTTGATGACACAGCCCCTGACTGCTTCATGACAGTCTCTTCAGACATGTCTGTTGGATTAGGCAGAACTGTCTCAACATGTCCTGATCTGACGCCTGAGCTGCTCGGTAACACTCATGTGACTGTCCACGTCACTGTCCCATCGTGGACATGGACTGTCTCACTGAAGAATCTTATCCTTCTGGATTCTCATTGCTGCCTCCAAGTAGTTGTTGAAGTTATTTCCCGACACAGGCATTGTGCCGTGATAGTATGCTGCTGTAATCATACACGGCAGTGACGTGTTCTGAGAAATGTGGATACTGTTTCACCTTTGCATCTGCACACAGGCCCACATAACGACCTCAAACCTCCTGTGTCCTGTTGC
The DNA here is from genome assembly GCA_963662155.1 of Lamellibrachia columna. NCBI lineage: Eukaryota > Metazoa > Annelida > Polychaeta > Sabellida > Siboglinidae > Lamellibrachia > Lamellibrachia columna. Next base: position 14,300,437 of record OY759265.1, read on the forward strand.
ATATCTCCTCTTTCAAGCACTCCACTTTAAAATGGGCCTCGGAAACAATCTTGCGATTGAAGTTGAATTTGTCTTTGGTCGTATCCTCTGCGCAAGCACCATACACCTTGTCAGTCTGCGGGGTAATACTACTTGTCTTGTGCGCAGCTGTTTGCGCAGAGAAATAATGCAGTGCACTCTGGTTCCTCTTCCTGTGGTTCATTGAATTGTAACATTTATTTTAATAAATTTATTCTAATAAATTTATTCAAACACTGCATCACATATCATACAGACATACACACAGTGACCTGTCATTGAATTGGGGATACAGCTTTAAGGTTGACTTTGTGTGTAACAGAAGTATTGCTGGAAAACATCCTAGGACTCGAAGAGGTCTATGGAACCGCGAACGAGCGCAAAGAAGATGTAGCTGCCATTTGTGTCAGAACAGACTGAAACAATATAGCAAATCGTGGCTGTAGAAATATCGTCCGCCCGTTTGTTGTCGCCAGTTCGAAGAGGCCTGTCAATTAAAGCAGTTAGTGCGATGTCTGTCAAGTAAGACATTATGTGTGTGCGTGTCAGCCACGGACAACAATGTCGTCACGACGAAAAGCCTCATTCATGGTGGCAGTGAGGTTCGACTCTTTCAGGTTAACACCGCTGCATACGTAAACAAACGTGCACGTTTCTGACATGATGCAAAAATGCATAGACACGACCAGTCGTGCAGATCGGTAGGTGGAGCTGACGATCAGTGGAATTTGTCAACGGCCATTTGACCGAGCTACCTGGTTGTTGAGAAAGTAGTCGCACAACTTACACAATTCAGAGGGCGTCGCCATCGTGCTGTCGGATTCAGCAACAATGTCAGAACTAACCTTCACATCAATGAAGATGTCGCTGGGCCTTCTAACTTCATGTACATTCCACTTAGTCATAGCCGGTGTATATGCTTTCAAGTTATCGCGTCAAGCTAAACCCTTGCCCATGTTACACAAACATGAGGAAATTGTGGTAGCAACAAGTCACTAAAACGCTGGAGTGGCTGAACTGTCAAAGCCTTTGTGGTTCTTGGTTTCCAGTTTATTTAACTTCTCCGCTGTGGTAACCGTTTTGGCCACTTCGAACACTGAAGTCGCCCTCCCTCAATGCAGCGCATGGTACAAGCCTTCAAAGGCGTTATGTCACCACCATGTTGTAGTAAGCCCCAATCACCAGGTTAAAGGAGTTAAAGGCACCACTCTAATCTGACATCACCACTTGGCTGTGATGGTAGTGCAGGCCTTCGAAAGCGTTCCGTCCACACCACTTTGTAATAATCCCCAATCGCCAGCTTAATTGAACTAAAGGCGCCACACTACTCTGACATGACGACATGATTCCTGTCGGCTAACTGGTGCACAAGTTACATTGGTTCCATCTGAAATTGAGTACTGGTGAATGTCTTATTACTAAGTTGCTTAATTTATTTATTAACACACATGATGTGGTTATATTTATTGAACATTAATATGTACGAAACATGTACAATATCGTATGTTTCAAGATGTCCCATGACATTCAAATGTGTGAAATACAACTCGTATCTATCGAGTTATTAAAACTTCATGCAACATACATCTCATTTTTATCCCATAGTCTGGAAAATAAAAACAAGTGAAGGCCCGACAAAAATCCCATTAGTAGAAAAATAAAATTTCTGTCATTTAAAACCAAAAAACCCGTTATGATAAAAAAACACTGCAACAACTGGACAACAGGTACCTGGAAAGGGTCTGACCCCACCATAATTAGCGTTTTGTGAAACGTGGGTCAATGACTTACACCAGTCACTGCAAAGCTGGCAAAGAGCCAGTTGTGGAACCAAGAGAAGAGTCTGTCACAAGGGCACTCAGGTTGATGTTATGAAAACTGGAATGTAACAACAACACTGCGACTCGTAGTGTTGATGCGCAAAAACCCGACATGCCGGCATAAATAATGGCTATTCTTACTGCGTTGTAACTCGGAAATCTCACATAAACATGTGCCTTTCGCCAGTGTCACTGATATTACAATTAATGCTACTTTCCCACTATTGAAACTATAGTGCAAAACCTTTAGTGTTAATACAATATTATAGAAAATACTTACTCGTATTTCAAGTTTGTGAATTACTGGTCGTATGGCTTGCACAGCGGTCGCCCGTTCGCCCGAGGCGACTTGAAATGCTGACGGGCAAAAACAAATCAGAAATCTCTGGTCCGTTGGGCAAAAACAAAATTTACCGTCTGCAATCATAATATCCCTTAAAAGGCTTTATTTTTCAAACACTCCGACTGCCGGGTTTCATCGTCTGCAATGCACAATGTACTTTCGCCATGTTTCTTGTTTTGAATCAGAAATGAGGCTGGCGCCTCCTTGCAGAATTCTAAGAAGTAATTCATAGTGCTTTTAGCCGCAAGGTGGCAACACATTGCTATCACTACTGGCGGCTTTCGCCAGATTCTTTTTCAAAAATGGTTTTATATTCAATTGAGATTCTTTGGAATCAAAAGCAGACAAATAAAATATTTTTCTGGTAAAAACAGTCGTTTTTGTATTATTGTGAGAACATGGTTGTGGACTTTGATGGAGGAAGATTTAAAAATAACATTTTAATGAAAGAACTCGAGCTAGTGAACATTCCTGCGGGCTAGTAGATTTCATAATCCACCAGCCCGGCGGGCTAGTAGTATTTGTTTTATTTAGCAGCACTACGAAATTCATTCATTCATCTCCATTTAACCCCTTGCTCTTTGACACTAACTACGTCAAGAGTTCGTGACGTACTAACTGTGTTCCTGTAAGTCTGTGGCCAACAAAGATGTAGATTGCCCCACCCAGCACCATGACATGCTCATAGAGTTACTGTAGCAAAATACTTTTGAGGACAGTGTACAGCAAGAATTGCCTCCATTCATGGCATTTGCAAAGTTTCCATGATGAATTTCTTCTTATACGGGTCATCTGCCCTGTGCCTCACTATGAAGCACTGAGCAAGGCTACGTGACTTCCTTAACAACTGTTTTGGGACAAGTCTTTTCATATTCAGCATTCACTGGTTTCCTTTACTTTATCTGACCAGGTGACCTCCTGAACCATGATCCAGGCCAGCAGCAGTCTTAAACACTCCCAATGGTCAGTGGGGAAGGCCTTTATCAGGTCAATGGGGAGGTCACAAAAAGGTTTCTGACCACAGACGTGCTCCGTATTTCTTTGTAGATGGAATGACACATCTGTCCTACATTCTACAAGCTCCACGTCTTTGTGCGCCACCCTAACAATCCACGTACCTTTCTGGGCATATTTATCACATCCACAATTCCAAGAATACGGCTTCACGTTTTTTATGGCCTTAACTGGTGCTCTACCTACGACACATTTTAGAGTGACAGTGTATGTTTTCCTCAACTTCACCAGGCAATCCGTGATACACCAGATTGTTCATGTCTTGAATTGGTTGTGATAAAAGTCCACAACAAAGTGGTATAGGGAAATACTTTGGTTGGCTTCACATTCATGATTGCCCACATAACTGTCCACAGAACTGGCCAAATAGACTGGCTGGTACATTTAAGTATTGGTATTCCATCTATATTGAAAGACGGATCTAACTCGGTGAGCTTCTTATTTCTTGAGGTATAAATGGTTAAGCATCTTAGGTGTATTGTCAGGTTTAATCAGGTAAATCAGCATGTTCACCTGAAATCCAATTGATCACAACCGAATTGGTATAATCTGTTCTTGGATGACAGTAGTTATCAGAGGTTTTTGGGACCCCTTATCAAGAGCATCAAAAGATCAAAGGAAAACCACCCTAATATCGCCCACCGCTAATGAGTGCGCGCAGCCAATCAGAAAGCAGCACTAGACCTTGGAGCGCCCCCTGGCGGCGGCGGCGGCGGCTCAGCGTGGCGCGCATGCGCGTGGCGCGCATGCGCGTGCCGCGCCCCTAGCGACCGGAGGAGGAACGAACAGTGACCTAGTTACGTGTATGTGCCGAAGGGTCGTTGACCCAGTAAGGAGACGAACGCAATCGTACGGTGCACACGTATTTTATTAAATACAACAAAGCGGCAGCAGCAGTACAAACGAGGCGATCGTATGCGATTGGATACAACGAGCCGGGTATGATGAAGATGATGATGATGATGAAGTCGAGGCGACTTGCGAATGGTGACCATCGCGCCAGAGGTCGCGAACTTACGGGTGTCTCCACCGCGCCAGAGGTTCGAGGGCGAGCTTACGGGTGGAGCGACCACCGCGCCAGAGGCTCAGTATGATACGTTATAGTACGGTATACCCTTTTTCAGCAGCCTAATCCAATCGAACACGCGACAATCGTTAGCGACCAGATCGGTGTGGAAAGCGTTGACGAAAGTTCTCATAGGAGCGCCGTTACAACGAAGCATGATATAAGTGACGCAATATTGTCCGCAAACGTTAGACAGAGGACTCTGGAGTCTCGTGCTGTTATGAGTCCACTCGGAACAGTGTTTGTTCAAGAAGGTGCGGAACGCCGCGTGACGAGGCGGCAGACCGTACGAACAGAAGTATTCGCCGCGCCCGTCGGAGGACAGGTACAGTGCTATCCAGTGTTCGCCCGGTTCGTCGGCGTCGTCGGTGTTGCACACGAAGGCGATCGGCAGAGCGTCAATTGTTGCAGGCAGTCCATCTCGGGGTACGACGCCACCAAAGACGGATGCGGTCTTCGGATCCATCGCCAGTAGACGGGCGATCTGCAGGGTGTCCATCTCAGTAGTCGTAGATGACGTTGCGGTTCTTGTCGATTTCCAGCACGGACTCGAATTCGGCGTAGGCGACGACGTTCACGGTGGTCTGAAGCGCTGCACGGAAATGAAATTCTAAGCGCAGGTTGCCCTTTTGTACCATATTAAAGCAGGGACCGTCGCACTGGTCGGGGGTCAGGTCGAAACAGAAGTAGGTGTAGCCGTCTCGGTACTCTTCGCGTGTCAGACAGTTCCCCTCGTCCTGCCACACCTTGCCGGTCGAGGTGAACATGCTCGCGTAGCTCCTGGCGAAGAGGTTGTCTGCGAAGTTGGGCTGGAAGGGTTTGGCGGGTATCTGACGACCGTCGACGTACACGGCGACGAAGCTGATGTCGTTGTTCTTGGCGTGAAACGGGTTTGTGGCGTACGTGCCGTTGTAGGCGTCGTTGTCGATGCAGCACAGTACGAGACGTTTCGGCAGGGAGCCGAGGAACAGGTTCTCGTGCGTGTGCGACAGAGCACCCGTGGGAATGGAGTACACCTTGGTTTCGACGGGTCGTAACGAATACTTGACCGTGGTCCGAGCGAGAGCCAAGATGTGAGCCTTCTGCACGGTCGGAGCGATGGTGGCCTTCTTGACGAACAAGGACGCGTTGACGACGGTTATCAAGTACTCGTTCGCTCCAGCAGCCATCAGCGCAAACTCGGGCTTACTGCGCACCAGGCGTAACTTGACGTCGACGCCGTTGATCAGGAATTTATCCTGCAGAAACATATCCACGTGGAGACGACCTATCATGTCGACCACGCGACTGTTGGATATGTACTCTCGACGAGTCACGAACCCGGGGTTAGGATCGGGTCCGGCGGCTAGCTCGGTGGCGTGCATGCGACTGGCCTTGTCCTTGTACCACAGCTGATTCGTCATCTGCGTCGACTTGGCGTCGGATCCGTAACTCAACAGCGTCTCTATGAAGGCTCGATACGGGTACGCGTTGAAGGACGAAGAGGTCACTTGCGTGTTGTTCAGGGAGAGGTCGACATTGCTGAACAGCGCATGCAACCAGTTGTTCACCGGTCCCACGGGTTCGTCCGCGTCGATAGGGTTACCGTTGGCTCGCGTCACCTTCACCTGCAAGTGTAGCATCGTGTTGGCGAGATCCATGTAATCGTCTCCCGATCCGGGGATGAAGAATTCTATCGGTCCTCCAGAGTCCAGAGAGGCCGTGGGTTGATGTTCCACCACGTGACTCTCGACGATGCAGGTCTGAGTGGGGGGTACGGTAAAGAGATCCAGCTCGGTCTTGACTCCCTCGCACGACTGTCTATGCACGAACGCCATCTTTGTCGTCGGCGTCGAATATGTCGGCAGCGCGTTTCGGGGACGTCCTTTTCTTGCGGCGGCGCTTGACTGCAGTGAATGTCGCCTTTGCGGCCGTTCGTTTTATACGTTTACCAGGAGGGTCTCGAATACTGCCGATGGCGTCGGTGACGCGTCTTTTGGCAGCCGTTTTTATGTTCTGACCCGATAAGACGTCGCCGGCTATGCGAACGCCGGTCTTCAACGCTCCCCTGCCCAACGCCACGGCACCTCTCTTGATGAGCGGCATGGCGCTGCGCAACAGACTGCCGAACAGACTGCCCAGTCCGTGACCTCGCTGGTATTGCGCACCGGCGAAGTAGGGCAGCGCACCGCCAGCCTGGCGCGCGTAATAATCGTTGTAATTCATCAGAACAGTCCGGGCTTGCGTCGACGAAAATGAAGCGTCACCGTCACTCTACCGTATTCGAATGGCACGCGTCGACCCATGTCGTTCCTTATATCCACCTCTATCGAGTCGAAGTTCGAACGCAACAGCGGTACGTAGTGCACGTTGGTGAAACGAGCGGACACCGTGTCGCCGTTACGTCCGCTGATCGGAACGGCGCGCAACAGAGGTGCGAGAGTGTCGCCCACATTACGCGGCTCCACGACGTCCGTGTAGATGTAGAGGGTGTCGAACCCCTGCGTCAGGTTCACCACATCGTCGGCCTCGATGTGGAAGGGGTACGACGAGTCGGGATGGCGGGTGTCGATGGGGAGGACGGGAGACGACACACCCGACTCCGCCGGGCTGGCTACGGGTCCGCGGAATCCCAACAAGGTCGCCACCGCGCTGTGGTACGGTATGGTGAACATGGTGTTCGCCGTCATGTGTAACGTCATTTTCTGAGTGACGGTACTATAACTGATCTGAGCCTGTGTCTCATACGTCCGCATATTGGACAGTCCCTTGTTGACGTGATACAGCAACGTAAACGGATCGTCGTAATACCCACACGGCAACTTCGAATGTATGGACGAGTCCGTAGCATCGATCGTGTTGAGGAAGAACCAGACGTCGGTATCCGTGACGTTGTACCAGGTGTGCGGATACTGGACCTCGGCCAACCCACACTCCCACTCGCCGGTAAGATCGATGCGTTGGGGCAAGGCCGTGACGTAATGGGTCAAGGTGTTGTCGGGGTGCATCTTCATGGAAGCGTTGCTAGGCAGCGTCATGTAGAAATCAGTCGCCATTGCGTCTCAACGTGGGATTGGGCAGTAGGTAACCCAACGAACTACTCAACAGAGCCGTCCACAGATTAGAATCGCCGCGACCTGTCGTCAGGTTGTAAATGCTGATCAGAATGACCGTGTACAGGACGACGACCTGACACAGAAACACGATCTCCTCTTTGGGACACGCGGTACCGAAAATATGCCAGGGAGTGCTGTCTGGCTCGTTCGGTGCAGCGTCAGTACAATCCGTCTCCTCCTCGTCTATGGTGGTGAGGCAGGTCGGTGGTGGTGATGGTGTCGCGTCGTGTGTCATTCCTCGAATGCAGTGTCGTCATGTACGCGGCTAGGCTTTATAGTTGACGAGTCCCTTGGCATCGATCCAGCTGTTGTAGTAGGAGCCATAGCCGAACCATTTCACCAAAGCTTCCTTACGTTTACCAACCGTACGGCGTTTCAGTACCGCTTCAACACGGTACACTTTATCAAAGGGTACCGTCACCTTCTGCAGCTCCAGTTCGTAGAAGGTACCCTCCAGCACTTCGCCGAGATCGTCCCGCAAGCGATACACGGGTGGGTCGGAGGGGTGAACCTCGTGTACCGTGAACAACTCTTCGCTCCAGTTCGTCTCGTAGCCCTTTTCGAACGTGCGTTTGTACTTGCTGACACGCACGCGATCCGACACGTGCAACTTGGGCACGCCCTTACCGTCGTGACCGTACAGACGTTGCCACACCTCTTCTTGGTTCTGTGCATTCACCTGTGACGGAGCCATACCGATCATGCGGTGGCGGGCATTGTTATACGATCGCATCAAGTCCGGAAGGACGTCGACGTATCGCCACGTCTGGTGTTTCGTGAAGTAGCGCCACATGCGCGTCTTCAACGTTCGGTTGAACCGTTCCACGACGGCTGCCTTCGTCTCCGCGTTGTGCGTGTAGAAGTAATGGATGTCGTAACGCTTCAATAGCGCCTGAACGGATTTGTTCCGAAATTCTCTGCCTTGATCCGTCTGCAAGGTCAGGGGGCAAACGTCGACGAACTTGGATTGCAGCGCTTTTACCAACGACGCCGCGGACTTGTTCTTCATGGGAACACACCAGGCCACTTTCGAGAAGACGTCGATCATCGTGAGGAGAAAGGCCATACCGTCGTTGACGCGTTTGACCTTCGACATGTCCACGAGATCGGCCTGCCACTGCTGATGCATACCACCCACGATGACTTGTCGTCTCTTGAAATGACGTCTCGCTGGTTTGTGTAAGGTGTAGGCGTCCTGTGCCGACAACCATGCCTTGACGGTCTTCTGTGGCAGGCGCGTGACGCGTCGCAAGCCATCGACGCCGCCATAACTGCCTACCTTCGTGGGATCGAAGTAGACCTCGCTCAAGGAGCGTTCTCCCCTCTGAGCCATCAAAAAAGGTGGAGGATCGATGTGTTGACGGGGGCGGTGACGTTGACTTCGGATTCCCACTGCTGACGAATGACGAGGAGCACGCCGACGTGTATTAGGACGCACACTATGACACCCACAATGACAGCGGTGGAACAACAACGATCTAGCGGAGTAACCATAGTCGGAATAACAGCTGTTGTAGAAGAATGTCGGCTGCAACGTCTCCCAGCACGGTAAGTCCTTCGAACAATAGCGCAGCGACGATGGATCGGTACGTGTCCTGTGGATCGATGAGCATGACTGCTACGGAGACGCGTCGTACCACCTTATACGTTCTTCCATCCAACCAATGACGACGACGACGAAGCCTTGCGTGATGCGGGGGGAGGGTGGGTGGGTGGACGAGGAATGGTCCATTCGTCGAGCGATGGAGGTTCGAATAACGCCTGTTGCATAAAACTTTGGAGTATACCGTGAGCCATCATGTAAAGTCCACTGATAAATATCGCACCGACGATGGAACGGTACACGTGGTCCTGTGGATCGGGCAACATGACGAACACTGTGCTACGGACACGCAGCGTACCATCCTATAGGTTGTCCCAACCAGCCAATGACGACAGAGCCTTGCGTGATTCGGGGGGTGGGGTGGGCATGGTATGTTCCATTCGACGGCTCTGACGGGCGAGGGGTGTCCAACTTAGCGATCTTCGTGCACTACCTGCAGCAGCAGCAGCAGCAGCACGCAGAGGAGTACGTGACCGACGAGAGGGAGAGATCGACGGCCCCGGACGTATGTAGGCTCTCCTGGAGACGTTGCCGACCAACGTCATGGGTAGGTTGATGGCACGGAGTTGTCGCGCGAAAGGCTGCCAACCCGTCGGAGCGGTCTTTCTCTTACGCAACAGATCGTTAACGAGATCCACCACGTTACTTCCGACAACCGGCGCGCCCTCGTGTATCAGTTCGCCGCGAGCGGTCCACTCGACATCTCTCTTGAGATGTTCCATCAAACGGCTGGCCTTGGCCCGCATGGTCTTGGGAACGGTGGCCAAGACGGTGGCCTCCAGTCCGCTAATAGGAGCGCGGACTGCACCCGCCGACCCCGACTCCGACGCCACCTCCGACTCGTTCACCGTGACCACGCGTAGCGGTTCCTTGATGCGTTTATCGGCCAAGACGTTGTAACGCTGCAACACCTGATTATACAGGGTCACCTTGGTCCAGTCGTCTAGGTCCGTTCTATCCAGGATGGTCTTCATCTCGTCATCGAGGGCTTGCACCTTCCTGCCTAAGGTGTCGGTCGCGAGTGGGGGTGGGGGTGACCGAAGCGTGTCCAACAGTCGCGGGTCCACCAAGGCCATCTTGCGTGCGTGCTCCATGTATCTACCTTTTGTTCATCAGCACCTCTCGGAGCAAGGGTAGCAAGACCGAACTGGCCAACGGTGCTAGGAAGGCCGATAGGAAACCGCCGCTCTGTCCCTCACCAACCTGTGGTTGCAGCAGTAGACGTCTTCTCCTGGCAGCTGGCGTTCGTCTATTAGCCAACGCGCGTAACTTCGTCCTGTATTTATTCAATCGTTGCCTCTGTAAAGGGGACAATGGAATGTTTTTTGTTAGTATGTTGTATGCACACTCGGCTAGTGCACACAGCAGATCGGCGTCGGCGTTGGCGATGATAGCCCTTTTAATTTTGTTGTTCTTGACTCTGGCCAGAGCCTGTATGCACACGATGTGTATCTTCACCCGGGTAGACATGATGCGAATGAAGAGACTATCCACACACTCGGTCGTTTTATACCTTCGGCAATTACACGTACTGAACACCGTCGTCTGGAAATATGGCCGTACGCAGACGCATGTCCTCGGGCGTGTCCTGTTTGAGATCGACCAACAGATAACCGTACGGTACCGCCGTGGCGTCTTTAAACGCCGCTTGCACGAACTTGCCGCGTCCCGGATACATCTGCCGAGCCAAGGTCGCCATCTGCGATGAGTCACGTGGATTCTTGAACACCACCATGTACTGCGAATTCAGACTGATGGTGCGACTCTCCTTGTTTTTAGGGAACAGGTTCTGTACGAGATACAGCACGGACGTGTTCCTGTTGTGACTTTTTTTAGTGAACAAGGTCGTGACCCGTTCGTCCGTTTCTGCCATGAGATCGTCTATGACGATGAGGTTCCTCGTTGTCGGATCGAACATGGCCGCAGTCGGTAACCCTTCCTCGAATCGCACGTGACCCAATTCCGTCGTTGCGTAAGCCTCTTGCCATTCTCCGTAACACCACGTGATCTGCTGGGGCGGTGGATCGATCATCGCAGCGGCGTGACGCAACATACGCGTCACGAAAGTACTCTTGCCGCACCCCGTCGGTCCGGCGACGATGCACGTGAAGGGGTGTTTCCATCGCGCATCCATGATTGCGTGTGCAACGAATGCAGCGTGCATCGCCTTTTCTACTATACGTCCACCGGACCCGTGGTCACCCCGTCCTCGTGCACCACGCGTTTGGCGTAAAAGAAGGTGAGTGCATCCCGATTCTGCACGTACGTCATGACGGTGGAGTTATGCACCCGGAAACCCCGGTTCGAACCGCCTCCGCTCCGACGGTTGGTGAGCACCTCCAGGAACGCGTCCTTGTCTATGGTGTTGTGCCGTTTGCTCAGCCCTTTGGTGCTGTACTTGTCGGTGGCGCCGAAACAGTAGTACGTCTTGCTACACAACCCCACGAACCCCGCACCGGACCACTCGACCTTGAACAGACCCGGCGTCCTCTTGTCGAACGCTCTGCGCGCCTTGCAGCACGCCTCGTCGCCGACCCACGGTCTATTGGCGAGACGACAGCGCACGTAGTCGTTCCGATGGTCGTCGCAACATTCGGACGGCAGCCATTCCGACCGATGGCGGAAATAATGGTCTCGCAGTGTCGGGGTCACGAGGTCGTCGACGGACTCGGCAGCCAAGGCTAAATAGGCACTATCCGTATCCATCTCGCAGTACTCGAACAGAGGGCGCTCCACGTACCTGACGATGAAATCGTAATAGAACTGCAACATGCGCAACTTGGCGTACTGCAGAACGAAGAATCCTACGTGTACGGGTAGGGTGTACTTGACGGTCTTCTTGTTCAGTTCTATCTCGTACGCGTCGTCGACGACCATGTCGAGTTGACGGAATCGTTTATCGTTGACGAGGAGCGATGCCGCCTTCTCCGTGCAGTAGCTGACGTCACGATGTCGGTCGACGTTGGTGATGGTCTTTCCGTAGACCGAGTTCCCCAGCAACTTCATGGTGTCCGCGATGATGGTCCTGTCTCGGTGAACGTCGCCCTCGCGTCGGGCCTTGGACACTGCATCGCCGAACCGCCGGAAACACGGAACGGGATCGTATTCGACGACCTGGTACACGTGCAGCACCTCGAGACCGTGGTCCAGATACCATCGCAGCAGTGGCGTTGCGAGCAGTATCTTGTCGCCGCAATAACTACCCACGAGCATGCGACGCGGAGTCTTCATTATGTCGTGCTCTTCGGCGTATCGGCGCATGAACGGACCGAGATCCTCCCGTTGCATACCGATGTTCTTGAACACGGGCTGCATCTCGGCAAAGTGCGCGCGCAACGCTTCCGGTACGCGTACGTCGCACTCGATCATGCCGAACACGGTTCCGGCACGCACTCCGTTCAGGATCTGTTGTGACGTCATCGTCCATTGCACGTGTCGACGTCGGGGAAATGCTGCATCCACACACTTGCGTACGGCCGGTGTTCGTCTCATCTCCTTCCACTCGCATTCCCACAACTCGACGACCGTGACAAAGTGTCGTAGGTAGGCGGTGGTCTTTCGGGTCTCGGCGAGCAGTTGCGCCATGGGTTTCCCGTTGACGGCGTTCACCTCCTCTCGGTTGCACGAACAACCGTGAAAAAAGCAACCTTGGAACTGATAAGCCGTCTTCGTCTCGCTGCACCATCCGTCCACCCGATGTTTGCCTATGCGCTTCTCTCGTCCGTTGATCTGATGCCGTATGGACCGTCCCGTGCGTTCGGATTCCCACGTCAACCATTCTCCGGCCATCTGTCCGTACAGCTGCGCCGATTCGGGGCGGAAGTCCTTCTCCGCTCGTCGTCGCGTGTACCATCCCATAGGCATGTCCTGCATGAGCGACCACAGGTACAGTGCGTTCGCATCGTATCCGACGATCGCTCGACAGGGACGAGCCGCCTCTCCGTACTCGTTCCGACGTAGCGTGGTGACCCCTTTCTCGTGATAGCGATGAAAGATGATCGAAGGCCCGCCTACAATGTTCGCTTTGACGAGGTCGTGCAGGTCTTTGTTCTTCTCGTTGAAGATGGTAAAGTAGGTCTTCTCTGGCAGGTCGTTGAACAGGTACAGCAGGGTCAGACCGGGTACGCTGATACCTTGCTTGAACATGTCTATTCCCCGTTGTCGATAGAACGCGAACTGTCTGTCGATGGCCTGTAGAAAGGGAACCACGTCCCTGTTGTTGTACCAGACGAGAAAGTCGCGCAACGTCGTCATGCCATTGACGCGCCAGGCCTCCTGACAACTGGCGTAATCCTCGTCTGAAATCCCTTCGTTCTTCAGTCGACTGAAGAAGGCCTCTTTCGGTGGAAGTGCGGTGTCGTCGAGTCTCTCCAGCCTGTCCATGTACTCGTACGGGAAATGACCTTTCGTCACCTCGCATCCGTACGCTTTCAGATACTTGTCGTAGCTGAACCCGGGGGCTATGTAGTTGATCATGTCTACGAATTTCAGCTGATCCGTCGAAAGACACATGAAAGTGTTGTTGCGTTTGATTACGAACATTGACCCGATGCCGTCGGTCTCGACTTTCCTGTTGCCCTCCTGCTCCCTCTCGTCCGCGGCCTCGTCCTGTTCCACGTCGGTCTTTGAAGTCGTCAGGAAGTACGGTATGAGGAACTGTTTGATGGCATTGAGATCATACTTCCCCGAATTGAACCCGACGACGGGTAACTGACGCATCCATCCATACATTTGTCCCATCAGCGTTTTGTACGGATTGGTTGCCGCTCGCCCTTTCGTCTCGCCGGCCTCCCGTGCAGCTGCGTCCCGTGCAGCCTCCTCCCGTGCGTCCCATTTCGTCACCTCTTCTGCGAGTTGTTCCAGCACATGATCGTACGAGTCTTTGATCTTGTCGTACGCGGCCTCACTCATCGCTTGCAGGACAGTCATCATGGTGCTCACCAACTTGTTGACGTCTCCGTCCGTGACGATGCATGTCACCTGTTCGTGTCCGGGTACGTTGGATGCCACGCTGACGCTCAACGGGACGTGACGCGCAACCCAGTGAACCCGGGCACTGTCCGCCGGAAGGTGTTCGGTGTCGAACCAACACTCGAAGTCGAAGGTGGCTCGGTACGGATAGTACTGCAACGCTTCGGCCACTCGGATGTTCTCGTCTGCCAGACGTTCGAACACCGATGGAGTCGAATGGTACACGCCACCAGGATAGACTCGGCGCACACCCCCCGTACACGTGCTCTCGTGGTTGCGTAGATGCCATGCGTCTTTCCACAACGAGTCACCGCACTTCCGACATCTGTACGAGTGACAGTACTTGCGTCTATCCTGGATGTAGGAATAATGCGTCCCGTGCAGATTGAGGTAGAGTGTGTCCGGGTACTTACATACCGAGCGACGAACGAGTTCTGCGGTCGACTTTCCACCATCCTCCTCCTCCGCCTCATCTCCATCCGGTTTTACGAGACGGTACACGCACACGTTCGTTTCGAACGTGGTCTCGACACGATAGAGGTCGTCCATCGTGACCCCGGCAAATGCTGCCATGGGTACGCCGTCTTGGGCGTACGTCGCGTACAGCGTCTCCACAGCCGGTTCCAATCGACGCCGTTCACATCCGCGATGCAGGGCCAGACATCGAAAGAGACACAGGTTGTCATTGTACCTTTTGCTATACTGGGGCTCCGTGTCCAATGCGATGACGGCTTTGTTCCTCTTGATGTACATGGGAAGGTCGGTCATTCCTACACATCCTATCGGGTGATCGATGATGCGATTGACGAAAAATGTGACATTGGTCACGAGTTCGCACACCCACGCCGAATCCGGTCTTTGATTGATGGCCCATTGCAAGACGTCGGTTTCGCGGATGCGTTCGAGGAACTTATCAAAGTCCTTGCTGTTGGTGATGAGACTGGGCTCGTCCAGGTAGCGTCCACAGCAGTTGCACGAGGGATGGTAGTACTTGTATTGACCCGTGTTCGTGTTCCTCAGAACGAACCCGTAACTGAGGTTAATCTTGAACGCGTTGGTCTGTTCCTGGAACACGTTCCTCAACGACGGCTCTAGAACGGTCGTGTCCAGCGTCGTTACTCTGTAATCGTACCTGCACTGAAGAGGACCTCTCGTTACACGTGTCCGTATGGTCGACCAGTGCGCTCGTACGACATCTAACAGTTCCGGCGACAGGTTGTCGGCGAAGGGGAGTCGGGCAGGTGGGTCTATAGGGTCGGCATCGGTAACGAGTGGATGGTTGGGTGTGGTGTCTTCCCTGATTGATATCTTAGGCGATGGTGGCGTCGTGTCGTCGTCGTCGGCGGTACACGCATTTCGTACGTGTCTGGTCAGGTTAACGCGTTTATTGAACGTCATTCCACATTTCGCACATGTGTACACTGTGGTCTGTTTTCTATTACTGCTACTGCTACGGCTACGGTTACTGCTAAGACGACATACGGACCTCACATGGTGTTGCAGATCGTCCCATATGTCGAACGTTGCATCACATTTACAGGAATACTTCGTTCGCTTTGCCTGCTCGCTAGGTGGCACCTCCCGTGGCACCTCCCGTGGCACATCTAGTGGTGGCGCCACCGAATACGTATGTTCGATCACTGCCGGTGTCGCATGGCTCGCTAGGTGGCGTTTGAGCGTTGCATAGGTGTCGAGCACCTGTCCGCAGTGACGACATTGGTGTCTTTTCATGCTGCTCTGCTCTGCTCTACGTGTCTACAACTGAGAGAGTGCGGTTCTTAGTACAGCTATATAGTACGTGTGGTGGTGGTGGTGGTGATGGTGGTGGTGGTGGTGGTGGTGATGGTGGAGGTTATTGGTGAAGGGTGTATCACCTATGGTGGTATTGGCAACTGTGTGTCCCGCTATCCATGGCTACGGGTTATATTTCAACTCATGACAACACCACTCACAACACGTTTCGTTCATTGTACGACGTTTTATTGCGTATATAAAGACATAGCGATATACATAATATATACATATACACGGTTAGACCTATATAATTACTATGATGATGATGTTGATTACTTGTGGGTTTGTGGGAATGTTACATCCTCGCCAGTGACCCCTAGCTTACGGTCGGTTATCGACACGCCAGTGGCTAGTACAATGATTATTAACTTGTGGGTTTTTACACCGCGACAGAGGTTCCGTACAATGATGTAATATATAGGTTGGTATGTATATTTATATATATATATATGTATTACTATATGTCTTGCAAATACAATATGTGCGCGAATACATACATACAATACAGGCGAGAGAGAGAGAGAGAGAGAGCGAGAGAGAGACACTACCTACTATTATTCCGTTGCAAACGGTGCTTATTGAAATGCGGGGGTTTCAATCATGAAATCAACAATTATCTGTATTAAATTATGTATTGTGCGTCTTCTCTCGTCCCTTGCTAGCACGGGTGCTTCCTCCACCTCTTCCTCCCTCTCCTCCTACATAACAAGAAATGCGTCTACTGTATTCGTATACTGATATGATGTTTTCTATTATCTTTACTAATTTCAATAATGTGGTCAGCAATGTCGTTCATTAAATCATGTAATGGACGTCTCATCTCGTCCCTTGCTGGCACCTCGTCCTCCCTCTCCTGCTCCTACATAAAACACAATAGATCTACTGTTCATCATATGTTGATATAATGTATTCAAGTATCATCACCACTAATTGTCGGCATGCCCGTCTACGCAGTTCAGTCGGTGACACAGGTACGTCATCCTACAGAACAAATTAAAGGATACCAATATATCACTCCATATTACGTCATACACCAACTACTTCTAACTAGGTTATGTTTACTACTGCTACTACTAATAATAATACTCTGTTGACGACGTCGTATACGCGGAGAACAATACTCCAGATAGCTCCCGAATGCTGGCTGGGAGGACGGGTGCCTCGTCGTCATACTCTTCACTCTACATAACACCAATGTTAATATTACTAATAATACAATTATTACGTTTACTACTAATTACCACCTATTTAAACAACAACATCTACTACTATGCATACTACCTAAGCGGTCGCGTTATTGCCCGCGGTTGACGGATGGCACATCGCACGTATCGCATTATGTGTTCTTGATACTCGGCGGAGAGTACCGTGCCGGCCAGTGCCCGACACACGTCGACCGTCACCTCTTCCACCGTGGCAGGGGCGGTTGTCCGCCACAATTTAGTAATCATACGTGCGAGGTGCAGTTGCATTTTGTGGAAACACACCTTGCCCGTCTTGTCCGCGTCTTCTTCTTCTTCGTCGTCGGCGTCGTCGTCGTCCTCTTCGTGGGCATGCGCCGTCGACGGCTGCGGCTCCGGCTCCGGCTTTGCGTGTGTGATCGTACGTTGATCGGGGAGGTCCACCTGTTCGCCGTCGCGGGTCAATACGACGGTTTTATCAGGGAATACATAGAGGGTCGTCAGGGATGCGTCGTCGTCGTCGTCGTCGTCGTCCTGCTTGCGCTGGACGAGTGGTGGCGACGCGGGACTAAATTCGAAGTCCGCATCGTCGGCTTTCGCGGGCTCGGGGGATGAGGCAATCGCATCCTCATCCTCACTGTAGTGATGGGGAGGGGTGTTTATAATGAACGCGTCTTCCACGGACTCAGACTCCGATTCGACGGTCCACGGTGGTAGCAACTCCTCTTGGTTTGCCGGTGGCGAGTCGGCATTGGTCAGGGGTGGTGGTGGGTAGAACGAGGTTGTCATCGAGGATGTCTTCAGCCTCTTCGCCGCTTGTGTCACCTTATCCTCGGTGTCGTGGTACAGCGCCGCCAGGTCGCGTTTATACGCGTTCTGGAGTTGCTCCAGTCCCATCTATTGAACAGAACGCATCGGTTACATTACGTGGGTTATATTATTCCGCGTCGCCCTGCATATCGTTATTGTCGTATGTTTCGTACATACTCTTTCTAACCAATTCGGTCACTCGGTTACGCCATTTCATGGTCCCGCACGTTGCGATGACATCTATAGATAGCCACCGCAAGACGTGCATGACCATGCTGGTCGATGGCACGTAACGATCCTTATCATCGTTTAGATTCATTATGCGTTCAACCTCGTCACTGGCATATCGCACACTGGCGGCCTCTAGCGCCTTATAGAATATGTTTTCATTGGTCATGGCTTCGGATCTATCACGTAGCCTATCTAGACCGCTAACAGTAGCCTCCATATCATCGCTACTGCTAATGCTATAATGTGACGACGCACTGTTCTCCCCCTGGTCGTCATCTGATATTACAATCATTGGTGGCGGCGAACCGCTGTCCACCGAGGAGGAGAACAGTATTTCCGCGCTGTTAGCCTGTAACCATTGCATTACCTTAGCGCGTCCATCGCCGTCGATGATGTCATCGCCGCTTCCGGTTGCCACTGCCGTGGCTGCCGCAGCGACGATCGAGCCAGCCTGTCAACGGAATGGTTCACACTGTGACTACTTCCATGTTGGCCACCGTGTAATTTACGTACGGTCCTGCCATACGTTTACGAATGGTCACCATGACTCGGGCCCCCCGCAGCATGTCCAGTGCTGCATACCGCTCGGCATCTGACGTCATGTTTATGTAATCGTTCCCCGTGTATCCTAGCAACTGGACAGCCTTGTCATTAAATATGGTTCCCCACACTTCGCTGCCGATGGCGTCTTGTAGGAGGACACGCATGGCGAACCGATACACTACACCCCGCTGCCATCGATGAATGGGACACACATAGCCATTGTTTTCGGGAATGACCCGTTTGTTGCACTGCTGACATGATGGATAAACGATATATTTCTCTTGAACGGCGATTTGTACTATGGTTAACGGTCGTCTTATTATATAGGTACCGTTACCTACCTGCTTCTCGAGTTGGCTCAGAGTGGTCATCATCTCGGCGTCCTGGTCGCTGGTTGTCTTGGTGACGGTGGTGGCGGCCATTTCTACGTCTCTGCTGGTGCTGATCGTGAAGGGTTTCGAAGTCGTCTGTGAAGCGGAGAGCGGTTGTATGCCTCGATCACTCCGAGTCGGGCTTATATAGCCCTCTCCCCGACTGTGGCGCGCTTTCTTATCGTCGCCCCTTGGTCGAGCGCGTGACGCCGATGCTGATGCTGCATGTCTGGTATCTGCGTCCGACCCTTGGTCGATCGCGTGATGCGGCCGCTGGATGTCTGCAATCTGGCTGTACTCTGGCGTCTGATGTAATCGTATGGCCTCGCGTACTAGCATGGTTATATGACCTAGCATGTTCTGACCGGCTTGACCACTGTATGTCAGTGCACCCCAGTATCCTTCCCGACTCTTGACCCATTCCTGCAACTGGGAATGCCCAGTGTCCAACAGTCGTTTACGTAGGGTTGAATCGCGATATTTAACGGTCACTAACCCATACATTATTGCATATCGTTGTCTCATCCATTCTGCGCGTAACATTTCCTTTTCTCGTATGCACTTGCTGAGCTGTTTCGCCTGTAGACCCGTGCGCGTGGCCCGCATCCTTTGCGCCGTCTGCATGTCGTCATGATGCATGCACTTCTGCCATTGATACGCGCTTTCGACACTGGTGAATTCTCTATTACAGGCGTGTATCCTGCAGGCGTAGAAATTGGACAGGAACTGTTTACCACCTTTAAACCGTATAGGTTGGTTCATGGTGACTTTATGACGTTAACATGTACAGTTACTGTCTTAACTACGCGTCGTTCTAGCACTGTAGAGTACGTAACCCCCGCTTTTTTCCTTGCGTGATGGATGCCCGGTGTCGGTAAGCTGACAGTTGCCGGCCGCTTATCTGTTTTCTGATTAGTGTGGTATTGTTCCGAGGCTGACGTAAGTTCTAGCATGCTCTATATAAGACGTCTGGGTTCGTCGTGTCGTCATAACAACCGCCATTGCCGTCGACACCGTTAGTGGTTCTTCGATTCCACACACACGCACAATGTCTGTATTCGCCTTGCACGATTGCATGGAGTTCGTCCTCGTCGCGGAACTCCTGCAGTCGATACCTCTATTGCAGGGTATTGTGTGAGTATTTCTTTTATTTATTTATTTATTTATTTCTATTTTGTTACTTTCATAGCTCTCCATAGCTCATACCTGTTTTAACTTATGCCTTTGCATATTGTGACTCTGATTGTGTCCTTTACTTATTACAGCATTCCATGTTTCAACTGGGCGTGCGTGCTCATAGAGTTGATGGAGGACGCCCCCCTACGCCGGAGCTGCCAGGCGACCGTCCTGTTTCGGGAGGCGCTCTACGACGCCGGTCTCCTGTCGGCCTTCGGTGTACATGCCAGCCGTTGGCGCCACGTCATGACTGCCATTGAGTTTCATTACGGCGATGGATTTCGCAATACCTCGACCGCCTCCACAGAGTCGTGGGATGACGACTTGGCCGCCATCGACGCCGCCGTCACCGACGCTCACGCAGCCGACGAGGACTTCGACGACGCCGGAGAGTGGGACGACGACATAGCCGCCATAGACACCGCCACCGACGCCCACGAGGTCGAGGTGATGGCCTTCCGGGCCCATATGTCCAAATGGGAGCGGGTGATGCATGAGTTGGTCCTCATCCACGCCCCATCGCCCGCAACCGTTTTCCGTCGCATTCACCTCGGTCCCGTCCATCTCCCATCACTCTTCCGGCGTCGTCGATCTGTATCGTTACGCATTGCGTTGGCGCGCAAGTTGACCACTCGCGCCATCCGGCGGTCGTTGCTGACGGCATTCAACACCGTTCCAACATGCCCTTGACTTTATTATAACTACCGTTGTTGGCGGTATTAAACACCGTTCCAACATGAACTTGACTTTATTATAACTACTACTACTACTACTACTACTACTACTACTACTACTACTAGCTTTTATATTTGTACTTGTTCTTTTTTCGTTTTATTAAATTTGCATCACCTTATATTCCCGTCTTGTATTGCGTTCTTGCTCCAACTGCGTGTTGGCACATTATATTATATTATATTATATTTTATGTCCATTTTCGTCCTGCTACATTTTATTTAACGAACGGTCCGATTTCCCTCGTCCAGCGGTTATATTGTAGCCATGCATGTCGACTAATTATTCACTTTTACACATTCGTCTTATCTTTATCGGTTTTAATTTTATCACGTATTATGTCCACTACATATAACAGGCTATAACATGCCGCGGTCCCACATCAATGTCGTCACTGCAACTTAGTTGCTGTTTATCACTTATTAGCTCAGCTAACTTGCTACATTGTACAGATTAGCGTCCTTTGATCTCGCGCTATGGCTCACAGCTGGATAAACGCTTCGGCTTACAGTTAACTCCAGTCGTTCGGACGTCCAGTTGTCATTAGCTAACCACTCGGACTGGTCACTCCATCGAGGTCACGGTCACGTGTTGTCGTGGGTGGTTGTGGGTGGGTGATATTACGTGTATTTTCTTTGTTCCTATGTCCATCATAGATGACCACCGGTCACTGTTCGTTCCTCCTCCGGTCGCTAGGGGCGCGGCACGCTGAGCCGCCGCCGCCAGGGGGCGCTCCAAGGTCTAGTGCTGCTTTCTGATTGGCTGCGCGCACTCATTAGCGGTGGGCGATATTAGGGTGGTTTTCCTTTGATCTTTTGATGCTCTTGATAAGGGGTCCCAAAAACCTCTGATAACTACTGATGACACAGCTTCTAACTACTTGACGAGACAGTCCCTGGCTGCTTGATGACACAGCCCCTGACTGCTTCATGACAGTCTCTTCAGACATGTCTGTTGGATTAGGCAGAACTGTCTCAACATGTCCTGATCTGACGCCTGAGCTGCTCGGTAACACTCATGTGACTGTCCACGTCACTGTCCCATCGTGGACATGGACTGTCTCACTGAAGAATCTTATCCTTCTAGATTCTCATTGCTGCCTCCAAGTAGTTGTTGATGTTATTTCCCGACACAGGCATTGTGCCGTGATAGTATGCCTCTGTAATCATACACGGCAGTGACGTGTTCTGAGAAATGTGGATATTGTTTCACCTTTGCATCTGCACACAGGCCCACATAACGACCTCAAACCTCCTGTGTCCTGTTGCATATCTCCTCTTTCAAGCACTCCACTTTAAAATGGGCCTCGGAAACAATCTTGCGATTGAAGTTGAATTTGTCTTTGGTCGTATCCTCTGCGCAAGCACCATACACCTTGTCAGTCTGCGGGGTAATACTACTTGTCTTGGGCGCAGCTGTTTGCGCAGAGAAATAATGCAGTGCACTCTGGTTCCTCTTCCTGTGGTTCATTGAATTGTAACATTTATTTTAATAAATTTATTCTAATAAATGTATTCAAACACTGCATCACATATCATACAGACATACACACAGTGACCTGTCATTGAATTGGGGATACAGCTTTAAGGTTGACTTTGTGTGTAACAGAAGTATTGCTGGAAAACATCCTAGGACTCGAAGAGGTCTATGGAACCGCGAACGAGCGCAAAGAAGATGTAGCTGCCATTTGTGTCAGAACAGACTGAAACAATATAGCAAATCGTGGCTGTAGAAATATCGTCCGCCCGTTTGTTGTCGCCAGTTCGAAGAGGCCTGTCAATTAAAGCAGTTAGTGCGATGTCTGTCAAGTAAGACATTATGTGTGTGCGTGTCAGCCACGGACAACAATGTCGTCACGACGAAAAGCCTCATTCATGGTGGCAGTGAGGTTCGACTCTTTCAGGTTACCACCGCTGCATACGTAAACAAACATGCACGTTTCTGACATGATGCAAAAATGCATAGACACGACCAGTCGTGCAGATCGGTAGGTGGAGCTGACGATCAGTGGAATTCGTCAACGGCCATTTGACCGAGCTAACTGGTTGTTGAGAAAGTAGTCGCATAGCTTACACAATTCAGAGGGCGTCGCCAGCGTGCTGTCGGATTCAGCAACAATGTCAGAACTAACCTTCACATCAATGAAGATGTCGCTGGGCCTTCTAACTTCTTGTACATTCCACTTATTCATAGCCGGTGTATATGCTTTCAAGTTATCGCGTCAAGCTAAACCCTTGCCCATGTTACACAAACATGAGGAAATTGTGGTAGCAACAAGTCACTAAAACGCTGGAGTGGCTGAACTGTCAAAGCCTTTGTGGTTCTTGGTTTCCAGTTTATTTAACTCCTCCGCTGTGGTAACCGTTTCGGCCACTTCGAACACTGAAGTCGCCCTCCCTCAATGCAGCGCATGGTACAAGCCTTCAGAGGCGTTATGTCACCACCATGTTGTAGTAAGCCCCAATCACCAGGTTAAAGGAGTTAAAGGCACCACTCTAATCTGACATCACCACTTGGCTGTGATGGTAGTGCAGGCCTTCGAAAGCGTTCCGTCCACACCACTTTGTAATAATCCCCAATCGCCAGCTTAATTGAACTAAAGGCGCCACACTACTCTGACATGACGACATGATTCCTGTCGGCTAACTGGTGCACAAGTTACATTGGTTCCATCTGAAATTGAGTACTGGTGAATGTCTTATTACTAAGTTGCTTAATTTATTTATTAACACACATGATGTGGTTATATTTATTGAACATTAATATATACGAAACATGTACAATATCGTATGTTTCAAGATGACCCATAACATTCAAATGTGTGAAATACAACTCGTATATATCGAGTTATTAAAATTTCATGCAACATACATCTCATTTTTATCCCATAGTTTGGAAAATAAAAACAAGTGAAGGTCCGACAAAAATCCCATTAGTAGAAAAATAAAATGTCTGTCATTTAAAACCAAAAAACCCGTTATGATAAAAAACACTGCAACAACTGGACAACAGGTACCTGCAAAGGGTCTGACCCCACCATAATTAGCGTTTTGTGAAACGTGGGTCAATGACTTACACCAGTCACTGCAAAGCTGGCAAAGAGCCAATTGTGGAACCAAGAGAAGAGTCTGTCACAAGGGCACTCAGGTTGATGTTATGAAAACTGGAATGTAACAACAACACTGCGACTCGCAGTGTTGATGCGCAAAAACCCGGATTGCCTGCATAAATAATGGCTACTCTTACTACATTGTAACTCAGAAATCTCACATTACCATCAGCCTTTCGCCAGTGTCACTGATATTACAATTAATACTACTTTCTCACTATCGAAACTATAGTGCAAAACCTTTAGTGTTAATACAATATTATATAAAATACTTACTCGTCATATTTTAAGTTTGTGAATTACTGGTCATGTGGCTTGCACAGCGGTCGCCCGTATACCCAAGGCGACTTGAAATGCTGTCGGGTGAAAAATTTATTGAGGAAGATTTAAAAAGTAACATTTGAATGAAAGTACTCGGGCTAGGGAACATTCCTGTAGGCTAGTAGATTTCATAATTTACCAGCCCGGCGGGCTAGTAGAATTTGTTTTATTTAGCAGCACTCCGAAATGTATTCATTCATCTCCATTTAAACCCTTGCTCTTTGACACTAACTACGTCAAGAGTTTGTGACGTACTGACTGTGTTCCTGTAAGTCTGTGGCCAACAAAGATATAGATTGCCCCACCCAGCACCATAACATGCTCATAGAGTTCCTGTAGCAAAAAACTTTTGAGGACAGTTTTCCCAGTGTACAGCAAGAATGACCTCCATTCATGGCGTTCGCAAAGTTTCCATGATGATTTTTTTCTTATACGGGTCATCTGCCCTGTGCCTCACTATGAAGCACTCAGGTACCTGCAATGGGTCTGACCCAACCTTAATTAGCGTTTTGTGAAACGTGGGTCAATGACTTCCATCAGTCACTGCAAATGTGTCAAAGAGCCAATTGTGGAACCAAGAGTAGAATCTGTCACAGGGGCACTCAGGTTGATGTTATGAAAACTGGAATGTAATAACAACATTGCGACTCGCAGTGTTGATGCGCAAAAACCCGGATTGCCTGCATAAATAATGGCTACTCTTACTACATTGTAACTCAGAAATCTCACATTACCATCAGCCTTTCGCCAGTGTCACTGATATTACAATTAATACTACTTTCTCACTATCGAAACTATAGTGCAAAACCTTTAGTGTTAATACAATATTATATAAAATACTTACTCGTCATTATTTAAGTTTGTGAATTACTGGTCATGTGGCTTGCACAGCGGTCGCCCGTTCACCCAAGGCGACTTGAAATGCTGTCGGGTGAAAAATTTATTGAGGAAGATTTAAAAAGTAACATTTGAATGAAAGTACTCGGGCTAGTGAACATTCCTGCGGGCTAGTAGATTTCATAATTCACCAGCCCGGCGGGCTAGTAGAATTTGTTTTATTTAGCAGCACTGCGAAATTTATTCATTCATCTCCATTTAACCCCTTGCTCTTTGACACTAACTACGTCAAGAGTTTGTGACGTACTGACTGTGTTCCTGTAAGTCTGTGGCCAACAAAGATATAGATTGCCCCACCCAGCACCATAACATGCTCATAGAGTTCCTGTAGCAAAAAACTTTTGAGGACAGTTTTCCCAGTGTACAGCAAGAATGACCTCCATTCATGGCGTTCGCAAAGTTTCCATGATGATTTTTTTCTTATACGGGTCATCTGCCCTGTGCCTCACTATGAAGCACTCAGGTACCTGCAATGGGTCTGACCCAACCTTAATTAGCGTTTTGTGAAACGTGGGTCAATGACTTCCATCAGTCACTGCAAATGTGTCAAAGAGCCAATTGTGGAACCAAGAGTAGAATCTGTCACAGGGGCACTCAGGTTGATGTTATGAAAACTGGAATGTAACAACAACATTGCGACTCGCAGTGTTGATGCGCAAAAACCCGGATTGCCTGCATAAACAATGGCTACTCTTACTACATTGTAACTCAGAAATCTCACATTACCATCAGCCTTTCGCCAGTGTCACTGATATTACAATTAATACTACTTTCTCACTATCGAAACTATAGTGCAAAACCTTTAGTGTTAATACAATATCATATAAAATACTTACTCGTCATATTTTAAGTTTGAATTACTGGTCATGTGGCTTGCACAGCGGTCGCCCGTTCACCCAAGGCGACTTGAAATGCTGTCTGGTGAAAAATTTATTGAGGAAGATTTAAAAAGTAACATTTGAATGAAAGTACTCGGGCTAGTGAACATTCTTGCGGGCTAGTAGATTTCATAATTCCCCAGCCCGGCGGGCTAGTAGAATTTGTTTTATTTAGCAGCACTGCGAAATTTATTTATTCATCTCCATTTAACCCCTTGCTCTTTGACACTAACTACGTCAAGAGTTTGTGACGTACTGACTGTGTTCCTGTAAGTCTGTGGCCAACAAACATATAGATTGCCCCACCCAGCACCATAACATGCTCATAGAGTTCCTGTAGCAAAATACTTTTGAGGACAGTTTTCCCAGTGTACAGCAAGAATGACCTCCATTCGTGGCGTTCGCAAAGTTTCCATGATGATTTTTTTCTTATACGGGTCATCTGCCCTGTGCCTCACTATGAAGCACTCAGGTACCTGCAATGGGTCTGACCCAACCTTAATTAGCGTTTTGTGAAACGTGGGTCAATGACTTACACCAGTCACTGCAAAGCTGGCAAAGAGCCAATTGTGGAACCAAGAGAAGAGTCTGTCACAAGGGCACTCAGGTTGATGTTATGAAAACTGGAATGTAACAACAACACTGCGACTCGCAGTGTTGATGCGCAAAAACCCGGATTGCCTGCATAAATAATGGCTACTCTTACTACATTGTAACTCAGAAATCTCACTTTAACATCAGCCTTTCGCCAGTGTCACGGATATTACAATTAATACTACTTTCTCACTATCGAAACTATAGTGCAAAACCTTTAGTGTTAATACAATATTAAATAAAATACTTACTCGTCATATTTTAAGTTTGTGAATTACTGGTCATGTGGCTTGCACAGCGGTCGCCCGTTCACCCAAGGCGACTTGAAATGCTGTCGGGTGAAACATGTATTGAGGAAGATTTAAAAAGTAACATTTGAATGAAAGTACTCGGGCTAGTGAACATTCCTGCGGGCTAGTAGATTTCATAATTCACCAGCCCGGCGGGCTAATAGAATTTGTTTTATTTAGCAGCACTGCGAAATGTATTCATTCATCTCCATTTAACCCCTTGCTCTTTGACACTAACTACGTCAAGAGTTTGTGACGTACTGACTGTGTTCCTGTAAGTCTGTGGCCAACAAAGATATAGATTGCCCCACCCAGCACCATAACATGCTCATAGAGTTCCTGTAGCAAAATACTTTTGAGGACAGTTTTCCCAGTGTACAGCAAGAATGACCTCCATTCATGGCGTTCGCAAAGTTTCCATGATGATTTTTTTTTCTTATACGGGTCATCTGCCCTGTGCCTCATTATGAAGCACTCAGCACTCAGGTACCTGCAATGGGTCTGACCCCACCATAATTAGCGTTTTGTGAAACGTGGGTCAATGACCTACACCAGTCACTGCAAAGCTGGCAAAGAGCCAATTGTGGAACCAAGAGAAGAGTCTGTTACAAGGGCACTCAGGTTGATGTTATGAAAACTGGAATGTAACAACAACACTGCGACTCGCAGTGTTGATGCGCAATAACCCGGATTGCCTGCATAAATAATGGCTACTCTTACCACATTGTAACTCAGAAATCTCACATTAACATCAGCCTTTCGCCAGTGTCACGGATATTACAATTAATACTACTTTCTCACTATCGAAACTATAGTGCAAAACCTTTAGTGTTAATACAATATTATATAAAATACTTACTCGTCATATTTTAAGTTTGTGAATTACTTGTCATATGGCTTGCACAGCGGTCGCCCGTTCACCCAAGGCGACTTGAAATGCTGTCGGGTGAAACATTTATTGAGGAAGATTTAAAAAGTAACATTTGAATGAAAGTACTCGGGCTAGTGAACATTCCTGCGGGCTAGTAGATTTCATAATTCACCAGCCCGGCGGGCTAGTAGAATTTGTTTTATTTAGCAGCACTGCGAAATGTATTCATTCATCTCCATTTAAACACTTGCTCTTTGACACTAACTACGTCAAGAGTTTGTGACGTACTGACTGTGTTCCTGTAAGTCTGTGGCCAACAAAGATATAGATTGCCCCACCCAGCACCATAACATGCTCATAGAGTTCCTGTAGCAAAATACTTTTGAGGACAGTTTTCCCAGTGTACAGCAAGAATGACCTCCATTCATGGCGTTCGCAAAGTTTCCATGATGATTTTTTTTCTTATACGGGTCATCTGCCCTGTGCCTCACTATGAAGCACTCAGGTACCTGCAATGGGTCTGACCCAACCTTAATTAGCGTTTTGTGAAACGTGGGTCAATGACTTCCATCAGTCACTGCAAATGTGTCAAAGAGCCAATTGTGGAACCAAGAGTAGAATCTGTCACAGGGGCACTCAGGTTGATGTTATGAAAACTGGAATGTAACAACAACATTGCGACTCGCAGTGTTGATGCGCAAAAACCCGGATTGCCTGCATAAATAATGGCTACTCTTACTACATTGTAACTCAGAAATCTCACATTACCATCAGCCTTTCGCCAGTGTCACTGATATTACAATTAATACTACTTTCTCACTATCGAAACTATAGTGCAAAACCTTTAGTGTTAATACAATATCATATAAAATACTTACTCGTCATATTTTAAGTTTGTGAATTACTGGTCATGTGGCTTGCACAGCGGTCGCCCGTTCACCCAAGGCGACTTGAAATGCTGTCGGGTGAAACATTTATTGAGGAAGATTTAAAAAGTAACATTTGAATGAAAGTACTCGGGCTAGTGAACATTCCTGCGGGCTAGTAGATTTCATAATTCACCAGCCCGGCGGGCTAATAGAATTTGTTTTATTTAGCAGCACTGCGAAATGTATTCATTCATCTCCATTTAACCCCTTGCTCTTTGACACTAACTACGTCAAGAGTTTGTGACGTACTGACTGTGTTCCTGTAAGTCTGTGGCCAACAAAGATATAGATTGCCCCACCCAGCACCATAACATGCTCATAGAGTTCCTGTAGCAAAATACTTTTGATGACAGTTTTCCCAGTGTACAGCAAGAATGACCTCCATTCATGGCGTTCGCAAAGTTTCCATGATGAATTTTTTTTCTTATACGGGTCATCTGCCCTGTGCCTCATTATGAAGCACTCAGCACTCAGGTACCTGCAATGGGTCTGACCCCACCATAATTAGCGTTTTGTGAAACGTGGGTCAATGACTTACACCAGTCACTGCAAAGCTGGCAAAGAGCCAATTGTGGAACCAAGAGAAGAGTCTGTCACAAGGGCACTCAGGTTGATGTTATGAAAACTGGAATGTAACAACAACACTGCGACTCGCAGTGTTGATGCGCAAAAACCGGGATTGCCTGCATAAATAATGGCTACTCTTACTACATTGTAACTCAGAAATCTCACATTACCATCAGCCTTTCGCCAGTGTCACTGATATTACAATTAATACTACTTTCTCACTATCGAAGCTATAGTGCAAAACCTTTAGTGTTAATACAATATTATATAAAATACTTACTCGTCATATTTTAAGTTTGTGAATTACTGGTCATGTGGCTTGCACAGTGGTCGCCCGTTCACCCAAGGCGACTTGAAATGCTGTCGGGTGAAACATTTATTGAGGAAGATTTAAAAAGTAACATTTGAATGAAAGTACTCGGGCTAGTGAACATTCCTGCGGGCTAGTAGATTTCATAATTCACCAGCCCGGCGGGCTAGTAGAATTTGTTTTATTTAGCAGCACTGCGAAATGTATTCATTCATCTCCATTTAAACCCTTGCTCTTTGACACTAACTACGTCAAGAGTTTGTGACGTACTGACTGTGTTCCTGTAAGTCTGTGGCCAACAAAGATATAGATTGCCCCACCCAGCACCATAACATGCTCATAGAGTTCCTGTAGCAAAATACTTTTGAGGACAGTTTTCCCAGTGTACAGCAAGAATGACCTCCATTCATGGCGTTCGCAAAGTTTCCATGATGATTTTTTTATTATACGGGTCATCTGCCCTGTGCCTCACTATGAAGCACTCAGGTACCTGCAATGGGTCTGACCCAACCTTAATTAGCGTTTTGTGAAACGTGGGTCAATGACTTCCATCAGTCACTGCAAATGTGTCAAAGAGCCAATTGTGGAACCAAGAGTAGAATCTGTCACAGGGGCACTCAGGTTGATGTTATGAAAACTGGAATGTAACAACAACATTGCGACTCGCAGTGTTTATGCGCAAAAACCCGGATTGCCTGCATAAATAATGGCTACTCTTACTACATTGTAACTCAGAAATCTCACATTACCATCAGCCTTTCGCCAGTGTCACTGATATTACAATTAATACTACTTTCTCACTATCGAAACTATAGTGCAAAACCTTTAGTGTTAATACAATATTATATAAAATACTTACTCGTCATATTTTAAGTTTGTGAATTACTGGTCATGTGGCTTGCACAGCGGTCGCCCGTTCACCCAAGGCGACTTGAAATGCTGTCGGGTGAAAAATTTATTGAGGAAGATTTAAAAAGTAACATTTGAATGAAAGTACTCGGGCTAGTGAACATTCCTGCGGGCTAGTAGATTTCATAATTCACCAGCCCGGCGGGCTAGTAGAATTTGTTTTATTTAGCAGCACTGCGAAATTTATTCATTCATCTCCATTTAACCCCTTGCTCTTTGACACTAACTACGTCAAGAGTTTGTGACGTACTGACTGTGTTCCTGTAAGTCTGGCCAACAAAGATATAGATTGCCCCACCCAGCACCATAACATGCTCATAGAGTTCCTGTAGCAAAATACTTTTGAGGACAGTTTTCCCAGTGTACAGCAAGAATGACCTCCATTCATGGCGTTCGCAAAGTTTCCATGATGATTTTTTTTCTTATACGGGTCATCTGCCCTGTGCCTCATTATGAAGCACTCAGCACTCAGGTACCTGCAATGGGTCTGACCCCACCATAATTAGCGTTTTGTGAAACGTGGGTCAATGACTTAACCAGTCACTGCAAAGCTGGCAAAGAGCCAATTGTGGAACCAAGAGAAGAGTCTGTCACAAGGGCACTCAGGTTGATGTTATGAAAACTGGAATGTAACAACAACACTGCGACTCGCAGTGTTGATGCGCAAAAACCCGGATTGCCTGCATAAATAATGGCTACTCTTACTACATTGTAATTCAGAAATCTCACATTAACATCAGCCTTTCGCCAGTGTCACGGGTATTACAACTAATACTACTTTCTCACTATCGAAACTATAGTGCAAAACCCTTATTGTTAATACAATATTAAATAAAATACTTACTCGTCATATTTTAAGTTTGTGAATTACTGGTCATGTGGCTTGCACAGCGGTCGCCCGTTCACCCAAGGCGACTTGAAATGCTGTCGGGTGAAACATTTATTGAGGAAGATTTAAAAAGTAACATTTGAATGAAAGTACTCGGGCTAGTGAACATTCCTGCGGGCTAGTAGATTTCATAATTCACCAGCCCGGCGAGCTAGTAGAATTTGTTTTATTTAGCAGCACTGCGAAATGTATTCATTCATCTCCATTTAAACCCTTGCTCTTTGACACTAACTACGTCAAGAGTTTGTGACGTACTGACTGTGTTCCTGTAAGTCTGTGGCCAACAAAGATATAGATTGCCCCACCCAGCACCATAACATGCTCATAGAGCTCCTGTAGCAAAAAACTTTTGAGGACAGTTTTCCCAGTGTACAGCAAGAATGACCTCCATTCATGGCGTTCGCAAAGTTTCCATGATGATTTTTTTCTTATACGGATCATCTGCCCTGTGCCTCACTATGAAGCACTCGGGTACCTGCAATGGGTCTGACCCAAGTAGTAAGTGGAGGTTTCTGAGTACGTAATGCGCCCGCAGTCACGTGACAAACATCAAAGGAAAAACACCCTAATATCGCCCACCGCTTCTGAGTGCGCGCAGCCAATCAGAGCGCATCAGAGCGCCCCCTGCCGGTTGTAGCCGAGCGTGCGTAACCTAAGCGCCCCCTAGCGACTGGAGGAGGAACGAAAGATAACCAGGAATCATCGATAGTGGACATAGGAACAAAGAAATACCAACTGGACACCCGAACGACTGGAGTTAACTGTAAGCCGAAGCGTTTATCCAGCTGTGAGCCGTAGCGCGAGATCAAAGGACGCCAATCTGTACAATGTAGCAAGGGAGCCGAGCTAATCAGTGAAAAACAGCAACTATGTTGCAGTGACGACATTGATGTGGGACCGAGGCATGTTATAGCTGGTTATATGGAGTGAACATAAGACGTAATAAAAGTAAAACCGGTAAAGATAAGGCGAAGATGTAATAGTTATTAATTAGCCGACATGCATGGCTATAATATAACCGCTGGACGACGGAAATCGGACCGTTCGTTAAATAAAATGTAGCAGTCAGCAGGACGAAAACGGACTATGTGTAAAATATAATATGCCAACACGCAGTTGGAACAAGAACGCAATACAAGACGGGAATATAAGGTGATGCACGAAAAAGCACAAGTACAAATAGAAAAGTAAACGGTAGTAGTTATAAGGAAAAAGAAGTTATAAAATGTTCGTGGGTAGAAGTGTTCATTCAGGAAGAGTATTGAATGCCGTCAATAACGAACGCCGAACGCAACGGGCAGTCATTTTGCGTGCTAGGCAATGCGGAGGGACACCGATCGACGGCGACGGAACAGTGACGGGTGATGGATGGGTCCTCTGTGAAGGTGACGGAAAACAGGTGTGGGTGATGGGACATGCACGAGTAACAACTCTTGCATGACGGGCTCCCAATTCGTCATATGAGAGCGGAAAGCGACACGGGAGTCGCAGTCGTTGTCGGCGTCGTCGGCGGCGTCGTCGGCGGCGTCGTCGGCGGCGTCGTCGTCGGACCACGACTCAGGTGCGGTGGTCGAGGGGGCGCGATAGCCAGTGGCGTAATGACAGATGTCGGACATGACGTGCCGCCAACGGCTGACATGCTCTGTGAACACTGTCATCAGATCGGTGTCGTACAGTTGCTCCCGAAAGAGTACTGTCGCTTGACGGCTCCACAACTCTTGCATGACGGGCTCCCAGGCGGCGTCGTCGTCGGACCACGACTCAGGTGCGGTGGTCGAGGGGGCGCGATTGCCACTGGCGTAATGACAGATGTCGGACATGACGTGCCGCCAACGACTGACATGCTCTGTGAACGCTGTCATCAGATCGGCGTCGTACAGTTGCTCCCGAAAGAGTACTGTCGCTTGACAGCCCCGTCGGTGTACGGCGACTTCTAGCAGCTCCACCATTACACGTGCCCAGTTAAAGCGAGGTATGCTGTAAGTAAAGGACACAACCAGAGTGAGAACATGCATAGGCATCTATATAACAGACGTAACCAAGCAACGAGAGATAGGTAATACGAAACCGATCGACTGGCAGACGTTATCGCTAGGCAAGCCGCTACAAATGGAACTTGGAACGTGGACTCGACGAACACTCAGCGAGACATGTATACACAGGAACGATAGAACAGTATGTAAAGTGAAAACAGGTATGAGCTATGTAGAGCTATGAAAGTATAATATTAATAAATAAATAAATAAATAAAAGAAATACTCACACACGAAGCATTAGAGGGAGCAACGAATATCCCATAAGACCCATAAGAACCAAAAACTCCGCAAAGTCACGTACTGGAACGACAGGCATTATGAATAGAAGTGGTGAACGTCGTCGAAGGCAATGGCGGTTGTGATGACGACACGACGAACGCAGCAGCTATATATACCATGCTAGAAATAAGCCAGACAGCTGACGTAACCCGAGGAACAATACCACACTAATCAGAAAACATAAGCGGCCGGCAACTGTCAGCTTACCGACGCCGGGCATCCATCACGCAAGGAAAAAGCGGGGGGTTATGTACTCGACAGTGCTAGAACGGCGTGTAGTTAAGACAGTAACTGTACATTTTAACGTCATAAAGTCACCATGAATCGTCCGATACACTTCAGAAGCGGTAAAAATTACCTGTCCAATTTCTACGTGTGCAGGATACATGTGTGGAATAGAGAATTTACCACTGTTGAAAGTGCGTACCAGTGGCGTAAATGCATGCATCATGGTGACATGCAGACCGCAGAAAAAATGCTGTCCACGCGCACGGGTCTACAGGCGAAACACCTCAGCAAGAGCATACGAGAAAAGGAGCAGTTACGCGCAGAATGGAATAAACAACGATATTCAGTAATGTATGCGTTAGTTGCTGTTAAATATCGCGATCCAACCCTACGTGTTTATGTAACAATGTGTTTATGTAACAATGTAGGCACTCATGACCTTACACGCCATTGTTTATCGATTGATAATTAATTACAAGTGACAGTAATTAAACGGTATTATTAATTTGAACATAGTGCACCTCGGTACATTTCATAGCAAACGTAGTGATCAATAAATGAAACAGTTACAAATATGACGAACTACTGCAAACACAAATTGGAGCTACAACCGAAACACCTCAAATCAAAGATTGTTGTCAAAATAAAATTTCTTCATAGTCGAATTTGGTTCTATTTTCAATAGGAACTCTGGGACTAATCTGATCGTCTAATAAAAATTGGCCGTTTAACCTAAATTTCCGGGTCATCGTCAATTTCTATAAATGCCCATTGATGCTGAACGCTTCAGCTGGATATCATAAGATGAATACATATGTTGCGGCAAACTGTACTCAATAACGTCAGGAAAAGGGACTGTGTCGTTTGTAAAAATTAAAGTGTGAACATGTGTGAGCCCAGTAAAACAGCAATATTTTTTTTACTTCTAAGTACTTTGCACACTGTTAAATATAATCACTGTATGCATTGGATTGATTTCTTTCATGAAGTTCAGGTCACAGTTCCACAATCTGAAATACTATAACTGTTACTGTAAAAATTACCATCACATTGTAGTTCAAATGCATATTTGTATATTGATACATGCCAAATAAAGAAATTGCAATGAACTTGGCCAGAAAGCTTACCTGTCACTCCACTGACCACTTGCAGCGAGAGCCACGATGTCCTCACCGCTTGACCTAGACAACCAGTCCAGTCTATCATGTTTAAGAACAGGGATCGTAAGTCTGAAGGAGGGGATCCCAGCCCTCCTTCCTTCACCTCGCTGTGGAAGTAAGCGTTGACCGTGTCATGAGGTAGTCTAAGCCAGGCCCTCAGACCCCGTCCGGACTATGTTGTCAAGTCTCTTGAGTGCTAAAGAAATAAGCCTCTAGTCAGATAACTTAAATATACAACTGTAAAAGTACAACCAAATAATTAGTCAGCTTATAATTATATACCTCGTCAGGTTGTTTTGTTAACTGTGTGCTTAGAGAACTGATAAATGAAAAACATACGGTACCTTCGCCCCTAGCCTACTAATCGCTCTTACCGAGCTCACCTACTGCCATGCAATGGGCCGGTGGAAGGCCTTGTACACCTTCCAACCGCATTCTACAACCTCCGCCGTGAAGAGCTTCATGTTGGCCTTTGGTATCATTAAGGAGTGACATATGCCGGCCGAGCAGACATGGCTGCCCTCCAGTTCAAAATGAGGGCACCAAAGGACACCTGTCCAAATATCTCGGGAGAATTCCAGTTCGACTGGCACCAGTCGCGGACAGCCGGGGTATTATATTTGTTACATTTGCTCCAATAGACATTGTCGAGGTCAGCGTTGCCTGCTACCAACGACGCTTCGACAACCCAGCATTGCGTTCCTTTATTCAAAACCCCTTCCGGGATCTGAGGAGATCCTCCTCTCACACGGATAACCGGAGCACCCACAATTAACAAGCCGCGGCTCTCCAACGTACATAGAAACTTCTCCATCAGGGCATCGTGCCTCATGATTCGGGTACCCCACGTACGAGGGCAGACTTGGAGCACATGTCCAAGTGACTCAGGACACCAGCATGCGTCATATTTCGTGTTTGCCCCAAGGTGACCATGGGCAGCACGAATACGTGTCGCCACCGACAATTTGAATAGCGTTGATAAATCCACTACCTGACATCAGGGATGTCCCGTCAGACACCCAGTTGTGGGCATAGGGAACGTCTGCAGAAGCCCTCAGGCTCCTGCCATCTACCGCCTCGTGCGAACTGCTTGCAAGTGCAGCTGCCATCGTCGCTCTGTCCCTTGCGACAACGCCTCCAATCGTAATAGGCGGGGAAAGACACTTAGCCCTTTCCTTACCGAAAGACTTGGACCTCGCAACCAGTGCCACTGTTGCCTCATCATTTACTTTGGCCAATCTGACCAGTCTTGTGTCGATATGGTATACCTGGGCGTACTCAAACTCAAGTCTGCTCAAGTCTGAGATTTCATGCTCAGCTGAGTACTCAACAGAGGTTATAAAACGTCTTGAGTACCTACTCAGCTGAGTACTCAACAGAGGTTATAAAACGTCTTGAGTACCTACTCAGCTGAGTACTCAACAGAGGTTATAAAACGTCTTGAGTACCTACTCAGCTAAGAACGAAACGACACAGTTTTCTTATATGCACAAGCTGCAAAATGTAACTCTCTTTTTCAAAAAGATAACAAAGATACTTCCGTATATAAATAGTGGTGGACGAAGAATTTCACCTGCAAGTGTCTCTGCAGGAAAAAGCTCCAGAGAAAAATCAATGCATCACCAATATCAGACGCTGTCGAAAGTCGGGCACACGGTGAACGATTTAACAGACAGAACGAGACAAATCAGAAGATAAAACTGTCTAAAAATAAATAGAGTAAAAAGTAACACCGCGCACGATGTATTCAGTATTACTGACACTGACGCCGACTGCATCGTCATCGACTTGGTCATTGATGCTAGTTTGTTACCGGTTTTTAAATACACACACGTCGCATGGTGCTGGTATTAGTACTTGTGGTACGTTATCTATGACAAATCAACAGAGACTTTCCTATCCCTATCCTAAGGCTATGCCATGGCATGGGCATGTCTGACTATGTAAACATACATTATTTATTCATCGTCGTTTGACTCACGGCCAAGGATTACATGACGGAAAAGAAAGTTGCAACGGTCTAAATGACGTCGATCCCGGTTGCGGACTTATACTCCCTCCAAGGGGTAAGTATTCACCCCGTCTCAGGTAATCCGATGTCCTGTCGGTCTTCCATGTTAGACATTATCTCTGTCACACTCAACAGTTCATTCTGGTCGGGGAGGGTGTTATCCCTCCACCGATGTCACTTTCTGCTACCTTTGGAGATGTGTGACATTGGGAGACAGGGCCGATGGGGAATTCACATTATGTGCAAGGCGTAGTCTCAACACCTTATATTTGTGTAAGCAGCGCATCACCTTGATACCTTCCAATGTGCGCTCTGGAAAATAACGATATTCATCTTCACACACCCTTCCCTCATCAGTCTGTTCTCTGCCAATGCCACATTTTCCATCAATTCAAATGACCAGCGGACTGTTGGTAATTTTCTGTCCTTATGGACGGGTGTATGCCAATCCCTCCCACCACCCATACTCGGTAACGTTGTACTCTCGTTACTCATGGGAGCGGGGTCTGGGGTATTTGTCCCGTCATCGCTACTCCCACCATCGACAATCCCCACTTGTTCTTACCAATATATATTGGTTGATAGGATTAATATATATTATTGATAGGGATAACTATTCACAGAATAGGATAAGTTGATAGGATGTATAATAGTATTGGTAGGGATAACTTTAGAATATTAAATATGAAGATCGATGTCCCTGAGCTTTCTGTCTGTAGCCGGGCGATTATATCTAATTATGGATGATAGATAGCCTTAGACACCTATCGGTGTCATGGCTTTTGTATAATTGTGCGAATGCATTTTGATAGCCTGAAATACCTGTCGGTGTCCGGGTTTAATTAAGGCTGATGTTAGTATAGAAATACAAAAAAATAGTGTGTATATTTCACACGTCGTTATTATAATTTCTTTGTATATACTTTGTTATTCTCAACTATTTACATGACAGCCGGCATACACATTCCTTGTAGCATATCCCGTTCTTTTTATGATGGGGAGGAATGTAGTGCGGAGCACGCATGTAAATAGTCCACCCTATAAATACACCCCACTGACGCAAACAGGCAAACTTAATAATGGACCGACGACCACACACCTCTACAGAAGGAAGCGCCATCACAAGTCCAAGGTCTCACCCCGATTGTGCTGCCAGCTAATAGTAAGTACGAAAGCACAATAGTACCAATAAGTATTCCAGCTTGGTTCAGCCTCTGCTTTACTCCAGCTGTCATGTCCAGAATGTGGTGATCCCTGGTGGCTCTCACAGACAAATACTGCCTTGGAATGCAGCATAGCTTGACCTTCCGATACCCATCAGAAGCCAGATCAAGATGTGCGACGCAGCGGTTCGCTGTTAAAAAAGGTTGCTCAGGTACTCACTGAACTTCTGCATCCACGCACAGTCGTTCTGGCCTGTGCCCACTTCCTTGGCTGCTGACGATGCTCTGGAGCTGCTGTTGAAACCAGACTGCTTGTTGATGTGAGGTTGTAGCAGCAGTTCCTCTGTCTGCAACATGTCCCTCATCTCACGCCTCAACTCCTCAGTAGCACCCAGACGTCTCTCCACGTACACAACCATCGTGGATGTGTATGTTGTGCACAGGGATTATGAATTGGTCCAATATGGCATGGATTCTTGACACTGGGGATGCGTGTAATCACATCAATACCGAGACAGTATAGTAGTTGTTTAATACTGCTCTGTGGATGGATCTCGCGATGTCGTAAGCAGTTGGTGTGAATGCTGTCGATGGACCGTCACTATACGCTGAGTCTTTCGGTGCAATCCGGTTCGACTGGGGTGGGGCGAGTTTATATAGTGTCAACCAGAACATGGTTGGCTGGCGACGCGGCAAAGGCCTACAGCTACAGTGCTACCGCCCATGGTTACGTTGGTAACCACCACACCACATTTCAGAATGTGCTCTCACCCATTCTGTAAAGTATCTCTTTCAGATTTCACCTACACAACAGCCTGCTTGTGTGCAGGTGTTACTTGCAATGTTTTGGTGCGAGTTAGTGGCCAGATGCCCACCTGACATATTTCACTGCTCTGTGGAGTGTCTGCTGTCACTGGCCTCTGGTGAACTGATAACTGTTCATTTTTCTTTTGAACTCCTGGATTGGTTACATATGGATAACATATGGCAGGTGTCTGTTGAGGTTGACAGCTGTCTGTTCAGGTTGGCAGTTGTCTGTTGGGGTTGGCAGTTGGTGGCCAAACATTTGGTGAAAATGTCAAACAGTTCAGACCAGGGCATTACTGGTACTTTAATTTTGAAGTTTTAAAGTTTCGACATTGTCAAATATACTCATTCTCACGTTTCTTCTGGGTGCATTGTGTCCCTTTGGTGGCAGAAGTGGTCATAATAGTATCTTCAGAGGTGACAATGGCATCACTGGATTGTGCAGGTAAATCTCGAGCCTGTTGTTCTGCCTCTGGTATGTGTGGGAGTACTGTATGTTCTTCCAGCAACTGCATATAAAACAAATCACACTACCTATAATAAATAAATGGTTCCTATTCTGTAGATCTTTTGTGAGAAAACCTATACCATCTATAAATACCACCATTTATGTAGCCACCATTGATGTATATTCACATGACACAGGCTGTAGTATAAATTTTTCCAAAATAGTTCCTACAAGAATTTATAATGAGTCGGTGACCACCCCAGATAGCAGTGCCAGCAATTGAATGGTACAGCACAGGTGACACCACACCATTTTTGTGCGGGCTATAACTTGAACAGATCTATAATAACTTGAACAGATCTATAATTATCTTCGTTATGCCCCTTACATTGGCTTTCTCCTTGTTGGGGTAATGCTGTTGATATCATGATGGTCTAAGCACATAAGGACAATCTGGATGAAGTTTGTTTTGGTCATCACATGGAATAGAACATGATCACGACCTCTGTTTTTTGTGTCAAAGTGGGGTAGTGCTGTCCCATTTGCCTGAGCAGATACCTGTAATGTGACTTTCTATTTTTTTTCGAACCGAATGAAAATGTATGTTATATAGCACAGCAGTTAATGAACATCACTCAGTAATATTCTTACATTCATGTCATGAAATTAACAGGGTACATGCCCGGATTTCTTCTTTATTATGTTTCTCTAACACCAGCCACAATGTTAGCAAGGCTGGTGTGTAGACAGATGCCACAATACCAAACGTATGGACGTCCTGGTCCAAATATGTCCTGTTCTGTAGTAGACATTCGTCTGAGCCCTTAGACACATACTGAGCTGGCTCCCCAACAAATAACCCCTCAGCTTTGTCATCAATACACATGAACTCACCTTTAAGCGTTGTTGCCATTTCTTTCATCATGGTCAATTGATGTGCACAAAAAGAGGCAGATGTTGTTCTGCAGTGTGTCTGACTTTAAATCACCCTTTGTAATTCATTGCTGCACAAGTGATTTGACGTCTAGAATTTCATCCAAAACACTCTTTCTGTTCTTTCTTTTCATTGCTTTCTATCGGCAGCCCCTTCTCTCCATCTTTCATCCTCCCCGATCTTCTCATATTCCTTCTCACGCAGTCCTCTCCTATCTCCCAAAGGCTAGCGAATGATTTATTCTCAGACGAACAGTGTCTTGATGTTAAGTTGCTTTATGCACCACGCCTTGACTGCCAGTACTTCTCAGGTTGTGGCCCTTCTCCAGTCTGTGAGTGTCTTGCCTCTCCACTTACTCTCAGTGAGGCCGTTTAAATTGGTCCACTTTTTCCACGCATCGGCCAATGCAGCGGCAATCTCAGCCCACTGTGCCGTCTCTCATTTCTGCGTAACTATGCTAGAACGGAGAATTACGCTTTTTTTATTTAATTGATTTCACTGAATTTTGCCTGACAACTTTATTTTATTTACAACTGTATCAAATTGAGTTCCACTTTGCTTAATAGTTTTGAATTAACAAAAAAAAAACAGAGAAGCAAGTCACCCTGTGATGAGGCCAAATACAATGTATATATCAGTGCAACTTTATTACATGTGAATGGCGACTTTCCTGTTGCTTATTTAAGTGTTCATTATTCATGTTTAAAGTTCATGTTTACTGCAAATAAACGTCACACAGCGTGTCA
Organism: Lamellibrachia columna; assembly: GCA_963662155.1. Lineage (NCBI taxonomy): Eukaryota > Metazoa > Annelida > Polychaeta > Sabellida > Siboglinidae > Lamellibrachia > Lamellibrachia columna. The sequence goes on from OY759265.1 coordinate 14,341,581, forward strand.
ATGTTTGGAGGCATATTGTCTTGTTGTTGTAATATGCGAATGTCCCATCTGTCGTTCGACATCTTCACCTTATCAGGATGAAAATTAGCTATAACAATCACATGGGGGGTTGTACACCTTGCTTGTTTACGAACTTGGTGCTGAACATGACGCCATTTTTCACGCTTTCTATCACCTCATAATTTACGTGATCTTCTTGTGATCTGCTTAAATCGAATACACATATCCGCTCTCCAGTATAAGTGAACTTAATGTCTGCGGATTTACCATTTTCAAATCGCACACAGTCCCCTTCTGTCAGCAGGTATTTTGTCAGGAAATTTTTGTCACTGTTGCCGGTTTCATCGATGTACCACACCACATTTCTTGGGTCTGTTGGTTTAGTCAAGTCTTCAATTAATTTCAGTTGCCACACTCCACAAAACATCAGTGTATGTTACTTTCATTTCGTTAATGTTTCTTGTCGTTTTAATTTCGTTGGCAATTGTCTCAATTTGTTTCGCGTACTTCATATAACACAGTATATGTGCCCCTGCAGCAATGTTTGCCAATGTTATTCCGTCTGCCCTCATTTCAATTGACATTCTTAACGTGTCGCTTGTTGCTGAACTGCATCCTTTTTCTCCCACTGAACCTTCATAGTTCCTATTTCCACGGCGATGACTCCATCTTTAATGCATTAGTCGTCATTCTGCAGTTCGCTTCCATGTGCCTGTTCTATGTGTGCACGCGGGCCTAGCATCTTCTTCACCGCGTTAAATCTCATCTTTTTTATTACCGAAAATGCACATTTCTAAAAAAAATTATATTTTGTTACAGTTGTTTATTAAGGCAGAAAGTTGTTTACCCTGGCAGAAAGTTGTTTACCCTGGCAGAAAAGTACTTATAAATGAAAGGACATTAATTTTATTCTTGATAACTTTCAACCAAACTTTCAAATTGTGCAACTGTGGCGTGACACATCTTGATCCATCCGTGGTGACGTCATGCACTGGAAGTGGTGTCTCCGTTGTCTTGCCCAAATATTCCACCCCAGAGTCCGGGTCGACTGTGCCACTCAAGGACGCTGTAACAAAAAAGTACCATTTCAGTTCATTTATATTTGTTATATTAAATCAAAAAGGGGAGAGTTGAAGTTTAAGCTGATGTTTACTGGTGCATGCCATTACTAAATATTACAACATGTACCTTTAATTGTGCTGAAGTTAAAGAGATATTTTTGCTGGTGGTTTGTTAATTGTATTACAAGATAATTGTATTAATACACAATACAACACCAATCAAGATAATAATAATAACAATTGAAAATACTACTGTAACATACACATAATCTCAGTACTGCATTATTGCCGTATATCTCTCAGTAATAGATGATTTGTACGTTTTTTAGCGTATAATTATTTTGACACTCTTAGGCATGCACATAACTATTCCATAGTTTGACGCCAACTGTAATTATACACATAGCCTTCAGTGTGGTATGAACATACATTTGCTTAAATGTATCTCTTTGTCTTGTAACATGACAACATTCGTCTCGCGAATTAAACAGTTTTGTACATTGTGATAGCCGTCTTATAATCAATGTAAAAAACATCATAACATTAAGGTTAATAAACAAGTTGTTATTATGGTATTGAGCTTATGCTCCATATATAATTAACATAACTCTTTTTTGTAAAATGGGCTATAAATTATAGCGATACGTGTCAACAACTACTTGCATCGTCACGTACAGTGTGCGCATTGCATCCACAAGACAAGTCTATGGATTCCGCATGGTGTATTATAAAGCTACCAACATGTCGTATGGGTCGAGTACCCTGCTGATTGCTACTGCCAACTGACTGGGGGAGAACACGTTCTCGGTGTGTACAACAGTCAAACCATGTTAGTTTACACTTGTCAGATTAGAATAATCATGTGTGGAAATCCACCCCAGTTATTCTGTCAGAAATAGTGGCGACATTGTGTTGAGGTATCAGTTTGGATTGTTCATAATTTGAATGTAATGTCAGGATTTCTGTGTATACAGATAATATTTGTGCAGCAAACTTCGATGCCAAGTCAGTAACGCTCAACGCCCACAACTTCCTAGGACTGTCACTAGCTTCATAATCCATACAATTGGTACTGGTTTCGCTGGGTTCATATGTCAGTAGACTAGAGTCTTGTCTGGTGCATGAGAACATCCTTACCATCCTGCATATACTGTTAATACGCCTCCTCGACAACACATACATTAGGACAATTCCCAATAAACCCATCATGTTCTGTGGTACATGACCGACTTTCCATGAAACGTTTAGAGACGTAATGACCTGAACCGCAGCTCACTTTCTCCTCGGTTGGCATAGCCATGCGGTGTCCACATTTACTCCTATTTGGAATGAAAATAGGTTTATTATACTATAGGTTTTGTTCTGTCAATCATCAAATTTCCTACCAAAAGCACCAGCAGCATCAATGTTGTATGACCTCGAGGTGCAACAATTTTCGGTGGGTCCGTTGGCCAGGTACTGCAAAGTTATCTGATACTCCAAGGGAAGAGAATGTGAGACGGCCTACTGGCTGGTGCACTTCCTGGCACACAATGCTCAATGTCGGAAAATGTTCCTGTTTGACCATCCCGTGTCGGACATTGTGGATTCATTCAAACATACTTGACTGATCATGTCCTGAAGCATGTTCCGCCCACCAAAGACCAGCTTCTCCTCTATGACAGACACAGCTCACACGTGTCCGCGCCGTCGGTAGAGTGGCCGCAGAAGTATAATAATCAAAACAAAGTACGTATGGAATCATAATAATTAATAAAAACTAATAATTTTCATCATATGAACCCTCAAATTTTACGCCGTGTCCTGACATCCAAGTTCCGATACCCTCAACTTTGACGCCAAGTCAGTTATGTCCAAAACCCATAACCAAGCCAAACCAAGTCTCATCAATATCACTCAGAAGACTGATAATGAATCTGTTGCAGACTTTGATGCCAATTCCTTATTGTCCCACACCCACAACATCCCAGCACTGTCACTAGCTTCGTAGTCCATATACTTGGCACCTTTTTTGCTGGTTTCTGTCACTACACAAGAGTCTTGTTCTTGGGTGAATACTTCCCCCACTTGCTGCTGGGACAGATGGAGACGCTGCAAGTTCAAATCTTTATTTCCAACTGAAAATGGTAACATATGCACATACACATTTTAAAGGAACTGAGATGTCCAGTGTAGCATTATCTTGTTAATAAATATCGGAATAATTTATTTTTAATTTTACATTTTCTCTGTAGCAATTTAACTAAGGAATTGGTACTTTTCAAGAAAATACATTTTATATTGTTTTTCATATTGTTGACACAAAATAATGCATCTTAGTGTTTGTTCAGCAACATTTGATTCCCGCCCCACTTGCAATTTCCAACGAAACATTGGGTCCAACCGACAGTCCAACATTGTCTTCACTACTCTCATGTTCAGCCTGGCGTATCTTGCTAATGCTTTGCAACTGTACGCAACCACCGCTTCACAGTTTTTAGCATTCCACTGGCACCTTTCTAAATCTGAATCTTCTCAATTCCCCTGTGGCAGGACGACTTCACCCCTACAGTTCACCCCATTCATCCGAGGTACAAGACGGTGGTGTCTCGGAACACTTACTTTGACTGTTCTAGTATAAATGTTTCAACTGACATTTATAACGTTCCCAGTACCTTATCAGATTTCAAAATAACTTGCATTGCCTTTTTGACAAGTGTGGCCATCTATCTGAGAATTTGTTTATGTTTGGAATTCAGCACTGTCCTTGTGTTGGAGACCCACACCTTCCAACTTGTCGACCAAACTCATCGCCAGGTAAAATATGCTAGTACTCTTCTACATGTTGATAATTTTGCACGAAAGTGATTGCAAATTAACTACTACTTATGGAAATTAACTACTACTTAACCATCTAACAACTATAATGAAAACATATCGCTGTCCGCTGTTACCTTACCTGTGAATTAACAACAGGGCCTGCAGTTGACAACTGCAAGTGAATCCTCATTGAACACGTTTGAGTTCCTGGTCTGCAGTCTTCGCTACTTTGCCATCATCCCATCCATCTACCCGCTTGAAACTGTCAGTGTCAACGGCTACTTGAGCCGTCTATATTGTCTAAACGATACTCTTAGACTAGCTGTGTCAACGCGCAGTTGACACGACACAAACACTGACATTACTTTCAACATCTTGAAGCAAGCTTTGTGCTAGGTCGATTTCGAGATCGCTCTGCTGTCCATCAGCCATGCTATGTTTTATGTTGCCACTAAGTAGATTTATTAAACTGAACAATGGTTACTGAATAATCGATTAAACATAAATTTTATATTATAATAATAGTCCCTGAAGTAGTCAATGTCAACACTATAACGTTTGGGCCTGCGTGCATTGCACATGTCCACATTCTCAACACGTCATTTTGTGTTCAAGCATATAATTTAAACAATGCACTGTGACAGTTATGTAGCCATACTCAAAACTGGCAATTAATCACACCGTAGTCGGTGAATTTTCCCTTTCTGCACCCTTTCCATAATTGACACTGCCAGTTGGCAGACACTACCATCTTTTATCGTAATCTTGTGGTATACTTTTTATGGAAATCCGCATCCAAGTTGTATGTTTCCTTTACCATGACGCTCTATTTGATGTCAGACCACAGTGCAACATTGCATTGGTGGCCATGCTAACGTTTTATCTGACTATAAGAAAATTGGAACATCAACAATTGAAAATCACTCACAGCAACTGCCATACCTCCAACTCTTTTTAAACGTACGATGCCCGTTAATGTTCACAAAAATATCCATGTATTCATGGATATATTCTCTCAAACAAATGCATTTTCACAGCCAATAACTTCTACAAACAAACCTGTGAACATGCCTGCTCAATTGCACTTTTGTCACAGCATATACATATATAAATATCACATATCACAATTTATTGTGCCCTACGTTCATGTGAAACAATATATTTAATAGGAAGGTCAACTGTGGTCTAACCTCTCTACCTACTGGCAAGATGTGATGACCAGCTGCTACCTCGGTCAGCTGGGTCTCTGCTTGGTTGTTGTCACTGGACCATGACGAAGTAGTCGAGCTGGTTGTACCAGTTTTCGAATTCTGGTCTCTCTGTGGTACACACACCTTTGCCAGCATTTCATGCAATATGTATTGGCAGGTCATCAACACTGGAAAAGAGCCACCACATTTAAAATAATAAAATATAAAGAAATCAAAATCTCATGATCACCATTATTTTTATCAACAGAAAGTGTGTAGACATTAACCTGTTTAGGGTTAACCATGGATGAACAGTGGAGATATAATGTTGAACAAACTCAAATAAATCCAAAATATCAGCTTAAACAATTTGTGTTTTCAACGCCTGTATAGAAGAATAATCGGAAAATGAATTGAATAGCGTATCACCTATTCTGATGCCTGCGTTACAATCTCTCAAGTTCAGTCAAAGTTGTTTAATAAAGATGTTAAAGGGATACAGGGAGAGTATGCTGCCTTGCCGATCGAGTAACACAACAGATTCACTGCGATATCCTGCACCAAGTTTTCAAGTAGTCCTTGGTGAAAATACACTATCCCTCTCCAGAAAGGACACAATGTTGAATGTGCAGACCAAATCCAGCAAGTTATTTGTCATAGAGCACTCACCGGCCTATCCTTGGAAGGACAGCGGATACCACAATCAGCGTCTGGTTATCATATGCAGCGGGCATTCATTCGGCAAGGTTCACATATTCATCGACAACGCTGTCCCATGGCTATACCAACCTGTCCCTGTCCTCAAGCAAATAGTTGGCCAAACTATTCGTGCCGATATGGAGAACCTCAGCATGAGGGTTGATCCTGATCCGACCAGCTGTGGACACTTCATCATCTGAGATCTATTTTTGACTTGACCTTGGAATGTATTTTCAGTATGTGAAGAAATAACATTTTAAAACTGCTGTGAGAGATTCTATGTTTAATTTATTTTATAACACATTCCAAGGGTGCAGCAACAATCACGTAATTTCATGATCGGTGATGAGCACAAATCGATGCAAGTGTCTGTGCTGGTGCACTGTAGAAATGGTAATAATTTCATGACAGGTAATGTGTACAAATCCAGTAGAAATATTCGTAATTTCATGAGCCGTAATGTGTGTACCAATCCATGAAAGCTTCTGTGCTGATGCACTGTAGAAATGTTCATAATTTCATGAAAGGTAATGTCCAGAAATCTATGTAACAATATGGAGTAATAATCCACCATGCTCAAATGCCAGTTGAAACCACTATTCTGTTTTTCTGCGATCGCTGCTTTCCTTAGCATAAGGTTTCTGCCATGTCAATTCCAGGTTTTCCTGCTTGTGGAGTCATTCTGTTTGGACCATACATTCTATAGCATCATTCTTGGAATCTTTCCTTGCTTGTTCTGCACGCTTACATTTTAATCTACGGCCAGTCACATGCATCCATTGACGTGTTTTGTTAACACTGAACATTACTTTGGATTGTGTGGCTTGGTTTGACATTTGGAGCGCGGTGGATGACTTGATGAGCAACAGCAAAGTTTCTTTCGCTACTGATGTTGGTCGCACTACAAGACCTGGCCTGATGCCGTAAGGCCTCGCTTGGGTCCCAGAAGCGGCCCCCAGGAAGCTGATCCTTGAATTGTCGCTCAATGATGATCAGACAAGCCTGACAGCAGGCCTGCAGCAAAGTGACTGTTTTGCCATTGAAGGATGTTGGCTTTACAAGACAGTCAATGACAGCATCATTCTTGATGGGCACATCACCAAAGACTGATGGTGGGTTGGGTCCGAGCAGTTGGTCAGTATCCTGTGCCCATGACTGAAGCTTCTCTTGGGCCTTAGCATAATACTTATTCAGCTCAAAGATGTTTCTGTCTTGGCCAACCAAACGCATCCAGGGCCCAGTCACAGGCCAATGTTCAGAAAATAGATATGGAACCGACTGCCTTTCATTCGATGGTATACTACAGATCTGTTTACTGTTTCCCCAGTTATTGTTCCACATTTGGTTTTCAAATATTGCGCTAATGGTTGACGACAATCAAACTGCGGGTCATGAAACAGCTTAGCTGTGCAACGTATGGTAGCCTTGGTGTTGGTTCCTCCGCGATGTTTGAAAGGATAATTACCTTTCTTGATTACATCATTTATGTTGTTGGTGGCCTCAAATGACATGACAACTTTTTTTCGCATTCAATTGCCGTTCTGTCAAGTGGGTGCATTGAGCAACGAAGACTATTAAGCTCTTTCTCAAAACTCTCTCCCAGTTTTCGATCAACTGCACCGTTGATTTTAAATGAACACTGGAAGATATTTGGGGAACTGATTTTTCAACAGAACTAAGGCAGTCAGTGATTGTGTAGTGATATTCATCTGCAGCGCCACCCCCCTGCTGTCTGAGGCCTATCAATAGGGTTTTGCTTTCTGTGACAATTTCTGTTTCTACAAGGTGACCAACTGATTTTGGCATATTTCAAGGCATCCTGATTTAAAGTAGCTTCATTCTGCCAATATCTAACTTCTTCATTTAAATTAGACAGTTCTTTGGCCATTTCGAGCATATTTTTTATACCGTTTTGTATTCTAAATGGGACGTTTTATGTTTGATCTTTCAATCCGTTTTAGTTTTGCCCTCCTGAACACGTCGTGCAGGTTTTTGTTTCGCTTTTTTAGTTTGGGCAATGTTTTTGATTCTGCTTTAAGCGCACGGTACTTACTACCCCATGTCACCACTGATTCCTGTTTGCCATTTAGCTTTAAGGGCATGGTACTTACTACACCATGTCACCACTGATTCCTGTTTGCGATTTAGCATCTGATTTATCCGTTTTCTGGTACACAGTTTCATTTCGTTCCTCAATTTTCGATTGCTTCTCACACGTTCTTCAATTTGTTTTTGGGCAATAACTAGCCTGTTGTTAAGCTTCCTGTTTTCCTCTTTCAACATGGAACAGGCTGAACATATTGAAAACAAGTTCAACCTGCCTGTGAGGACCTTGTTTTATAACATCTATCTTGTCCATAAGTCTCTTGTTTTCCAACATAAGATTTTCTACTGTAATTGTCTCAACCTGATCAACAAACTTTTCAGATGTTGGCACCTTTGTTCCGTCTATCTGTTTATTCAGTCTCTTTCGTTCAAGCTGAAGTGGCAATTTCCACTGTCTTGCCATGTACTAAATAATTCCAGCAGGGCTCCTCCTAGCTCTGTCATGGTGCTCACTAACTCCACCAAAATATCTGCAAATGCACATGTAATTCCAAGAATTTGGATATGCTCCATAAATTGATACAACTGCCAGCTTGACATATATCCATGAAATATTGCATGTACATTTGTTCCACTTAATTTGATTGAAGATCTCGTAGGCAACACCATTGGTCAGGTTTTCAGATGTAACATTCATAAGTGTTGATACAAACTCATCCGTAGTTGTGAATTTAACCACTTGCAAATCACATGCGGGTGTAGAACTTACAAAAGCAGTTGTGCTAAGGCTAGGTTTAGAACTAACATTTGTACTAATGGTGTACACAATGAAACTACCACTGCTTAAATTAAATGTGGAATTGTGTCTGAATAAGTATTTGTCTGTGAATATGTAAGAAGTTTGTGTGATACTGCGATGCGGTTACAATTATTAAATTATTTTCAAATATAGTAAAATTACTTTCTTTCCAAAACATTTTACAACAATATATATGTAATGATGTCAACAGTCATAAAAACTTAATCACAGCTATATTTAAAATATATTGATGATAAATCTTGCTCAACAAAATTCAACCACGAAATGACAATTACTTTCAAAAGTATTTCAACAGTATAAAATTCAATTAAGTAATTATATACAACAATATCAGAAGATAACTTATGTCTACCGATTGCGATGCGTCGAAGGGTCTTTAAATATACGTTCACGCGAAGCCACTGACCGTAGCTTCCGAACGACAACACATAAATTAGCGCGCGGGTCATGTTGTTTTCTCAAAAACAGCAGCTGTGCACTGCAATAATATGCACATCATTTTAAAGCTAAGTAATTATTGTACTGTGCTTTTTTATTCCTATAAAATTCTTCTTTTTATTATATGTACTTTTTAACAAGTATTCGCAAAACAAAACTTACCCTTCGTACAGTCACAAAAGCGTCGGAATGAAAACATTCCCGCGCCTATAATGTAAAGAAGACATTCATTGGTCGATATGAAGGTAAACAAACTCGGCCATGTCATTTGCATACTGAGTATTTTGGCTTTTCCCGCGACCATGTGACGCGAGCATCACGCCTTCGTACCAAATATGGGATACAAAACGACGCTATTTTTGTCGACAACAAAAGTGACGCCATCTAGCGGAACTTGATATACCTAACACAGTCACTAGTTCCGTGGCAACTTAGGGATAAGTATATAGCCCGCACTTGTTAGCACAAATACGGGGGTCAGTGTTATACCTATAGTCCACTATGGGCGTAACAAATCGTTAATATACGAGGCAAGCCAGTAGAAGATAGTCCAACTTACATTACATTACTCACCACCAAAGCGTCGCGTTGCTGTTTCTGATTTCTTTATTTTTGATCTGGTCTCATGCAAGGGCGCTCTTTTACAGGTACCCTCACGACAGGGCCGTCGCCGTGGAGGAATTAAATATTCCGGCACTGTTGTCGGTATAACAACTATGACAGTTCTTGAACTCATTGTTTATTGCATGATGACAAGCGATAGAATGACCAGAGGTCGCTTTGGAAGTCACGTGATACAATGAAGCGACCATTCCCATGACGTGTGACATAGGTATAATTCATGAGTCTACCAATGAAAAACGACAACTGAAACGAAAGCTGATGTCATCATTTGAATTCCAGATGTATCTGTGTTGCTACATTGTTTCAACTGTGTGTAAAGATCATTTTGTGAATTTGATATGGAATGTTACAAGTGATCAGTAAAAAACGAGAGGAATGTTACAAGTGATCAGTTAAAAACACGAGGTCGGTCAATGCGATGGCCTTTTGTAACTTTATGGAAATTTCCATTAGTTCTCCAAAACAGTGGCCACGTTACTGCGCATGTGCAAAGAGAAGTGGCACCGGGCACCACATTCTTTTGCTATTGGGCTATGCCATACACATTCACTGCATTTTTTTTCTATGGGGGCTGTTTTATAAAATACTATGCCTTAGAAGATGCTGCTTCCTGAAGCTCGTGGTTGTGCATGCGCAACCAGAAGTGGTTCAAAATTGGTACATACTTAGCGAAAAGAAATACATATATTGGTAAGCGCAACGAAATACATGTAGAAGCGGTACATATGTAGCGCGTATGCGTTTCTGCATGGTTTTATACCCGGTTAAATCCAACAAAATTAAAGACAAGGTCAAATAGGCCGACACTTACATAAACAGCCACTAACATTTATTTTACAAATTTTAGTAATTTCACACGCTAATATACACTACTGCAAGAATTAAGGAAGTCACGTTACCGAGCACGTGAAACTGGAAGTGAATTTACTAAATTTAGGTCTAATGGTAGCAATTTCGTCTAATAATAAAATCTTTATTTTCGCACATTAAAAATAGCAATTATACATTCTTTAAAATACAGTAATGTCCGTAATAATACAGTTGACATCATCATCGTCTAAAATATTGCATGTCTTAAAATCATTTATGATGTCTAACACATCAAATTTGATATTGTTACGTTAGACAAACCAGCCTGCCACACACGGCCAATATCCTACACAGACACATCATTATCCGATAACAATGCTATAACATCACTGTGTGTAAGCGGAGCTAGCCCCCACAACTTCCTAAGCACTTTTTGCCATGCAGTGCAAATAGTGCCCACACTCTTACTCTGAAAATCCCATAGTGGGGCTCCATAATAGGAGCAGCAATATTGTTTAAATAAATAGCATTTATATCCTTTTTAATATGACCAAAATCGGCCATGAACATATACCCTCTCCAGAATTTGGCAGTGGCATCGGCAACTAAACTATCCTTATTAACAACGGATATATGATGGACCAGATGTACAGCATCTTGGGTCCTATACAACTCGGTGTCATTAAAAAACACAGTTCTGTTGTCGGGTTTACAATTACGACTTCTAAAAATCAAATTTCTACTCTTAGTACCGTTAAAATTTACACAGTATTCGTGTGCATATTTTCCGCATATATCGATTAAAACCTTGAGTCCAGATGTTGTGGGTGTTAGCAAAGTGAGATCATCTGCGTATCCGAATCAACCCATATATAATGGTTGCCCATATGGCATTCTACGCCACTCTTTTCTAACTGTTCAAACAATCCATCCATGTATATGGAGAAGAGAATAGGAGAAATGATTGCTCCCTGTTTGACTCCGTTACATGCGGTAAACTGGGATGACATACTAGAGCCCCATCTTGACGCTTTTGTTTAGTATACATATACAGCAGCAATCTTGATACCAGGGGTGATACGTTTTAGAAGTACTCTCTTACAATAATTTATCCTGTTGAATGCTTTGCTGGCATCAAACATGATTGCATACACATTACTGCCATTTGCATTATAATAACTGATTGTCTCCATCATAACATATGTGCAGTGAGTAGTGGACATGTTGTGTTTAAAACCAAATTGCAAATGCAATGTTGCAACAGCATTTTGTTCCTTAGATAGTATAACAACATCAAACAGTTTGGCAACAATGCTGCCAAGAGTAATTAATAGCTCTAAAATTGTTGCAAGAGCATTTTGTTCCGTGTCTCTTACCTTTTGGTATGTGAACCATAGTTCCCACTAACATTGAGTCGGGGCTAAAACAATGAACCAACATACTGTTAAAAATTAATGCTAACAGCACAAAGAGTATTTTCGGACCATGTATGATATGATTACAATTGAGACCCTCTTCACCATCCCACTTACCCAGCTTTAGTCGCTGGACACCTGCTAAACGCAGCATTTTCTTTAATCTGCTTGTTAATCTCCGTATTTATAACATTCGTCTCATCAACATCATATGACACAGTGTTGTTGAGGTGATTATATTTGTCAGATAAAAAGTTGTGCTATTTGTTCATCACCTACCACACCATCGATACTTGAAGGCAAGAATTTATTTCTGCCCTTTGTCCTGCACATCTCAGACCACAAGTCCCGGTTTCTATTTTCGCTAATGGCTTCAGCCATCTTAGTACGTATTCTATCATCCTTTCTCATAATATGTCTAACAGCCCTATGATACCGAGCTCTTGTTATACGTCTCATTACTGTAATGTCACCCTGGTGAGGCTTTCCCACAGCTCGCCACTGTTGGTGCCAGAATATAGCCTCCTGCTCAGGTGTCCAACTTCTTTAGGCCACCCAGGAAGTTTCATTCTACCACCACCTGAATTAAGGTTGTTTTTAGGACAGGTGGTAGGTATACATTCTGACGATTCTATACACATATTTAGTATGTCATTGTATACTCTAGATAATTCGTTATCGTGTTTTTGACACATTACTTTCTTCAACAGCAAAGCCTCTTTGTCGTATTGTAACATGGAGAGTTTATACTTAAGATCACTACTGTAGGTATATCAAAAACAAATTCAAATCGATCAGATGATCATTTAATTGGTTCCACAGGATACAGTGTCCTAAGAAGTTTATAACACTTTGGGAATTTTTTTGATATCTTCATTATTTACGAAGTTATTCCACATTTTGATCTAAAAAAATTAACATTGATGTCTATTCAATTTGGTTCCATTTCTTGTGACCCGAATGCTGAGGACTGCATTTTAGTGATATGAAAATAGCAATAGTTTTTGATGTATTGAACATATTGACGTGAAATAAAAAGTTATGTGACCCATAAACAAATGTTCATAATATTTGACCTTGACATGACCTAATTAGTTGACCTACATTTGATTTGACATAAATGGGCTTACTAAACTGTTAGAGGTTGGAAATTGTCAATGTATCAACTTCAGTGTTATGTAACCTGGTAAATACATATTTTATTTACCTAATTAATTGACCTACCTTTCACACTTGACCTATTTATAGGGAGTAAAAGCATGATATGGCAGAAATTCATTTGTAAATGGATCTATTAAACTTGTGATGATGAAAATGTTCAATATATCTATCACAGTAGCATGTAACCTGGTGGATCCCTATTTTTATGACCTAATTAAATGATCTACATGTCACATTTGACCTATTTACAGTATTAATGTTGCCATTGTTAAATAAGTTTGCAAATTTGTTGGGGTTAAAATGAATCACTACATCAGCTTAAATATTATGTGACACTCCTTGCTAATGTTGTAATTAATAGGGAAATGGGAATGATAATTGTCAAATAATTACTTTAATGCTGTGACCTTTTAATTATCTATTTTTGACATGTGTTTTGAGTATGTGAAGAAATAACATTTTAAAACTGCTGTGAGAGATTCCATGTTTAATTTTATAACATATTCCAAGAGTGCAGCAACACTCATAGTTTCATAAAAAGGCAATGTCCAAAAGTCTCTCTATGAAGGTGCACTGTAGAAATATTCGTAATTTTATGAGCGGTAATGAGCACAATTTTCTGCAAGCATCTATGCTGGTGCACTGTAGAAATTTTCATAATTTCATGAAAAGTAATGTGTACATATCCAGTAGAAATGTTCGTAATTTCATGAGCCGTACTGTGTACAAATCCATGCAAGCGTCTGCTGGTGCACTGTAATAATGATCGTAACTTCTTGAGCCATAATGTGTACAAATCCATGCAAGCATCTCTCATACGACGCATGAAACTGTGCCCAAATATAGCCAACTTCAGCTTGGGAGCCTCCATACTGAAAATAAAATAAATATAATAGTAGATTTCTGCATATTCATCCAATTTATTCCCAGTAGAACTTTACCACACTGTTCTTAGTGCACACAACATCGACATTACTTCACTGTTGCGATTCACGACAGAAACCACGTGTTGATACAAACTCATCCCTAGTTGTGAATGTAATCCCTTGCAAATCACATGCCGGTGTAGAACTTACAGAAACAATTGTACTAAGGCTAGGTTTATAACTAACAGTTGTACCAAGGTTAGACATGGTGTACAGAATAAAACTACCAGCTTAAATTAAATGTGGAATTGTGTCAGAACAAGTACTTGTCTGTGAATATGCAAGAAGTTTGTGTGATACTGCGATGCGGTTACAATTATTAATTAAATTATTTTCAAATAAAGTTCAATTACTTACTTTCCAAAACATTTTGCAACAATGTCAATGTAATTATGTTAACAATCATAAAAATTTAATCACAGCTATATTTGAAATATATTGATGGTAAATCTTGCTAAAAACAATTCAACCACAAAATGACAATTACTTCCAAAAGTATTTCAACAGTATAAAATTCAATTAAATAATTATATAGAACAATAGGGCCATTCGACTGGCCATTTTTGTGAAGTAAATTTCCACTTGCGCAATAACCTAGTTTATGGGAAAAAAATCTTAACGCAGCGTGGCCACTAGAATGATTTCGTGCTTCACAGGTCAAGGATGGCGGTGCGACCAGAATATCATGTTTATCAAACGTGTTTAGGTCTATTTATGTTCATAGATACCGATAGTGATGACAGCGAGGGAAATCAGGATGAATTACAAAACTCTGCAGCTGTGTTTTTGCTTTGTGGAAACGGCAGTTAGTGTCACTTCTTGTATTATCCTATTTATCGCCCATGTCAGGGGGGCATATGATATAAACAAATCAGACGAGTGCATTGATTGGGGTATGGGAGTGGGGGGTAACGGTTTACATGGTTTAGAAGTGGCGGTATGGAAACACAGAAAGGGGTTGCAGTAATGGAGGGTGAGGGGGATGACAGACTTGCCTTTGCACGGTGCTCCATCTGCTAAGTGAGAATCGAGTGATGCCCGGCTTTTGCGGTATGGATGCTATGGATTATCCCTGGTTTGACTGACCTGTTCTGGTTCAAATATATAAAATTCCTAGTTTTAACATATAACACTTGATTTTTTTCAATTTTAATGCAGAAATGCTATTGGGAGAGCGATTACCACGATTTCGCTTGTGTGCTTTACCTTAATTACAATAAACCAATGCTATGCTATGGGTGCATACACCAAAAATCATCCACAGTAAGCCAATGCTCCATTGTATATCGCACAACTGCTGGTGGTCTAATTTGCGAGCGTGTTATTGTTGATGCATGATTATTTCTATAATTATTATATCTGCCGTTAAAGCTATCGTATAATTAGAACATATTTACCCTAAAATGTTGCACTTGAACCAACAATACGTCAGGCGAGCCTGGCATAAACCATCGCAGCCGCGCCAAATCCGGGCATCACTCGATTGTCACATAACAGATGGAGCACCGTGCTTTTGGGGCTTAATGTTCTGGGGAGTTTCTAAGACTACCCCCCCCCCCTTGAGTATCGTCTGGTGATACAATAAGTAAATGTGTATAAAGATGTATATTAACTTAGTTTCATAGAGTTTAACATATTTTGTCACAATTAGACATTTGCCAATATCATGACGATTTTGTATGAACACTTTATTAATGCAAAACGCTCAAAACAGCAACAGAAAAACATTGCAATAACTAGCAATATCACCAGCAAACACTGAAATTTAGAGTCAGAGATCAGAGGCTCTACTACAAAGAAGGCAGTTCACCAACTGATGCCTTTTCTTCTGACATAATCTCTCATTTGGAGTAACTAACTACAAAGTTAGCATATATATATATATATATAGTACGGAACAAATAACAAAAATCATCACAACTGTCTTTAGCTTATTTGTCTGAACCCTCAACTTAATTACGATGTGATCATGTTCATTAAAATGATACTATAAAATCAAAGCCACACCACTGTGACAATTAAAATGATTTTGCAGCTACAAAACAAGACCAATAAAACATACACAGTATTTGTCAGTAAATGCAAGTAATCGGGTCATACTGATAATTCTAGGCGCCCAACCCAGCCATGATGTGAACCTCCTGTCTATATGAAATCAGTACATCAGTTTTTTTTAGGATATTCAAGAATTCTCTCAGGAGATCGTCCCTTGCTTTTGCTCGTCTGTCCCTATTAACTTCTTGTTGTCGGTTATCCTCAATTCTCTGCTCTTCCATTTCTCAAAGCAGTTGTAGGGATTCCTCAGAAGAATTTGTGGACTGCCTGGCCCGCTTCTGCCGTTTTCTTTTAGCGTTCTTAATCTCTTACAAAACCAGTGAAGATTCTCCGTCTGACTCAGATGAAGTAATTGACCTTTCCCCTACTAGTTTCTCACTAGGCTTCAGTGCTGTTGTATCAGACTTTTCACTCCTGGGCACGGACCACAGTCTGAATCCATCCGCCATTACATACATAAAGAGTCCCAAGGAAAAAATTCATTGTGCAGATAGGGTTTATTTGTGAGAGCAGAAATTGTGTGTATGAGTGAGTGGAAGTGATGTTTTTGTGCACAGTAGCATCTAAGCTTTGAAATGATGCCATTTGTCAGTAGGTATACCAGTTGCGTAATGACACAGTGGCTGTTAGGCAGGATGTACTCATATTTGGGAAACCGGGGAATTTCATGGCAGAAATGCACGGGCCTCATGCTTTGAAGCAATTTGTGCGAAAAGGAGGTATGTCATTTTCACGAATTTCGCACACCAGGTGTCTTAGTGGGTCTGTCATTTTCTGTGAATTTAAAAAAAAAATTGTAGGATAAATGTTCAATGTAGACGCAAGAACGTTATAATGGTCGTCTATGGGAAAAGTGACTGTGGTCCGTGCCCAATATGAAATTTAGACTGGCTTGTTACCAAGGCAATGCATCATGGTAAAACAAGCATGGATGACATTTTTGTGAGAAAGTATAGGCGGAAAATCGAGTATAAAACTGTCTTGTCAAGCAATAGCAGTTGCATGTTATGGACAGGATGTTGTAAAAAATCATATAGGCTAACGCAGTATGGTGTCATATGTGTGAAATTTCCCGCTTCTGGTGGTAATGCTGGGAAATGGAAGACTTCTTGTACATAGATTAATGTACATGCTACATCATGATTTAAAAAAAATTCCTAAACATCTAAGTTGTAGCCATATTTGCAATGTCAGCTTGTGTGTTAATCCACAGCATATAACACTGGAGCCACTGTTTGTAAACAACAATAGAAGACAGTGTGTGAGAGAGCTGCATTGTTTTGGTCACGGTCATTACCCTCAGTGTATTTAGAAATTGAGCAGTTGAACAGGTGATAGACAAATCAATCAATTAATTAAGCCAGTCTTATCATTACTCACAAGTTTGTGTGTTTTTGCATGCTCAGCTGCTTGCCTGTCTGTCTGTGTGTCCATTCTTTGTTGTGGTCGCAGGGCTATGGGGTAATCCTGTCTTGAACTCCCCTCACATCCATGTGGAGGGAGTGTGTGGCATGTAATCCTCCTGGTGCCAAACGTGTGACAGAGTTTATCATTAAGAAATGTCATACAGGACATATGGCATGTCACATGTGACAAATGTATGTGTGATCATCAGTAGATCTGTCACGCAGGAAGTAAGGGTGGTCACTGGAAGAGTGAGTTACTGGCTTCTTCCGTTTTCTTTTCACAGCAGTTGTAGCTGTGCATTTTTTTTTTTTTATGTTTCATCCAGCTGCCCCTTACGGTACTGTTTCTTTTGGGCATCCTTTTTCGTGTCACTGGTTGCTTGTCTGTGCATCTTAGATGCACGTGCAGCACTGAAGCGTTTCCACATGTTGTACCTTAGCCGTCTTCGCACAGAACTCTTAGATCTGTATATCCTGTTGTATGTTGTTACAAGTTGCATCTGTCTAACAGCTTTGGCCACTCTTCCTCCTTTACTAATCGGAGCTTTGCTTGTCTCCAATTTCCGCAGTAGAGAGTCCCCCGCTCCATAATTCAGCCTGTCAATGGCTGCACAGGCACATCCCTTGACGTTGCGACTGAAGTTCACATTTTTTGGTAGAGAAGCACTCAACCCCCTGTTCAGGCCCTCATTTCGGTTTGTGTTAAGACACAGTTTTGTTAATGCTAGTGCATTTCCCCCTAATCTTAGTTGCAGAATCCTTCTCAGTGTAATCCTGTCTGCACTGGTCATGTTGAGATAATGGAGATTACCTGTCTGCAGGTACATTGATTTTTTTCCACCAGTTTCCTTTCCCACCTGAGCAGACTACGGAGGAGTACCTGCATTTCTTGCAGTCACCTCCATAGCAATCCAGTGTTGTTTCAATGACATGTGGCATCAGTGATGCTACCTTTGTCACATTACCATTGTACATTCTGTGCATGTCACTGTGTATTCTATGGCACCTGACTTTCACATCCAGAGCAAACATTTTCCTCTGCTCTTTTCGTGTGGCTGCTGTCGCCCCAGGAAACATTCGCTCACTGAATGTAGCCTTTATGACATTTCTAAATAAAGCTTGTTCTAGGTGTGTAGTGTCTGCTTGTCGGTCTACTTGTTCACATGGCATTCCTGCAACAGACATACCAGCCCGTACTCCTTCAGCACTCCTCGCGTCCCCATCTGTGACGACATATCTCACTGCCACATTCTGTGAGCCAAATTGCTTTCCAATGTCTTTGCCAATGTCAAATTCAGATAGATTTTCATCTGCTCTCAATGTTGCTGTGCAGTTATCATGCCCTGGACAGGTGACATCAAATCCTCTCCTTCGAAGTGAAGCCCCCAAGGTGCACAATTTATTCTGTATGTGTAGAGCCACAATATCCTGGCAGCCACTTTGTTGTTCTACTACGACCCCTATTGCTTGTGATGCATTCTGCCCAGCATGATAAGACCCAGTGATTCTCGCTGAGCTATATCTGCTGTCCATGGATATGTTTACTGGATCATCTTCAGGTAATCCTCGTAGCTTATTAATTGTCTTCATGTGGTCACGCCTTTTCGCCAAGTCTGCCAAAGTCATAGTTGCTGTCGCATTGCCAACTTTGTTTGCAGTCCGTTGCATACTGCTTCGGCACGGTGGTGGTACATCTAAGCTAGCAATTATCACTCGCCCTTTAGCGATTCCTGTGGTAGATTCCTGCAGTCCCACCTGAAGGCCGACATTTGGAGCAGCAGATCTCTGCCCTGCCTTCTCAGTTGGTACTTCATGGTATAGCTTGAACATTTTTGATGTGTATCCACACTTAATACACCTGAGATTTTGTTTCCAGCAGAGGCCAACCTTGACCTCTGTATGCACTGTAAATCTAGGAACAGCACACAATTGACTGTCAATAAGGGACGCGTGCTCTGCAATGCACTCGTTATACATCTGTGTTGTTTTGTCTCTATGCATAATACGCATTTCTGATTGTGAGTCATCTTTCTTCAGGTATGTGGTTGTCAAGTCATCAGCAACACGTTTCTTCGGTCTCATGAGTTTGGCGCCACCCGATTTGCCCTCAGCATCTGGGACTTCGATGAGTCCACCTGGTGTAACTTTGGCGACTCTTGTGAATTCGGCTTGCGTGAGTCTCGGCATCCACATGCTTGGTGTGGAATTGTCTGCAACGTCTTTCTTGGACGTGTGCACAGTGTGCCCCTTCTGAAAGCCACATCTCTTCACATTTTTGGCTATTCGGAACTTCTCCACATCTTCACTTTTCTTCTCCATGTTGATATCTGTATCAGAGTCAAAAACTTTTACTATCTGACTGATCTGGGAGCAATCTGTCCAACTGACATTTAAGCAATGGCCAGAATTTTTTTGTCTGTCATGCTGCACAGCTATTGGCTGAGCAAATACCCCATTGTAGGTTCTGAATAGAATTTACAACCTCGTGTAGTTGAAATCTGAGCAAAAAGTAGGCTCTCAATATTACCTGAAATGCTAGCTTTTTGCCCAAAAACAGTGCATATTTAAAAAAAAATATCTTAATAAAAAATTAGTTGACAATTTTAGTGTTGTATTGATGAAAATACCCCACATTTTGTGAAACACTTGTTTGATTTTCTATATCTCTGGCACAGCAAGCAGTGTGGGCTTTATGACTAAAGTGCATATGTGCAACTCAGCCCACTTGAAATTCTTCCCCTCACATACGGGGGCATGTCTCGGTGACATATCAATTAATGTGTAGCAATGTGATGTGGATTTCCTTCTGTGATTTATCGAGATAAATGTTTTTCTTCGATTTGGTATAACTTTCGTGACGATTTGTGAGATGTCGGAAATTAATTAGGGCACGGACCACAGTCAGAATCCATCCGTCATTACATACATAAAGAGTCCCAAGGAAAAAATTCATTGTGCAGATAGGGTTTATTTGTGAGAGCAGAAATTGTGTGTATGAGTGAGTGGAAGTGATGTTTTTGTGCACAGTAGCATCTAAGCTTTGAAATGATGCCATTTGTCAGTAGGTATACCAGTTGCGTAATGACACAGTGGCTGTTAGGCAGGATGTACTCATATTTGGGAAACCGGGGAATTTCATGGCAGAAATGCACGGGCCTCATGCTTTGAAGCAATTTGTGCGAAAAGGAGGTATGTCATTTTCACGAATTTCGCACACCAGGTGTCTTAGTGGGTCTGTCATTTTCTGTGAATTTTTAAAAACAAATTGTAGGATAAATTTTCAATGTAGACGCAAGAACGTTATAATGGTCGTCTATGGGAAAAGTGACTGTGGTCCGTGCCCTCCTGTCTTCTTTTCGTTTTGCCGAATTGCATTATGAGATCTGACCATACTCCGAAATTTGCTTTCCACCTTATTCTGAGAATATTTATGTCCTAATTTAACAAGTTCTGTGGTGATGTTTCTCCAGATTTCTTTTTTCTTGTTCAGGGGTTTTCAAATTCTGCTTCATACTTCCTGTATAAATGTATCAAGGCGAGTGTAGCTTGGTGACTCCATGGCGTGTACAAAGAAACAGCACCTTCAGCATGTTCAGTGTCACCTGGAAAAAAAACAACAACAGTGTCAATAAACACTTGACAAAGCCTGCAGGACATCATCTTTGAAAGTTATAAATTGCACCAAACATGGTTTCTGATGAAGGATATTTGTGAATGTGATAAACATTACATATGTGATACATTACACTTTATCTGTAACTGGATCCATAGCACTTGCATTTCAGTCAAGACCTTGTAAGTATTAACGTACAGCATTTTACCTTAAACTATCAATAAAACCTCCTATATAAAGCCAATGTCAGATACATAGGATGTACAAGCAGGCTGATACAAGACACAGCTAAATATGAAATTTTATGTACAAAAGGCAAGCTGTAGATGTGATCTTAATTTTTTATAATGTCAAAAAATTATAGCTTATGGTCTTCGACATAAAAGTAGCCCACTGTATTTATAACTCACTGTCATCAGAATCTTTTTCTTTTTCTTCCTTCTCAGTTGATGCTTGCCCACCCAGAGCCTCTTCTGCATTATTTCTTATTGTATCTGTCATGCTACATCTTAAGTAAGAAAAAACATCAGATATAATTTTTTTCTAATTTTTACAAGGCATATTGTAAACATCACAAGAAGTATGTACACGTATGCCAAAGAGTGCTTTGAAGACATCTTCGCTTTGCTTACCCTCTTCACCATCCGACTTAACCAGCTTCAGTCGCTGGACACCTGATATATCATACGCAGCATTTTCTTTAATCTGGTTGTTAATCTCCGTATTTATAACATTCATCTCATCAACATCATATGACACAGTGTTGTAGAGGTGATTATATTTGTCATAAAAAAGTTTTGCTATTTCTTCATCACCTACCACACGAATTCTTGAATGCAAGAATTTATTTCTGCCCTTTATCCGGCGCACTTCAGACCACAAGTCCCGGTTTCTATTTTCGCTAATGGCTTCAGCCATCTTCAGCCTCCTGCTCAGGTGTTCAACTTTTTTAGACCACCCAGGAAGTTTCATTCTGCCACCACCTGAATTAAGGTTGTTTTTAGGATAAGTGGTAGGTATACATTCTGACGATTCTATACACATATTTAGTATGTCATTGTATACTCTAGATAATTCGTTGTATTGTACCATGGAGAGTTTATACTCAAGATCACTACTGTATTGGTTAAAGAGTTCAGTACTACTGGCTTTATGCCACGGTAGTTTGCGACAATAGTTCCTTTCGAACATGTGGTCTACATTTATATCCAACCTAACTTTAAGTGGTACATGGTCAGAAAACAACAAGTTGTCTATAATAGCACATTCGAGTACCTTCTGTTGTAAATTTGCCGTGGTTAAAAAATTATAAATTCTGAAGGTCAAACCGTTTGGACTTACATACGTATATGGCACTGGAGCATCCATACATACCGTAAGATTAAAATCCGATATAAAATTCCTCAATGCATATGCGTGAGGCGTATTCCTAGTTAAATCTGTATTTATGTCACCCCCGTAGAAAACAGGTTGCATACGTTTTCTCTAGAATAGGCCACTTGGTTGCCATGTGTATGCGAAACAGGAAGTTAATCTACAACATGTTTGGTCTAAAGGTAACCATTTCGTGTCACGACCTCTCCGATGCCTGTTTATGCTATGATCTTTCGCAGGCGGAAGCGCAACCAGATACACGCACGTATTCATTTGTATGGCGCCAGGTGGCGTAATTCTGCGGAAGTATGCATATTGCGCATGCGCGCAGTAAGCGCCTACTTTCGGCCCGCGTATACACGGGCCCAGAGTAGTCCCTTGCCTAAAGTCTGCGGAAGTATGCATTTTGTGTATTGCGCGTGCTGTTTATGCACACTGCCGGTGTCGCTGTAAGCAAACATCTCCGCCCGATTCATATGATAAAACATTTGAAATAATACAGTTACGGAAATGAGTGATGCGGTCAAGATTTACAGAACTAAAACTTTATTGCTGCCATTATTAACGTATATATTAAATATATATATATATTTAATTGACATTTATTTCAACAACTACATATTTACATCACTTATACAGTGCATATATCAATGAAAACGCAAATTATTGAAAAAGGGTAAAAAGAAGTGCAATACTTATAATGTTTACCCTTTTAACATCAATAGATGTTTAGAATGAAAGTGCAAGAACAAAAATGCAAAGTGCAACAACACCATTTTCACGCATAAGCATATTAGGTTAGATCAAAAATAAACAACTCAACTACCAGAACATTTCTAGAACAACACTAAACAATGTGTTTGCATTCAGTTGAACGGTCATTTCATTTGTCTTGTTGATGGTACGTAATCTGCGAGAATAAGTTATGACTCTAACACATAGCTATTCAATATTTTATCTGTGTACTGCTTTTTGAACTGGTGAATATTTCTATAACTAATCAGTGAACTGTCCATGGAATTCCAACGTTTTACCTGCATAGTTTTGTATAAACTTACATTTATGTCTGGTTGAATACACTGATTCGTAATAATAATAATAAAACTTTATTTTGACGCCATCAAATCCGGGGCTGCTGCCCCGTTCACGGGTGTGTACAGGCATCAGTTCACACGACACAAACTTGTATGTAGATAGTGACAATAACAATAATACATACGCTGTATAAAATGTTAAATACTATGCAGAATGTTCGCGTGTGTAAAATTATTTTAAGAAAAAGTATACTGATTACATGGTATTTGTATATAAAAGATAAATCTCAAATAGGAAATAAAACGCTAATATCATCAATAATATAGAACATAAATAGGATTGATAATATGTAATAATAATTTCCACGTATGTTGGCAGGCAGTTTATTCCACAGCGTGGGGCCAGCACAGGCAAATGCTCGGCGGCCGAAATGTTCTAGGTTGACTCGTGGCACGTCGAGAAGTAGCCCGCCGGCAGCAGAGCGTAGGCAGCGTCGTGGTTCGTACTGGTGCTGCAGTGCGGCAAGGTACTCTGGTGTGCCTCCGTAGAGTGCCTTGTGCACAAGGACGAGTATCTTATACTCAATCCTTCTCTTAATTGGCAGCCAGTGAAGTTGCCGCAGTTTTGTCGTCATGGACACCCCGTCGAATCTGCATGACAATGCGAGCCGCTGACCGCTGGACCATTTCCAGACGGTGCAGGAGGCGATCGGTTATTAAAAATAGTATCGCATTGCCATAGTCCAGCCGTGATATTACTAGTCCGTGAATCAGACTTTTGCAAACGCTGGTGGTAAGTGAGTCTCGAATCTTAGCAATTCGAGCTAGATGATAGTAAGCGCTGCGGCATATGTTCGACACTTGAGATGCCATCGACAGATGAGTGTCAATGGCAAATCCAAGATCTCGGATAACGGCGGATGTGTCAACGAACTGGCCACAGATGTTGATGCGGCTAAACGTAATAGGAGTTCGCAGACTTGGTGAACGGATAACTATGGCTTCTGATTTGTTCTCATTCATGACGAGTCCATTGTCACAGAGCCATGTTTTTACTTCCTGTATGCAGGCCTCCATGCGTGCGAGAGCTTGCATGTGGTCCGTTGGTGGGAAAGTGACGTACAATTGAGTGTCGTCGGCATACAGGTGGTGTTGCATGTTGTGCTGGTGTAATAGTTTCGCTAAAGGAGCAATGTAGGCATTAAAAAGTATAGGTCCAAGAACCGACCCTTGCGGTACTCCTGTCGTAATGTTATTAACTTCCGACAAGCTACTCTTCACGCGTACTACATTTGTTCGATTATGCAGATACGATGTCAGCCAAGCATGTACGTCGCCACATAATCCGTAGCCACGCAATCGTCGCAGCAGTATGGTGTGGTCGATGGTGTCGAATGCCGCAGTGAGGTCTAACAACACCAGAAGTACACCCCGGTGACTATCTATGGCCTGTGCCACGTCGTTATGGATACGCAAAAGCGCTGTCTCGGCACTATGATGTGGACGGTACGCACTTTGATATACTCCGTAAATACCGTTCTCGTCCATGAAGTGTTGCAGTTGTTGCGCATCGAAACGCTCAGTTATCTTCGCCACAAACGTGATGTTAGAGATAGGGCGGTAGTTGGTGAGTACGTTGATGTCAGAGCCTCGCTTCTTTAGTATTGGTGTTATAACAGCGTGCTTCATTGATGGAGGAACCATAGAAGACGATAGAGAGGCGTTGATGATACGGGCCAGGACCGGAGACAGAGAATCAATGTGACACTTCAGGAGCGATGTTGGGAGTGGGTCCAGTTCACACGACTTCACAGCAGATGCCAGCACTATCCGTTTCACGTCCGATGGTAACGCAGGTTCAAAGAAATTTAAACGAGCAGTCACCTCTGTCATCATGTCATCGCCTGGCTGCTGAGACCGGTTACGACACAGCGCATCCACTTTGTCTGTGAAGCTTCGCTGGAATAAGGTAGCAAGTGCCGCGTGGGTTGCGCCTGACCCTTCGGGTAGGGGCCGGTCTACGCCTCGACCCAGAAGTGCATTTGCGATTTCGTAGGCCAGGCGTATGTTGCCGCCAGCTTTCTCGATTTCTGCTCGATAGTGTTCAGAACGTGCTTTCCTCAGTGATTTCCGGAAAGTGTTGCGCCGGTCCGTATATATTTGTCGATGAACTGTTAAGCCTGATTGTCGCCAATGGCGTTCGGCCCGACGCAGAGCTCGTTTTTCTTCGGCCAGTTCACTGGTGTGCCATGGGGTCATCGGCCTCACCGTAATAGTCCGTGACACGAGAGGGGCATGCTCATCAACGACAGTGCGTAGGCAATAGTCATAATGATAGAGAAGTGCTGTCGGGTCCAACTCATGAGCATTGAAATCGGCAGCCGCCAGATCAGCTGCAAACCGACTGTTGTCAATCGCTGCGTACCTCCGATAATTGACGTGACGCTTCAGGCGCGTTGGTTTTGGGAGTTTGCCCAGCGATTTTTGCCGCGAAGCTGAGAAACGAATTGGCGCATGGATGCGTGGCCTCAGAACCGACATCTTGCGAGAGCGCCACCAGACACGCGAACACGAAGACGCGATAGTTGCCGCCATTGTTCAAGTACTGCCTCTATTCGAAACTCTGGCGAGCGTTCGAGAGGCATCGTGTCTGCTGAACAACCTGTCAACGCGCCGAGGCGAGGCCGGCAGGCGAGCACGGCCGTCGCAGTACACCCGTGTACGCGATTATGTGATGCTAGAAGTTGCCCGTGCGAACGCCCAGCGCTCTGGGGCTATTCTGCGTATGACGGCAAATGAATTCGACAGTGCGACCGCCTTCGGCCCGTCGTCAATCATCCACGGCAGCTCGCACAAAACATCGGCTTCGTTCGGCTCGGCCAGAATCGTGGTGTCGGCCGAGTCGAACAGACTGATGAAAGCATTCGACACCGTGCGAAACTTGGCAGTGGAAAATGCGGACAGTCAAGCGTCGTTCTTCTGCACGGTCGCCGGAAAACGGCTACACGCTTGTCAGATGACAAACGCATTCACAGAGGCATACAGACGTGACGGAATCGTCGTTCGCGACCACAACGGCAAACCGTGTAGAATCACGGCTACGAGGCTGCGCAAGGCGCACGTTGCCTGTGCCCGTGGCGCCGATCGATTGGACCAAAACATGTTCGATATGGCCAGACACATGCAACACTGGTTGCGTACACAACAAGCATATTACGACGCAGCGGACCGCGACCGGATTTCGGTCGTTGTCCACGACCGCATCATGGAAGATTCTTTCCGGCGTGCTCGGCCGGTCGCAACATGTTCATCCGTTCCCGTCGTGCCAGTCGAATCGCATCGACCACCGCCGAACCATGCAGAAAACTCGGTGGCGGATGCGCAGGCGACGAACTCGGCGGATGGGGAGGCGCCGGACGCGGTGAACGCGGTGAACGCGCGGGAGGAGGCGGCGGCGGCGTCGGAGGCGGAGGCAGCGGCGGTCACAACGAAAAGCCGACGGGCCGGCTTCACAGAAGCAGACGTCGCGTTTTTGCGGTCTCCTGCCGTCGTTTGCGTCGCCCCGGCAGGCGGAAAAAGTTATTTTTGCGAAATCCCGTACCAGAAAAACGGCAAAGTCCCGAGTGCGTCTCCCACAGTGAGGAGCATCCCCCGCCGTTCCGAGTCGGACTCTGCGGCCTTCGCCGGCGTCGATACGTCCGACGGAACTCCCGTGCGAAGTTTCGGTCGCGCGCCGGCAACGGCAATACGATTTCGGCCGATCGAAAATCTGATGATACAGTGACAGCTTGCCGATTCAGACAGGTCACCCGCCCGTGCTATATATATGTGGAGAGTAGTTGGATGCTGGCCGTAGGCGCAAGATTTTTTAATTCTCTCTTCTGTTCTCGTATGTGGACTGTTGCCGACTCGTGACTGCGAACTCTCGTTCGGCAGGTTCACACACTCGGCGGAATGGGCATCTTTGTGAGGAACGGTCTCGTGGAGCGGTCGTGCGACTCGTGATAATTGACCTGACGGTCTTGTGAAGTTCGACCTCCGGACGGAGGACTCGGACGGCGTGTGGCAGAACGGCTTGAACAGCCGATCGAAAACGATGGGGCTTACGGTCGTGGTATTCGCACTTGTTCTTTTTATTTGTTTCATAAAAATTCCTTCTGATGATACGTTGACAGGATTAGCACTTGTTCTTTTTATTTTTTTTACACAAGTTCCATCGACCGAGTTAAATTCCTTCTGATGATATCTGAATTTCGGAAAGTTTTTGCTCACAACATATGTGAAGGACGCTTTTTGCAAGGCAGGAGATCGAAATCCTGTTTAGCGTGTCAAATGCCACGGATGTGCTACGAGGTCGACCCCATGTTGAGATTGTCGAAAAATCGAAAAATGTCATCAACTCAAAAGCGTCCTGTCGCAATGTCGCTACAGCCACACACGTGATCGTGTAACACGTTTACAGGTATGGTGTCGCGTAGTGAATGGCGTCGGTTTCATCTCTGTCGGACGAGCGGTTCGATAACCCTAACCCTGAGGGTTACCAGAGATAAACCCCTTTTTAGGTTAACGTGCGTCACCGGTGCGCAACATGAAGCACACAAGCGATTGCGTGACATGTTTGTCAGGTAGTAGAGTTCTACCTGCAGACACTGGTTTCGCCTGTCGGGGACAAGCGGTTCGAAAAACGTAAACCTATAAACCCCTTCTGATGATACATTGACCGGTTTGATAGATATGGCGTTTTTAGAGAATATATAAAACTGACAAGTATAAAGTTGGCACGTGTGAATGATGGCAGCTGTGTCGATATACTATGAGATGTTCAACTCGGTCAGCGGTTGATTTTGCGTGCCTCTCTAAGTGGAGACATATACTTTTGAAATTGCAATTGGAAATCGAATCTCCATCTGAAAAGTGACGAAACAGGTGGATAGGCAATAGATTCAGAAATCCGGAGGTGTCAACGACATTTCTGTGTGATGAAAATTTACAAAGTTACAAGCGTTTTTCCCTTGAAATACTATAGAAATGGGAGTAGTAAAATTACAAACACGCAGGGTCACACCTATAAAGCCAACAACTTTAATCCCTCTGCTCACGCTATTACAGTTTCCAGCAACGCGGAGTTCTTTCCTGTTTCTTTCACGCCTCGACAATCTTTGAACACAAACCTTCCGGGCAACCGGCCGGGATTTCTTCACACCTTTTCAATGACTCACGTGATTGAGTCC
Source organism: Lamellibrachia columna (assembly GCA_963662155.1). Classification (NCBI taxonomy): domain Eukaryota; kingdom Metazoa; phylum Annelida; class Polychaeta; order Sabellida; family Siboglinidae; genus Lamellibrachia; species Lamellibrachia columna. The sequence goes on from OY759265.1 coordinate 14,370,283, forward strand.
AATTTTCAATACCCACATACTTTCATGTTCTTAGGCCCAAGTAAAACCTCGCCGCTTTTTAAACGTATGTATGCCCTTATTTTTAGTAAATAAATAATGCTTTAAAATGTCCATAATGTCTCAGAAATGTGGAGGTGTCAACGAAATATCCCTGGGACGAAAATTGACAAAGTTACAGGCCATTTTGCTGAAATTTGGGGCATAAATACGCTTAAAACGCGACTAAAAGTTTAAGTCGCACTTCAATTTGAAACCTGACTTGACATGTGGATAGACAATCGTCTCAGAAATGTGGAGGTGTCAACGAAATGCCCGTGGAGCGAAAATTGACGAAGTTACAAGCCATTTTCATTTTGGTGAAATTTAAGGCATAAATACGCTGAAAACGTGGCGATTAAAAGTTTAAGCCGCACTTCAATTTGAGCTGTGATTTGACAGGTGGAAGGGCAATTGTCCGAGGAATACGGATGTGTGAACGAAATGTCCGTGAGACGAAAATCGACAAAGTTACAAGCCTTTATTCCATAAAATAGAGACATTTACTGTAGAAATGGGAGTAGAATTGTTGAAACGGCGATTAAAACTTTAAATCCAATTTCGATGTGAAATCTGCCGGAACATTTCGAAAGACAACCGTCTTACGAATCCGCACGTGTCAAGGAAGTTTCTGTGAGACGAAACTTGACAGCTAGAAGCGAGTTTTTGCGAGTGTGGTCATTTGGTCGATTTCGCCTGAAAATCCCTATCTGCTAACACACGGTTGTGATTATATTAACCTTGAATATCCAGTGAACCTTCTAACAACATTATTCCTTAAACATCAAATAGCTAGACTAAGTAAATGGCCTTCTTCTATGTGCAAGTATGTTTTTAAACACATGAACAGTTCAAATAACACTAGCAAAATAAATGTTTTTAATGTGAAGAGTGACATACATGTACAATAATCCAAACTCTATAATGATGCGCTGGCAGACAACACCTAGTTCAACAAATCTGCCACAACAAGTAGTCAACTGTCATCATTGTCTGAGATGTTGATACATGGTTTATTCTTGATGCTGAAGGAGCTGCGCCAAGACCGCCTTTCTGAATGCATCAACGTGACACTGACGCATAATGCATGGCTGTATCCCATTACTGATTGCCTTTGCATTCTGGAATATAGATGAACATTCTTAAATCAAACACATTTTTTTATTTTTAGTATTAACATTTCCTTACATGTATGTCAAATATGTCTTCATCATTTCTGTGAGATATAATAATACTTTACACAAACCAACTTGGTAGTATAGTAATGTTAAAAAATAAAATTGGCTTAATTGAAGCATTTAGCAGAGCACATTTTCACATGCTCAACCTAACTCTTATCAAGCAAGCATAATATATTATAGATGTGGAGTCTTCCAAGAGATAGGAAGGCTATGTGGAGTTGTCTGTGCGGTAGGACGGCTGTGTGGAGTTGTATGTGTGGTAGGAAGGCTGTGTGGAGTTGTAGGTGTGGTAAGAAGGCTGTGTGGAGTTGTATGTGTGGTAGGAAGTACAATTCAATAAAGAAGATTTCTATACCACCAAACATGAACCAATATATATATATATTCAGCCAATTTCAGCAGTTCAAAAAGTTTCCATAAATTCATCATAGGCACTCCATATGACACCTGTTTGATGTATAGGTATATAGCCCCTATCAAGTATAAGTCAATCACACAATGTCATCATTGTATTTTGACAGCTTGACATAACTACATGCTTGCTAAATTAGTTCCACAATGAAGTTTAGCAATATGTTGTTAAATGTTGAGCTGTTTTTTTGTGAGGTTTGGTAAATAAAGCTAACATGAGATGGGTCAGATGTTATGTATATATTAATATGCTGTTAATATGCTAACTTTGGATCATTGTAAGTGCATTTTAATTCAATTTCAAAATAATCATAAGATGAGAGAGATGCAATGTACCGGTCAATAAGCCCATGCCAGGGGTATTTTTGCACAAAGTGCATTTACCAGTCGGATTTGAACCGACCACAAAAGCCGAGACATTAGCAGCTACCCATAATAAAAAATACAGTGTCACAAACGTAACCAATGTTTGATGGTCCAGATGGCCAAATCCAAAATAACAATATAAACATACTACTAAATAAGGGCAATTACAATAAAAATAGCAATTATTTAATTAAATGTATATTTTTGTGATAGTCAACAGGGGACGCCTGGAAGAAACTGGAAGAAAGGGATTTCTTCCTCTTTCTTCAGTCTCGAAGCATGTAGAGGTAAACTTTGTAAAGCTGTATCACAGCAACTCTGCTCTAACTTCGTAATACATGTGCACTACTGAACCAGTGAACAAGAAGTAGCTTTCTGGACTGTTACACAAGAAGTGAAGCCATTTAATTTTCTACTATGTGGGAACAGCAAGACAAGCCTCAAGTAAGAAGCCATAAGTGACACAACATATCATTAACGTTATCATTAATGACTTTTGCAAATAGCAATAACTATTTCTGCAATGCCAAAAGGTAGTGCAGCTCTGCAAATAATAACAACCACACTTTTGGCAATCAATAGAGTGGCCTGCAGAGCAGCTGTGCGAATAGCCACGTCCTTTCGTCGTTTGATAATCGTACTTCTTTCAAATACAAATTGTCTAACATTTCATTTGGGTGCTTGCACTCCTACACCTGGTCACTAGTGATTTTAAATAATGGGTATTACCAAATAATGGCTACATTTCTTCTGATGCTCCATCACTTTCCATTTTCTAATCAAATTACTTACAACTTTCTTAAAAAGGGCTAGTGTTACGAGCTCGCTGACAAAATAAGGTTAACATCGTGGGGTCATATGGGTCAGCGGAGTCCGTATACTTCTGGCACGGGGTCAAAGTTGATCGGGTTACCTGAGGTCACGTTGCTCACGCGGGTTGCATGTCATGCACTGCGTTTGCATGCGTAATACGCAAAATGCATACTTCCGCAGACTTTCGGCACGGGACTACTCTGGGCCCGTTACACCGGGCTATTAACATAAATGGGCGGATATTACTCGATGATGCTGGGTTGAGCGACAGTGCGAGTGACCTAAACAGAATAGTATTATGGGCTAGAACTTTAATCATAATCGTCGGCTACGGTGCACGTGTGTTGGCGGAGATTACTCGACGATGCTGGATGAGCGACAGCGCGAGTGCCCTAAATAGAAGAATATGGGCCAGGCTAGAACTAATAATAATCGTCTGCTACATTGCACGTGTGTTCGTTATATAGTTGTAATAATGATATGTTACATGCATAGCTAGGTCTATATACAAGCGTTCGTGTTTGTATATTCACACATAAGAACAGTTCAATGAATGCAACTAAACTTTTATTACAAATCAGTTAATAATCAACTACCTGACTACTTCAATCATACACCCTACACACACAACTATGACATCCATCAGCACTACACACTCGTGATAGAAACAATTTACAATTACAAATTTTATTTCCAACATTGTCACATCTTTACAATGAAATAGACTATTTTGGAAAAGTTTAGTCAGTAAGTAGTTGTATACATAGTGTGTTACAATATGCGTCATTTACCACTGTGAGTTGTTGAAAGGGGGATGCAATGATAAGTTGTATTACTACAGCATTCTCCAACTCACAGTGTTAAATGACGCATATTGTAACACACTATGTATACAACTACTTATTGACTAATGTAGCTCACGTTAGTTACCCTTAAAACTTGTATTTACCGGTAACAGGTTAACAGGCAACATGTTATTATATGTCTTGTACATTACTACTGCAGTCTTTAGATTAATTAAATCAAACGACTTCAGAGCATGCATCTTGTAGAACATGGTATTTGTATTATCCTAATGCTTGCCTCTACATACAATTCTTAAATTTGTTTTTTGAAAACAGGTAACACATGGGGTCGATATGTTTCCACAAAATAATGAATAAATATTATGCAAAAAAATACACTAGGCCCAGCATAATAGAGACACCCAACAATATACCTAATTGGTAAAATTTATACACAGTCTCAAAGGTTTCCATGCTTACAGCTTTATATTAAAAACTACGTCATTGCTACTTATGAATCCAGTGTCCTTATCCGTGATTCCATGAAATCCTAATCATGATGAATACAGTGCCGAATGTAGAGTCTGGTTATTGCAATAACCACAAATACGCAAATACGTTTTAAATGGAAGAAGCATGAAAAACTGGATATTTCATCAATTCCCGAGTGCGAGACCTAGAGATCATTATCAAAAGCTGTAGCTTCCCCTTGGCAGATGCTGGAGACTTAATTATATGGAAAAAAAGTTGGGATATCTTTAACAAATTATTACAGTAGTCATAAGATCTGCGATAGGTGCAATGAGCCAAACGTGTGTGTACTTTTAATGTTTCTTTCCAAGAGAGACGCCTGAAACTTGCTGAAAGTATGCAATGCACTGAGTCTGTGACTGTCAGTCGATATGGAACGGTAGCTTTTAACAAAGCTCCGAACGACTGCTGCATACTCGGCTGGGTTAGCATCCAAGTGCTTGGAGAGATCATTGAAGACATCTAGCAACTCCTCCTCCAGGCCACTGTGATCAGTTTTGTCGTCCATGTTGCTAGTATTGTTATTGTCACAATGGTTGTTAGTATTAGCGCTCATGTCATCATTGTCACAACAGTTGTCGGCAGTGGTGTCCATGTCGTCATTGTCTCCATGGTTGTCATCATTGCTGTCCAAGTCATCATTGTTACCACGGTTGGTATCGTCGGTGTCCAAATCGTTATTGTCACCACTGTTGTCAGTGTTGGTGTCTAAGTTGTCATTGCCACCACGGTTGTTGTCCATGTCGTTATCGTGGTCATCGTCATCACGGTTGTCAGTGTTATTGTCCATGTTGTCATCGTCATCATTGTCACCACGGTTGTCAGTGTTGTCGTCCATGTTATCAAGCAGACCATCGTGCAATGGCTGAAACCACCGATCACTCGGTGAGTTGCCAGTTGCGATGAAGTAAAACTGTTTCCGCTGAGCGATGGAATGAACTGGCAGAAAATTCAGCGAAACAACGCCAAATGTCTTTACAACAGCAGCTTGGTGTTTGCATGGTGCACCATTTTTGCCGGCTTCACAGGTGCACGTGTCCAGTTGCATGTCGACGTCATACGTCTGCACACGCTTACTGCTGAACACAGTGTACTGGTCATTGCCCACACTGTTGACATCATCAAGACTGATGTCTCTGTGATTTGGGTAGAACCGAGACATGACTCTACAGCTACATGTCTGGGCAACCGATTGTTGGCAACGTCTGCCAACCTGCACATTTGGTAGTCTTCTAGACGTGTCAAAATGAAATCAGTCAGTTGGGCGACATTATATGCACGCAGACGATGAAAGATTTTGTCTTTGAGCACACGCATCCCAGCTTCACAATAAGCGGTTGTGTTGTGTCCCCTGACAGACAGGTCCAACCTGTCTACAAGTGACCACTCAGCTCGTCTACCAATGATGTTGTCGATGTGGTTGACAAACTGAGGGTACTTGATGCTAATGGCATCGGTGCTGATCACGGCACACCTGTCAGTGAGTACCCCTTCCTCCTCCGCATACATAATTGCCTTGAACAGGTGTAGCAGGTGTGGTCGGCCGTCTTTGGCAATCTGGTGTTTGCTGTCCCACAACCACCGCCACAAAAAAAGCAAAGTAACATACGAGCCGTCGGCCACACCGTGTGCAGAGCAGCTCTCAGAGCAGCACAGTCATCAGTGAGGAAAATCTCAGGCCCATCTGCAGTGTTGAAGAATGCACCAGGGGCGAAAAGGCTCTTCAGGAGGGTGAAGGCGGCAGTGAGTGTCGATTCTGATTCATTCGATGTGATCACGACACCAAGAGGCAGGGCTCCACACGGATTGTCGGTCAAGAAAAGAAACACCCTGCAGTCCTGCCTGTCCATGTTGCCAGATGAGTCTACAAATACCAGTTCCCGGCTGAACTGCCAAGTGGTGTGAACTCGTTTCATCAGTGGCGTGCAGACTGCAATCACTGTTTGCCCATCTTCAGTCGTCTGCATCTTCGTACATATGCAACCAATATCGTCGTTGTAGGTCGCGAGTTTGGATCGGAGTGACTCCATCACAGACTTGTCGCAAATCTCACCGTAGTGACGGCTGAACTCCGCGTAGAACAACCTGTAGAACAAGGGTGCACACCGTAGTGACGGCTGAACTCCGCGTAGAACAACCTGTAGAACAAGGGTGCACACCGTAGTGACGGCTGAACTCCGCGTAGAACAACCTGTTGACCAAGTGTGCATACTGTAGTGACGGCTGAACTCCGCGTAGAACAACCTGTAGAACAAGGGTGCATACTGTAGTGACGGCTGAACTCCGCGTAGAACAACCTGTAGAACAAGGGTGCATACTGTAGTGACGGCTGAACTCCGCGTAGAACAACCTGTAGAACAAGGTTGCATACCGTAGTGACGGCTGAACTCCGCGTAGAACAAGGGTGCACACCGTAGTGACGGCTGAACTCCGCGTAGAACAACCTGTAGAACAAGGGTGCACACCGTAGTGACGGCTGAACTCCGCGTAGAACAAGGGTGCACACCGTAGTGACGGCTGAACTCCGCGTAGAACAACCTGTAGAACAAGGGTGCACACCGTAGTGACGGCTGAATTCCGCGTAGAACAACCTGTAGAACAAGGGTGCATACCGTAGTGACGGCTGAACTCCGCGTAGAACAACCTGTAGAACAAGGGTGCATACCGTAGTGACGGCTGAACTCCGCGTAGAACAACCTGTAGAACAAGGGTGCATACCGTAGTGACGGCTGAACTCCGCGTAGAACAACCTGTAGAACAAGGGTGCATACTGTAGTGACGGCTGAACTCCGCGTAGAACAACCTGTAGAACAAGGGTGCATACCGTAGTGACGGCTGAACTCCGCGTAGAACAACCTGTAGAACAAGGGTGCATACCGTAGTGACGGCTGAACTCCGCGTAGAACAACCTGTAGAACAAGGGTGCATACCGTAGTGACGGCTGAACTCCGCGTAGAACAACCTGTAGAACAAGGGTGCATACTGTAGTGACGGCTGAACTCCGCGTAGAACAACCTGTAGAACAAGGGTGCATACTGTAGTGACGGCTGAACTCCGCGTAGAACAACCTGTAGAACAAGGGTGCATACCTCTATGTAACGAAGCTACTGAATTACAATAATTCTGAAAGCAATATTTACATCCATTTACATCATCCTAGCATTTTAATGTGATTTTCAGTTGAGACAGCCTACGATAAATGTAATTAAAAATTATTTTCAGCGACATAAATATACAGTAGTATCGTCTAATGTCTTAAAGGGGAACTGAAGCAATTTTGTGTTATGCTGTATATTTAAATATATATTATCTAACTATGCATTAATGGTGACAGATACCTGCTAATTTATGAGATAAACTGAAAAACTGATTTTGTTCGAGACAAAAATCGACAAAATACATCACTGCGTATCGCCATCTTGTTGTCGAAACGAGTGGTTTGAGTCGCGTATATCTAATCAATGTAAATTTTCGATTTGTTGCGATTTATTTCGTAAATAGACATTCTGGAGCGAAAAAAAAGATATGGGTCTCTGTTATATATACAAGTGTTTACACACGTCAACAAAATAGCGTTTTTGTTCGTTCCAAATAAAAAAGTTAAAGAAATTACAGCAAAACACGCAAAAAATCTTGGAAAACGCCACACTTCTCGAACACACGAGACGCTAACCAACGAGAATATGCGATAACGGAATACCGGAACTATTTTTTACTTGTTGACAAGATGGATGCATCGCTTGTGACAGTTTTACCAGATCTGCTACTAGCGATTAGTGGTTTACTGAACTTCCGTAATAGTTGTCTATCTTTGGAGAAATGGAAACCACAGACGAAGAGTCTAGTTCGACAGGCCACACGGAAACAACCGTTGACAGTCGTAAAGTGTCACCGAGTGTGCGAGTCACGCTCCAGACTCCAGGTCGGCTTCGCCTTTGTTGACGTTGGATTCAGGAAAAATTACAACAGCGCTTTTACTGTCAGCGATTCCTTACTAGGTAATGTGATGTGGTGAACCTGTGGAAATTGCGTCCCGATGTCTGCGCACGTTTACGTTGAGTCATCATGCTGCGCCGAGGAAGCTACCATGCCTAGGGCTAGGCTATGGCTATGCAGCACCGTGTGCCCGACCGCGTTGGTGCTTGCATCACCGTACGAAGGCGAAGACGATGATTTTGTAATGATATGCACAAACACTGAAACAGAGCGGTGTTAGATGTTGGTCTGCTGTCATTGCATGATTTGCGTGCCGACTCATTGATTCGCCCTATAGCTAGCAGGTCAGTAATTCAATTGTTATCGAATCATTTCCATTTTAATAATCATATTTTTTCTGCATATTTCTTTTACCTAGCCCGAGGGCGAGGTCCGAACTACAGTGGCAATGCAAGCAGGCTTTTCTCTTTATTTTGTATCTAATCTAATGAAGTGTACCGTGACTGTATTTTAATATTGTGTTTGATTTTGTGTTGAATAACATTGATGACAATAATAACATGAGGGTTTCTTTAATTCATTATGTGAATATATATATATTCTTAAATGTTACCGTAATCGTGATTGTAATAATGATTGTAATCATGACTACATTAGTAATTGTGATTGCAATAATTACTGTAATCATGGTTACATTAATATTCGTACTTGTAATCACCCCTCTCTGTAGCACACCACAACACCTTGTTGTTTGGTGCAATGTAAACATTTAAATAACAATAATTAACTATTGGCAATATAAGTAATGTTCACAGTTTTGCAACAATTATGGAATTAGTGCTATCAACTAACCCTGACAAATTATATTTCAGGCTCAGGAAAGGCAAGACAAGTAATCCCATCCTGCGATGTGGGAAGGATCTGTGATGTCTATTCTGAACCGAATTGAATTGATGGAAAGTTTAGCTATGGAGATTGACCTGACACAGGTGAGTGTACTGATAGTCTGATATAGACAAATTGTGAGGCACCCACAGTATGCAGCAGGTCGAAAAACAACCTGGAAAACTACAAAAATTCCCACTAAAATATTAATAACTGAATGATGTGAATGCCTTCTTATCCATATCCCACTTCTCTCAACAAAATGTTACCTGCAGCATCTTGCATGTCACTACACACAATTTCATTTATATTGAGACCAACATAAAATATATCAACAGTTTATTCACATAGAAAAACAATTACCAAAGAAATAAGGCTAACTAGAACGACTGAAACCAAGACTAAACATTGACTAAAAACAGTGACTTCTACCACCGGGAAATACAACCTGGAACATGGATATCACAGTTAGACACATCATTATTATGCCACAACATATCAAATATACTGGTAGTTTAGCTTAGGAAATAATTAATCTTTATAAAGCCAAGGCATTTTAACTGTTTCACCATCATCATCTGTACCAATGGCAATAGACTACTTGTTTTGATTGGACAGTAAATGTACACCAATCATGTGTAACAATATTACTTGTTCTGACTGACATTAAACGTACACCAATCATGCATACCAATACACTACTTGTTCCTACCAACAGTAAATGTACACCAATGATCTCATTCTGGAATCTGCACCATTTCACTACTTCTTCTGACAGTAAATGTACACCAGTCATGTGTATCCAATATACTTCTTGTTCTGACTGAATCTACTACTTGTTCCTACCGACAGCAAATGTAAACCAAGCGTCTCATTCTCTACCAAATACACTACTTGTACTGACAGTAAATGTACACCAATCATATGTATCAATACACTACTTGTTCTGACTGGTGCAAAAAAGTGACATAAGTTTTTCTCACGAATGACAAACTTCTTCTCTTTCTCATAGGTGTCGGAGCTGCTTGAGTCACCCTCGGTTATGTCGCTGTTATCACATAGTGTGCATCATCTGCACCAATGTCTTTATTCTCACTGAATCTGATGGAAGCTTCACATAGGAGTAGTCATGATCAACGTTCATTGGTGCAATAATGTCATCCGTAACTACAGCAGCATTTGCGAAGTGTCGCACTTGAAATATCGTTACCGGATCGATTTGCATTTCAGCATCAGTTGTATGTGGTGCCACAGCAGTAGTAGCAGTGATGGCACTAAAGGTGACATCCGTAATGTAAAGATTGGCGGCATCACCCGTAGCGCTAGATGCTTCAAAGCTAGTAACTGTACTTGTACGAACCAATGGTGAATCCTTCATCTGAAAAGATTACACATACAGTGACTTGAAAATTTTACAAAATTCATCTTTTGCGTAATAAAAATGAATCACAATGTGAGAAACTTTCTCTTGTATATATTATTTTTAGAATATAAGAGTGCCAGTGTCATATAGAATGTATAAAGTAATCAACCACAGGGAAAAGCATTTTCCCTATGGAGCCATGTTAATTCAACCAATGGGTCTTTCACTGATCTCTTAATGTTTTTAATGAATCTGTTTGGTCAGTTTGACGAATGCCACTGGTAACATAACCAAATGCATGTAACCAAAATTGTAGCATCCTAGCTCCAAAGTGCATTATATTATCTAATCAACATTGCACTGTTTTCAATGGGCCAGGGAGGTCAAAATTCTATAAGGGGTCCAAATTCCATAACAAAATATGGACCCATAGGTACACTTTCTATGGGGTTCCTTATTTTATATCTGACACTCGATTTAGATAACATAATGCATGAATATTGTTATTGGACCAAATGCAGATCTATGCTTGTGACATCTTTACCTTATAAATGCTGCACGCACGCACACACACACACATACCTGCCCGCACATATATATATATATATATGTAAATATATATATAATTATTAGGTATTATACTGAAAGCATCTGCTAGATAGTATGGTGCATGGACAAAAGCCCCTCCCGACAAAAGCCCCACAGACATAAGCTTGTTTCAATTCAATTATACTGTTCATGACTGTTGCTGTAGTACACAGAGACAAGATATTGTCATGAATATACTTCAGGCATGTGGTCAATTCCATTCCGGAATTGGAACTGACCCTCAATTCCAGTTCCGGAATTGGAATTGACTTTAAAAAAAAAGTTTTATTGGAATTTTTTTTTTTCAAAAATTTATTTTTGGGGAATTGGAATTGATTTTGTTGGAATTATTGACTTGATACTGTTAATATTTACCCTTATATTTACTTATATTACTTTCAAAATCATATTTGTCTGCTATTAGCATGTCACCCTGAATCTGGTAACAGCCAGGAAGTTGTCAACATTACAGCATAGACACTGTCTACTCTGGTATTGAAACATTGTGACCAAGAACAATATAATCAAGCATTTGCATAAAAAAGAAATACTAAGTTACTGTAACAGACAGTAAAACCAAAATCAGACCATTCAGGCCTCATTTTCTTTCTCAGTGTACAAGGTTTATTTACAGAGATTGCCAATTAAGGGCACCTGCCTGCTCATTCCCTTTGTGTGAGAGAGCCCCACTTGAATGCAGCCCCTTGTTTATCCAAGCCTAATGTTCAGCCCACAAGTTTCCCATACTAAACATGTCACTGGTCACCTGTACAATGCTGTTACATGTGGCTGTAGGGTTTGCCCTTTGTAGTAATTAAAAATGTCCCCATGGAGAATACATGTTGGAGATTAGGATGTTGAAGACTCAAAACTTTCCAGTAAATTTGATGAAATATCAATGATACCACAATATAAATCTGCCTCCTAGTATATTTGCTCCCCCCCTCCCCGGACATCTGCCCCTTTTTTCTATGATAGTTGACAAGTGAAAATCAGTTTGCAGTTTTATCATTATTACTACAATAACATAACATTCAATGACAAGTCGAAGTCACTTTAGCCTAATGCAATGGCCTATCCCCTGGAGTGTGTATGAGATGATCTTGTCACCAGTTGTCTTCCAGGTATCATTGATAGTCAGATCAGTGGTGGAAGATGGGTTCTTGGGGTGATGCTTCCACAACCAGTGGTTTGGAGTGCCCCTGGTATTAGCTGCCTTAGTTTTCAGGTCCTCACGGACCTTGGCAGCTTCTGTCTGTGCCGTGTCACCATCATGGTTGCAGGCAGTCTTGTTGATCACATTCTGGATCTGGAGATCAGATCAGTGACCACAGCACCCTTGCATGATCAGGATCGACGCTGGCTTCACTCCCATTGAAGAGTAATCTTGTTGGTCCCCCTTCTTGGTGTAGGAATGACACTCAAAACATAGCTTCTGACCTCCTCAGATGCTAGTAGTAATTTCCATGGTGAAGTTTTAAGTGAATTCTGATAACTCTGGCTTGTGCATCCAGTTTTATAGGAAAATGGAGTCACTCCAACTCTCCATGGTAAATGCAATTCAAAAGAAACCTTGTTGAGATGGCTTCTTTCAAATATCTTCAATTGTCCTAACATGTCCAGGTCCTAATCTCACTGGCTTCTTCCACAATTGCAATAAAGATAATCCTTTGATTACAGGATCATCTCCAACTACATAAAGTAATTTACTTGGCTGATCTGGCACAAAGAACATTAATTGCAATTGTGGTAATATATATCTTGAATTCATGTTCAGAAATAAAAAAAATAAGTTAAAAAAACATTTCTTAAAAAAAAACTTACAAATAATCCAGAAGCTACGGACAGGGGGCAAATGTCCAGATTTTGAATAAGGCAAGGGGCTAATGTCTGGGGGGCAAGTGACAAAGGGGCAAATGTCCGGGAGGGGGGCAAATGACCTGGACCCGATATAAACAGGGGAAACTGTTCAAAACTCGGATTAATGACCCAACTGTCCAGGGTTGTCCAAAATGTCTGGTTTTGTTAGCAAAAATCCAGGAGAGGTGTCGCAGCAGAAAGTACATATGAAATGGCTGGATGCCATTTTAAAGTTTTTTATGGCAAACCTGATATATATATATATATATATATGTATGTATGTGTGTGCATTTAACGAACAATAATTTTTTAACCATATCTAATTAAATATGATTGCGCACACGTGACAAATAAAACTGTGTTAAAACGAATTGGATTTGAATTTTTCTTTAGCCTAGGATTTTAACAGTTTGAATTGATTTTTTGCAAGGCGGAATTAGAACTGATTTTTTGGAATTGACAAAACAGAATTGACCCCATGCCTGATATACTTCCTTCATATGTATAGCTTGTACTAATACTCCCCCCACGATATTCATTACAGTGTTATCAGTCGACTTAGAATAAAATGTAATTAATACATCTCTTTATGAACTTCCGGATATTCGGTTATTACATGTGGGGTTTAATCTGATCAATAAAGCAAATTAATTTTATATAATTTTGCCTTATTGTCAAGTCACAAGAATTCAGACAGAAATTGTAAAGTGTCATTATAGAAAGCAGACATGTAATCTGACAGTGTTCAACTGGGTAGATGACGATGCCTTAGTTAGTTTCCTATCCAGCTAGACATTGCATGGGTGAAATGCATTTTAATTAAATATTTAAATACTTTTAAAAAGTTTTTGTAACTGCATTTGCACTTAATCACAATGAAAGTATTTGTGTATTTAAATATTTCCATAAAGAATTTGAAATGTAAACAGCAACAGTAGGCTTCTGTTGCACTATAGTCTATACTGTCTTTTGGTCGTGTTTCTCCCATGCATCTAACCCCCCCCCCAGGCTTAGCCTTACGCTTGCCGCTTGCTCTCTAGGCATTTAGAACACAGGAGTATGAGACTTATTATGACTGTCAATAAATAATATCAAATTATTTTCTTGAATAATTTTGCCTAGTACATACGCCATGTCCCATGTTATAAGGCTGCAGTATATCCTGTAGCACTTACTGAGTTATTGTTATTGTTTTGAGTATGGCCACGTATTGACGGTACGTCTGATCACGTCGAAAATAAATCGGCGGATTGGAAAACACTCATAATTATATCAAACTATTAACACTTACTCGCACTTTATTGTATTCATACATTTCGATTTACTGTGGGTCATATATATGCTGACGTTGAAGCACAGCTGTGCTTATTGGGGTGGAACTATATTGTAATCGTAGTGATAAGTCACAATGGTAACGGTAATCCAATTTACTAACCTGGTTTCGTCTCGTCGCTTCCTACGCATCGCTCTGCCCTCTGATATCTGACGTTTCCTTGTCGCAGAATAGTCTGTAGATGCATGGTCATATGCGGAAAAAAAGATCTAAGATGGAACGGTGTCTTTGACCAAGAATGACATCTTGATGCTCACCGTCTGTCCTTGCTCATCACATAGTCTTTTGTCTTGTAATCTGCATCGGAAAAGTGGTCACTCGCAGAGCCTGCGGCTGGCGGACACGGCAATTTCCGCATTTGCAACCACCTTTTCCGCTGCAAATTCTTCCTCGGAAGTCGATCAAAAGTTTTTTCCTTGCATTTGTAGTACTAGTTGATATATCCAGGAGCCATCCAGTGCACACCAGTTTTATAAAAATAACGAATAAACGAATAAAAAGAAAACTGGTGTGCACTGGATGGCTCCTGGATATTTCAACGTTTTCTTTTTATTCGATTTTCCATGCGTTTCGGCCGTTTTTCCGAGAGGTTTTTACTGTGTGAATGCGGTGCCAGGAGCTCGTACTCAAACCACTCTGCCGCTTAGCCCCCCGCAGAGCAATATGGCGCTGCCCAGCGAAGATAATGGCAAAGTTTAAAAGGATATTACAAAATTACTGTGGCGTTGCGCCCATCATATAAGGGTGATATATACTGTAAATGGTATGTTATTATGTTTGGGCTATGGTTGTTCGAGTGCTTCACCCCCCCTTTAAAAGTAGTAGCACAGCCAGACCTTCAATAAGCTATATTTGTTTAGCTCATAGCACTTATGAGAAAGATATGTTCACCATGATTAGACATGAAGCTCCAAAACTGAAAAGCTTATTTTTTTTGTAAACATTTTTAGTTTGAGCCTTCAATATGCTTAACAATCTTTTCCATTTAGAAAAATCCATGAAATGGCAAAAAAAGTTTACAGCAGTACCTGCCTTCAACGGACCCTCTGATGAGGGGACACCTGGTGAACGCGGACAGCGGACAGGATATTTTGGTTTTCTGTCCCTGCTAAGGCAGACAGTAATCATTATTTTCGTGATTTCTTCGCGAAATATTTTATTTCAAAAATGGCGACGGACAAACAGCGTGGTGTGTAGTGGGAAAAACAATGTTCTATCGCGGATTCGGATATAAGGCTGTTGGTGGTGGACCCCGATTTTCTGCCGCCGGGGGAAATGCCAAATGGGCCTGCTTAAACCTACTTAGAATTGCTTTGACAATTCTCAAGAAACAGGTGAACAATGTTAATGAACGAGTGTCAACCTGTTGTTTGTTTGACGCTGCCACGGACATCAATCGCCAATGTTGGCTTCGCTTAGGCAGTTTGAAATTGGAATCGAGATTCACAAATACGCCTCGCATAAGAATCAGATAAACAGTGTTAAATGCAATTTAGTATGCAGTACTAATATGACACTGGGGTGAAATGGCATGCTTCCAATTTAAACGACACGAAACCAACATGCCAACTGCCAAACCCAAGGCGCTACCGGTGCGCGAAAATACGAATTCGTCATCCGCATATGAAACGATGAATTGATGCTAAGTGGTGCGTCATCAATTTATGCTTTGGTCGAGGTCAGTTGAAAATCGAGGTGAAACGATTATTAATTCTGCCTATTGTCGTTTTCTATGTTTAATCAGCTTACATGCTGCGTGAGTTAACTCATATACGTTTTCAGCTGCACAAATCCAGGTTATTATTTTCGATTCGTAGGCCTATTAGTTCAGTACATCGTCATTCCAGTATACGTACATGCATTTTATTCAGTTAGCGATTAAACAGTGCGTGACATTTAAAAATAATACACGTTGATGCTAGTTGACTTGTTTAATAAGCTCTATAAACTGCGTGTTGCCGTATAAGACAGTGCTGCAAGCACACAGTGGCTTCGACAGCGTTCTTGGACTTAGTGCAGCAGTGCAGCTGGTGGCGGCCGCTGTTTAGTAGCTCCCTGGTTACAGACATGGGAACACTTAACGCGCCTTATTTGTAGTATATGTACCTCAGTTATATCCTTATTGTACAGCCTGTTTATGTATTATTAACTTATTTGATAACACCCGTCATCCGCACATAAGATATCAAGTTATATAAATATCTTTATACTCATGGAAGTTATGGCCTTTTATAAAAAGGTGTTGGCCTGTTGAGTTTGCGCGTTAATTAGCCAATATTGACTTATTAATTGCATCAATTAAGTTATGGAATGAGTGTGTGATGTATATTTATGTAAGTTATGGACATGTGTCGGTCAGTTGACTTCACGCATTAATTAATTGCATTAACTGAGTTACTCTGGATTATGCATATGTATGACCCTAATTAATAACTCCTGAAAAAAATTATTAAAATATATGCAAAAATAAAAACGTTATGCCATTTTAATCATACAAAAATTAGTCTTTTTCCTGTAAACGAGATACACACACATTTCGAATTTTTACCGTGTTAACATCGCAATATATTTGGATCTAATAAAGATATATTAATAAAATAAACAGTTTTTGGTTCCTTTATATTTCACCTTTCATTTAAATAAACTGCCAATGTTCTATCATGATATCTAATTTTTCTTTGAAGTGCCTACCGTAATCGAAATGAGAACTCGATTTGTTCATCATGCCTGGATTGTAATGTGGGCATGACCAATTGTGAACGCAAATCACGTAAAGAGTATAACAGGAAACATGCATAGACTATGTATGTATGTTGTTGACAAATAGTCATTTATCTTCAAATGCGCATACGATTCAAACGATCGATTCGCGCACAAACAAACCGCCATCTTAGAAGGGAATGTGCGTCACAGTCGGTGGAAAAGCACATCACGTGATGATCCATCACAGTCATGTTTGTAAAATCTCCGCCAAATTTATGTTAATTGCCCGGAACGTTGATAGGAAAAAACATTACGACGCCTGCGGAAGTCCAAAACCGCCATCTTGGATAGATCACCTAAACGCTGCATCGCTATAATAGACAAATATTGCTGTACCTGCAATAATTGCTATTCTATATATCTGCAGGACCTTAGGAACATTGTTACACTGTGCTTGCATGGATTTATGAACATTTACACAATATACCTGCATGAACACCAGTATGGACTTCTGAACATTATCTTCCATGAAATTATGACTGTTGCTGCACGGCTGGAATGTTATAATAAATTGTCTTGATAACTGTGCAGTGACATTATGTTTCATCCATTAATTCCCCAATTTATTATAACATTCCAGCCATGCAGCAACAGTCATAATTTCATGGAAGATAATGTTCAGAAGTCCATACTGGTGTTCATGCAGGTATATTGTGTAAATGTTCATAAATCCATGTAAGCACAGTGTAACAATGTTCGTAAGGTCCTGCAGATATATAGAATAGCAATTATTGCAGGTACAGCAATATTTGTAATTCCACAGCAGTGCAGCAATGTTTGTAAAGTCCTGCAGATACAGCAACATAGCAATGTTTGTAATTCCACAGCAGTGCAGCAATGTTTGTAAGGTCCAGCAGGTACAGCAACACAGCAATGTTTGTATTTTCACAGCAGTGCAGCAATGTTTGTAAGGTCCAGCAGGTACAGCAACACAGCAATGTTTGTATTTCCAGCACACTTGCTGTTGCATACGATGCACGAAACTGTGCCCAACTAGTAACAATGTGAGCCTATTAGTACTCATACTAGTGCTGTCTCGGTAAGTAGCCATTCTGAAAATATAATGCATAACAGTACATTTTCTGAATATTCCCTGAGGGAGAAGGCAGGGAGGGTGAGTGTGCGTGCGTGCGTGCGCGTGTGTATAAACACAACATTTTTATAATACTTTCGTTATTCTGATAGCTAAATATATTAGATCAGGTGAAAAAAATCTGTTTTTCCTTGTACTTGGATCTACAGTACAGGAATAAATGTCTTGCTATGTGTAGCATTTTTTAGCAGTGCCAGTGGCGTCTTTTAGGGAATAAAACGTATTTTCGTTGTTCTGTAATAGTAAGCACATCACCAAAAATTACTAACAATTTGTTTGCATTCAACCGATGAAATAATTTTGACTCATCTATAATATATAGATCATGGCATTGTAAAAATTTTCCTTAAGATGTTCGTAAAAAAATGCATATCCTCGTAAGTATACCAATAATTGCCGCAACCAAGTGCGTGGTAGTGCACTCAATGACATTTTTGGGGACTTTGAAATGACGGCGCAAATCACTCAACTTTACAACATTATCATTAAGCAATATTTAGAATATACAAAGGCGATCTTTTACTTTCTGACCTAACCATGAAAACGACCACCTACAGCCGCCAAACTCCTCATATATCTTACATACATATACACACACTACGTTACAAAAAAAAATTTCTTACATTCTTATAACGATAAAAATTCACAAAACAAACTCAGGTAAAACTCGACCTCACCGGCGGCGACTACGCGTAGTTCCGCGGTTACCGTAAAATAGATATTTTGTCGAGGCGTCGCTACATAAACAAGCTTCACAGAGATTCTTTGTCTTTTTCTACCATCATATTTTCCATCCCATATTCATATTTCGTCTAAATGTTATTTATTCATTATACTTAACAAGTAATGAACTACCTGTGTTTATGTCCAAAAATATATTAATGTTATTATTAATAATACATATCTGATGTAGAAATTCTAACCTTTCATTACCTGCAAACCAATTAATTAATTGAGCTACTTTTTAACAGAATTAATTGAGCTACTTTTTAACAGAAACTATGCCAATATTACAACTAACATACACGCAAACACACTCAACGCGCCCGCGTATAATAACGATATATTATATATATATAATTATGTATGTATATATGTATGTGTGTGTATATATATATCCATGTATATATATATATATATATCCATGTATATATATATATATATATACATACATACATATCGCGCGCGTACAGTAGCGATAGCGCCACGGTACGGAATCTCTGTGAAGCTTGTTTATGTAGCGACGCCTCGAAACAATATCGATTTTACGGTAACGCGTAGTCGCCGCCGGTGAGGTCGAGTTTTACTTGAGTTTGTTTTGTAAATTTTTATCTTTAAAGGAATGTAACAACATTTTTTTGTAATGTAGTGTATATATGTATGTAAGATATATAAGGAGAAGTGTGGCGTCTGTAGGTGGTCGTTTTCATGGTTTGGTCAAAAGTAAAAGATCGCCTATACAAAATCTCATGAATCACAAAATACAAAAGTATACTTGTATATAGGCAGCAATTCGTGTGATGACATCTCCGATACCTGTTTCTGCTATGCTTTTTCGACTGTTGAAGCCGGAGCCACCTACGGTGGCGATATCTTGTGGATACAAGAGTTCAAAAAAGTAATTCAGAAAAAACCCGGTAGGAGGTGCTACTGGCAGAGGAACATCTTGCGGGGGGGAAGGATCTAGTTCTAAAAGTAACCGATAGGTATGGCTGGTTATGATTTCACTAGTTTTGTCAACAACTACGGTGGCGCCCTCTGGTGGGTGGCTCCGGAGCTATGGTGGTTCCGGGCTCCACCAACCATACCGCGTAAAGGACGTGAATACTACTCATGTAGGTTTTCGCACTGAAGAGAAACCCCACAAATGTGACATGTGTGGAACAGTTTAACTGTGGGAAATCCTCGGGACAGATCCTCTGGTGACCAACCAACAAGTCTCATAATCAGGTATGCACACGTCGTTGTCGGGTGATACACATTTATCTAAACAAGAACAGGCCAGAGCCACAGCTGTGGCCATTCAGAGGTGCATAAATTACAGTCACATTTATATCAATACATTTTTGCAGTACATACAAACACACATACAGTGACCAGTCAATGAATTGGGGATACAGAACATTGCCGGAACATATCCAGTGACTCGTAGAGGTCTACGGAAATGTGAACGAGCGCGAAGATGTAGCTGCCAGTTGTATGTCATAACAGAAGAAAACTGGCCAAAAAATTAAAGTGAACTGCCTGGCCAATGCTCGTGAAAAAATGGTTAATATGAATGTGAGTTTGTTGTGTTCATTGTGTGGTATTTTGAGGAAGACGTCAGCTAGCCCTGAAACACCAAAAGTGAACTAGCTAGCTGACCATCCATTGGAGAGAAACAGATCAATAGCTGAAATGCTTTTGGATATATCACAAAGCGAAATTATTCAAAATGGATTTGGTTCAACCAAGGTAACAAATCAAAGCTGTAGCAGTGTCATCACTGATTGCTGTCTGTCTTCAACATTTTAATGAGACCGGTAAAAATATAGCAGTTTGTACGAAAAAGCGTCTGTTCAGTAAGACATTACCAATAATAATAAATGCCTCGGTCAAGGTTGCAGTTAGGTGCGATGCGTTCAAGTTAACACCTCTGGCAGATGCAGAAAAATATGGGCATGTTTCTAGCATAATACAACTGGATGATTGTTGCACCTTCCACAGATCCTGACTGTGTGGTTGTTGCACCTTCCACATATCCTGACTGGGTGGTTGTTGCACCTTCCACAGATCCTGACTGGGTGGTTGTTGCACCTTCCACAGATCCTGACTGGGTGGTTGTCGTGTCTTCCATACTACTTGACTGGATCGTGGGTTCATCATTTGCTAGGCATATGAAATCATTATTATGTGCATCAGGCATTTATTAATAATGTATACATTGTAAGATAGCCATGTATTTATTTGACTGCATGAAAGGTTGTTATGAAACATATTTGGAAACAGGTGAATACAGCTACATGCACGGAAGTAACATTTTTGAGATTATAACTCACAATGTACTGGATACAAAACCTACAAGTTGATGCGTTATGATTATATTGGTTATCTTTAAAGTATTTCCTTGAGACTTGTGTAAGAAATTTAATATGCTCGTTTTCCATCTAAATGTTATTACATTTCACAGCTTGGGCAAGGTCGTCCAAATACTTCTTTTCCATATCATTCTATATGCCCCGATAATACTTCAATTTGTCTGTGCAAACGATAAAAGCATAGTATTTATACAATACAATTTATGTGGATTTTATACAATATCTTTCTTGAATTGAACGTGTTGGTGTAATTGAACATCTGACTTTGAAGGAAGGTTCAAAAACAATTTATGTATATGTATATATATATATATATATATATATATATATATATACGAATTGTTGTGGTTGTAGAAAATCGTTATTCACATGTGTTACAACAATCATTTCTTCGTATGATGCACGGTAACAATTTATTATAATGAATGTTCGCCTTCAGTTACTGTGAAACCACCGACGAAAAGAAAGAAAACTTACCACACAGCGATGTCCTCGTTGTGTGAGGCTCTTCTACTCAGTTTGGCACGCGCAAATCGCGAAAGTGACCTACGAAGCACCGAGGACGTTATAATAATAATAAAAGTACTTATATAGGGCCTGAGATTGCTCTCAGGCGCTTTACATACATAGTAGTATTTTACAGGCCATAATTTGCTAAGAGAATAATTATACTAAGAATAGTCTACACAAATGCTAAACATAAAAAGAAATGCTAACAAAATAAACATGTTAAAATATTATATAACACTACCGGACACACATGCGATGGCATTTTCGTTATGCCATTGTTACGCATGAGGTTTCTTGCAATGTTAAATATTTGTAATAGTAATTTTTACAATTGACGATCTTAGCCGTGAGTAGTTTTCCTTTGTGTTAACCAGCAAGCTGTTGAAGACCACGCACTGCGTGGCTGTCGATGCACCTCGAGACGAGTTTGTAGCCACGTGCGCTCAGCTCGCCGTCGACGAGACGAGTTTGCAGCCACGTGCACTCAGCTCGCAGTCGACGAGACGAGTTTGCAGCCACATGCGCTCAGCTCGCCGTCGACGCTGTTTCTTGTCCCGAAGCTCGTTTGTCTACCACGGACAGTCGGGTCGCAATGTAATGGTCGCAGTGGGGCTTGTTCGTCAACAATCCAACGTAAACCATTGGTGTATGTCGCAACGATGTCACTAACTGGTGCGACATTGTCCATATTCCCTAGCAAAGAGGTGATATATATTGTTTTAAATCGGGAAGGCGTATATGACGCAGTCGCCGAAAAACTATTTCTTTACGCACTCGAGCAGGCTTTCTGGCATTTACATAGAATTTGATGGCCACGTGATCACTGAATGGATTACAATGTGTGTCACATAAGCACGGGTCATACACACTCGGTCGTGTAGATACTATTCCGCTGTGGTTTTGAACGAGGAGGTGACCTTAATTGTGTGTAGCGTCTGTAACTAGTTGAGTAATGCCGCGGTCATCGAGCGTCTCAGAGAAATGCCGGACGTCAAATAACGATGTCATGTGGGTCCAGCATCACACCGTCCAAGTAAGCTGACCACTGGTCAGAGAAAACTGAGTTAATGGCGGGCGGTAAGCTACTCCCAGTCTGAACGTAACGCCACGTGCCGTAACGCAGTAATCACCATGCTCAAAATGCGTGAATTTATTGCGAGTTTCCACTTTCAAACCGGACTTGTAAATGACAGGCACTTCTGAGCAGGTCGTGACACAGTGTGAAACTTATAGCCATCTGGAACCAGCTGCACTATTACATGATTGTCCACGACGCTGCCGAGCCATGTTTCCGTCAACGCTAAAATGCTTTGGCTACTTAGTTTACACACGGTAGTCAGAATATACACGTATACACACACGTCGCATGAAATACATTGTGGAGTTGCGCTGAATGAACACAGTCCCAATACAAGACAGAATTTGCAGTACTGTAGATGCCAGTTTAATTGAAAACAGACCGTGGACATCCACAGTCTGCATGAGGTCCTTGGTCCGTGAGTGTATTCTGACGATGTCCACGGTGTACAACATTCACGCACGCACGCACGCACGCACGCACGCACGAACACGTTGGTTTTGTTATAGCCAACTTTGTTTAGTAGATCGTACGCTTACAATTGATATCAACCATGATACCAGGGTCAATAATAAAAAATATACCTTCTGACCCCAAAATCACACCTTTATCTTTAATGAGTGATATTTTTCAGTGGAATAAATGTGATTGTCGTTTCACGCATCTAGCCTCGTTGTAACAAACACACATGGGGGAATCTTTTGATATGTTGTTCAATGTGGTATTTTGCAACTATCCTGAACAAATTTGCTTTGTACTATTTATTTCCATGTTCAACCCTAATGCTCAAGAACTAACCCGTGTGGGTGCCCGTGCGGCCAACCAGGCAAATTAATTATTTTAGCTTCTGCTTTGTGTTACAGGGTTGGGCGGCCGTGCTGGAGAACCATCGAACGTGTTTTACAGCACATGCGGTCTTCACCTACATAACGGGACCGCTGTTTGTCACCAAACAACAGGACCGCCGGTTGTCAACAAACAACAGGACCGCCGGCTGTCAACAGCAGGACCTCCGGTTGTCAACAATAGGACTGCCGGTTGTCAACAGTAGGACCGCCGGTTGTCAACAACAGGACTGCCGGTTGTCAACAGCAGGACCGCCGAGTGTCAACAGCAGGACCGCCGGTTGTCAACTTTACAATGACGCACAACAGGACACCTCACTACAGCGGACATGATCACAATTATATAGATATTATATAGATCCCGCTAGCATTGGACTTGAGCATGTATTTTATTAGTGTGGTCATACATTATGTTCTTTGTTTTAAAATGTTGTCTTTGTATTTGGTGGTAAAGTTTAAACTTTTTTTTAGCAAATCTGATTTCTGTTTGTCCAGGAACATGACGGAAATTATTACTCTTCAAAATAAACTACTAGTAATTGTCATTATTGTATGCTGTTCTCTACAGAATTTGAACACAAGGTGATAAATATACTCATAATTTGCTAATTATCCTGGGATTAATGATTATACACCTTTCTTGTTGATGCAACTATGAAGTTAACTTACTTTCAACGTTTCAATAACTAAATTGTGGAAATTATAGTTCCTCTGACTGATACCACTAATTTACTAAGCTGCGAGGTAACAAAACAGACACATGTTCAAGTAACAAGTAATTTGTTCTCGCCTGCTGATTCCAGCGGTGTCGCACTTGGTATATTCTCCCCCACACATTTTAGCCATAATAGCAAGTGTTCACGCCAGTTTCCTGTCTCTGACGTGATTGCGTCTCAGACTAAGTTCAGTAGTCGGATGTATTATCATGACAGCAACTAGTTCGTCGAATGTTTAAGAATATTTCCCCGTTTAGATCCTTTACATCACATGCATTATTATATAACTTGACCAATGTATGTCATTGTACACATTCTGTTTGTGACACTCCTATCCACCTCGCCACCATCTCTCTCTCTCCGTTTTCCGTCGGCTGTTTCCCCGCCATGTTTACGTAAATACGTACGAACACGAAGTTGTAGCGTTGAAGAAATTGAAATAATTCAAGAGACGGTGGTGAAAACAAACGTTTATGTGCCATTCAGTTTGTTTCATGCTTGTACATATACCTATCAGTTGTATGCATGAGGTTGTGGGCACTGGGGTTAACTTGACTGGGTGGTGCAAGGAGTCATACGCTCATGCGGTGGTTGCCTTTTTGTCCCGTGCAACGCCAGGCAACTCGGCTAGTCTATTTAATAAAGTAGTTTGTAACTGTATGTGTCTGTCTGTCTGTCTCCCTGTCTGTTAGCTCATTTTATCGCCAGTTTAGCACGTGATATTTTTTTATTTCCTGGGGATGGGGTATTGCGCCGAAGAAACCAATAATATCTTCCATGGGATGACTGACAACAATTTAAAGTCAAGCACTTTCATCCAAGCTCGATCATCTAATTCTAATCTACGTACCAATCCAACTGTTTACAACTGGAACTGCTCATCCATTAGAAACTGCTCATCCCCATTTGTTTTGGTGCGCTGCTTCTGAGTCCACCGGCTTATGTAGCAACAGTCATGTTTGTGAAAATGTTGGGTAGAATCTTGGCAATAGTGCTTAAAAATACCTAAATATTGTTGTGAACATGAACACGATTGTTGCCATATCTCTGTGAGGGCTTAGTATGATTTAGAGTTATTTTAAGGAAAACAATTTGTTTTCATAAAAAAATTAATATACAAGCAATAAAATTATCAGTAATATAATGGTATGTGATGCAACTGGCATCCAATTGATTGAATGTACGATAGAAGGTAGCCCAAAACCAAGAATAAGTCAACAGTATGCAAATTACTAGACAGGCGTCTATGATAAAGAGTTTGTCACCTCACTAACTCATGACATGACTTGGATGGTCGCTCGTTTCTGTAACAGAACTGGATGTTGTGACAGTGAAGCTGTGTGTGACCCGGAGTGACCTCGCAGTCCAAATGATCCTGCCCTCAATGACAAGGCAGAAGGAATCTCACTGAACGGTATTGCGGGAAAACAACATATGCATGTTTGGTCGGCCTATAACTCGCTCGTGCAACCACCACCTGCCGCAGCTTCTCAAGCAGTAGGCGTAGTAGGCGTAAACAAGGCGTTTGGCCTTCCCATCGTTAATGCTGCAGTTCACGAATGGCCCGCTTTTTATAGCACTGGATCAGCTTACAAGATCGAATGAGCTCGTATCTCGACCCGGCCACAAATTGGTGGCCACCCTGGAATGGACCTGTACAAGAGAGCTTTGAAGCTGGAATACATCGATACTCGATTGAAAAACAAGTGGGTGCTATGCCCGGGTGCATTTCACACCGTACTGTGTGCCCTCCGATGTTTGTGCAGAACGATTGAAGGTAGCGGTCTTGATGAGGCTTGGCAGGAAGCAGACACGTATAGATGTTCTCCTCTTGGCTC
Source organism: Lamellibrachia columna (assembly GCA_963662155.1). Classification (NCBI taxonomy): domain Eukaryota; kingdom Metazoa; phylum Annelida; class Polychaeta; order Sabellida; family Siboglinidae; genus Lamellibrachia; species Lamellibrachia columna. Next base: position 14,396,291 of record OY759265.1, read on the forward strand.
TGAGTATCTCAACTTGGCAGCAATGCAGATCATGGGCACTGCGTCGCCACAGAGTCATGCTCCAGCCTATCTATGATTTACTTAGTCCACAGAAAGTAGCCGCTTTGATCAACCGGCTCTTACTGGACGCGACACGACAGAGCATACACAGGGAAAGGGGAAGAAAGGATGTTTCACAGCCTATCTAGCTTCTAGCCCTGCAGTACTCGGTGCGATGTATAGCCTTGGTGTAGGACAGGAAACGTCTACCGAAGTGTATAAAGGTGAAGAATTCCTATGAACACTCTTCTGCCCACAGACACTCTCAATCGTACACGCAAAGGATGTGAGATGGCATATGTTCAAACAGCTGAAGCCTGACCATGGAATGGACAAACTCCCACATACCCCAGGCGCTTGGAAGGAACACATAAGACGTGCTCATGTGCAGGCACGCATCTGGTCTCAGGACCTTGTCCTGCACCCAGAATGTCCCAACCCACTGCAGCTTGGATGGCGACAACAAGGTGACAGGCTGATGCCAGTAATGTCCGACGATCCTCCCACACCAGATGCAGTGCTACAGCTCATCAAGTGCAACTGTGGTGCCACTAATTTCGAATCAACGAACAAATGTACCCGAAGGTGCTCGTGCAAACGAAACAACCCTGCATGCACAGAGCTATGCCACTGAAGGGGACGACCACTGGTGCTGCAACACATGAGCGACTCTGATCGGAGAAGACATCGAAGATAAAGATTAAAGTGAGTATTGCAGTTAAGGTAACTTTGTCTATAGTATTTGAATCATAACGTGACTGTCATGGCTAAGCCAACTGAGTTGCAGGAATAACAATATTGGATTGGTTCAACTACACTTCAGTTACGTAATTTCGTAAATTATACGGACCAAAAATTCACATTACGATGGCTCTATTTTGGAGTTATGTATGACATATAACTCCATCACTAACTTATATAACGACTTTAATTGGCATGGGAACATCATATTACTGAAATATAGGCAAAACACCGACCATTTTAATTAGTCATATCATATGTGATATGGTTATTATGAACAACAAACGTTTGCCTTTTGGGGGCAATTTTCACACCCTTGTCTATTTCCAGCTAAAAATCACCCCAAACCATCATGAAAAAAATGGCAACATAATTTTTCGTAATCTTCATGGTTTTTAGATGGGAATGAACACCATTTACAAGATTCTGCCCAAAATTTGGGGTTTGTTACATAGGCTGGTGGACTACTAGCTTGGGTCTCCCCAGAATTGTAGCGCAATAGAAGTGTTTTATATTGCATTGTAATGTGGACGTTTGTGTAAATTACGTAACTCGGAACAATAGTTACTGCTTCACCCATTGTTACGTGATCTACGCCAAACGTCTACCGAACGCTTCGTGAAACCGGAAGTTGTACGTGATTTTTATGGCCCGAAGATGTCATTGCCAGTAAATTGGCAGTGCTAGTATCAACACTCGATTGGGTCGTACAAGGAGTCATAAGCTCTTGCCTTTTTGCCTACTTATAATCGTTAAACGATCAGTGCATGTCTTATGTACGAAACAAATGACGCGGTTACCAACAGTCGAGTCGACTCGAGTTTACCTTTCTAAATATTCATAGTATTCCTGCTAGTGTTGTAGGCGAAGAACGGTATTCCGTGGGCGTCCTTTGCTAACTCCCATCATCTTTGTAGTGGAGGATGCATTCGTGAATGCATTCAGCTCGCTCTTCAGCACATTCGTGGTTAACTGGAAGTGGCCACTCCAGACGGGAACAGTGATGCTGTAGGCATGCCATAAACAAACGGTCGCATAACAGGAGACACTCATTATGAAGAGTTGTGTACCCGGCGACACACGCGCACGTTGCCAAAACAGCGAATATCGTAACCTGAAAAGGCAAAAAAACGTTAAAATAATTGTTGCACTCTTCATGAAATAATGTAATATACATTTAATTAACAAATGCATATTTGTATTATATAAAATCGACATTCTCACAAACATATGGCCATTGATTGGTGCAAGATTTTGATACAACCTTAAGGCACCTACCCTGAAATAAGTAAGGAAACCATAGATTTGAAAGGTTTGAAATCCATTTTATTACATTTAAAAAAAAAATGGGGGTCCCATGCAATTAAGGAGGCGTTTTAACGTAAATGTACACTTGCCAATATGCACTTTCCATCATTGCATTCGAACAATTAATTGTGTAATATTAACCATGGGTGAATATCACCAAGTGGTTATAGTAAGGAACCTACAGGCCACCTATCACGAAAATACATACAATATTTGTTATGGAAAATCTGCACAATATGCTGTTTTTGACACATTTCTTAGTCATACTTCATTAGTTATCAATTTTGCTAAATTGGCCACCAATAGGTGAACTAAGCGTGACAAATGTTGTACAAATTGGAGTAGTAGGTACGGCATAAAGTAATGTTGTACAAATTGGAGTAGTAGGTACGGCATAAAGTAATGACTGATATAAAAAAGATGATAAACGGGTAACTAGTTCCAACTGAATTATTAAAAAAACAATTAAATAATGTTTTGAGATCATCATGTATTTTGTTTGCATACAACAATTGAATAATGTGTCTTACAGAATGGAAAAACAGTGAAATAACAAGGTTTTTACATGCGTTAAACCGATGTTCTGGAGATAACATTTGTTCAACGCATTTGTTTATAACACGATCTCCTGTAACTATGGCAAACCCCAACTGGGTATCGCGTCAATGGTTGATTAACTACTCTAAACACATAATTATTATGGAAAATGTGACCGTTGTAGCAAGTAACAAAATAGTCATGCCGACCAGTATCGAATCGTTGAACCTCTTAATTTGTAACGTTTCTGACGTATATGTATAGATTTTTTATACACGTTACAAGTTTGGCTGAACCTCTGTTAACTAAGCTAGACATGCATCTATCGCAAGCGGCTTTCTAAATTATAAAACAAACTCACATATCTCCATACCTTCCTGCGATTCGCGACGGACGACCTGTATGCATTCTGTATGCTGTCTTAAAACAAAATAAAAGTCATGGTTTCCGGCCTATGCACCTATAAGAGTAACTGATGCATGAACATGTGTAACTGCAATTAAGAATATCACGCCAAAAAAACTTTTTTAAACACACAACACTTAAATTTCATGGGCCGCGCCATACTGTTAGAAACCCCTACGTCAATGTGGTATGCTGACATTCTTATACCTGCCAGTATGATATGACCATACTGTTTGCGTCCAAACTCAACTTATGTAATATAGTTGGCCTTTATTAACGAAACTGGTCCTCTTTCTTGCAAAACACGTTTGTTTGAGACTTTGCTTTGGTTCAGTTCTGTTGGTTCGACCTCTTTAATACGTCACTTTTCATAGAACGGTGCATGCGCTTGCCAGTGGTGGTCATTCGGAGAAATGACCGGAATCCCGCACTTTTACTATATATTCTGAGTAAACCACTGGCGTGATATTCTTGATTTCAGTTGCACGTGGTTAGTTTTTATTATCTCTTATGTGCATAGCCCCAAAACCATTACTTTGGTTTCGCTCTGAGGCTGACAGTCAGTCTCGTGTTTAATTTGGCACGTAGTGGTACGATGACCTCGTGTTTTTGTTTAAGTTCAAGTATATGGATCATTCCACAATTACGGTAACCCTTCAGATGTTGTATACTATTTCTCAGTAGTTGTTTATTCAAACATTCGTCATGTTGTTAACCCGTCTAACAGGTTTACGTATGCGGTAGAATATCGTGATCTTTCCTAACGCAAATATGGAATGCATTTTCATGTACTAGCCAATAATTCCCTTGGGAATGACTATTTCGGAGCATACCACTTGCTAAAGCGGTCACATTTGCCACATCATGTGTAATGTACATGTAAAAATTATATAAATAAGTTGATAGGGCATAATACTTCATGACATCCCAGTAAATATATCATTCGTCGCAGGAATATTTGAAAATGTGTTATGGTGCACCGACCGATATATAGAAATGTCCTGAAAGTCGTCCGCCGTGAAAGCAAATATGCAATGATTCGTATATCGCTAAAAGTAATAAGTCTACCTGAAACATGCACCAATGCAACACCTGCATGAACATCTATGAACACCTGCATGAACATCTATGAACACCTGCATGAACATATATGAACACCTGCATGAACATCTATGAACACCTGCATGAACATCTATGCCTCGGAAAAAGGTAAAGGTACGTTCTTATATAGCGCCGTACACAGTCCTTGGGATTGTTCAAAGCGCTTTACACTTCAACCCCGGCAGACCTATTCATTCCTACGTCATCTCGACTTCTCTGGGAAGCATTTGCTGGAAGGTAGGGAGCTGGAAGGAAGGGGAAGGGAGCTGGAAGGAAGGGGGAGGGAGCTGGAAGGAAGGGGAAGGGAGCTGGAAGGAAGGGGAGGGAGTTGGAAGGGGGAGGGAGCTGGAAGGAAGGGGAGGGAGCTGGAAGGAAGGGAGAGGGAGTTGGAAGGAAGGGGGAGGGAGCTGGAAGGAATGGGGGAGGGAGCTGGAAGGAAGGGGGAGGGAGCTGGAAGGAAGGGGAAGGGAGCTGGAAGGAAGGGGGAGGGAGCTGGAAGGAAGGGGGAGGGAGCTGGAAGGAAGGGGGAGGGAGCTGGAAGGAAGGGGAGGGAGCTGGAAGGAAGGGAGAGGGAGCTGGAAGGGAGAGGGAGCTGGAAGGAAGGGGGAGCTGAAAAGAAGGGGGAGGGAGCATCCTTAAGATAAATTCAGATGATACCTTTTTTAAATGCCACAATTATGTAATATAATATGATCGTTATCTATTTAATGTGGGTGTTTCGGGACGAATGTCGTGTACATTCCATGCTGAACGGAATCATAAACACACAATGGTCCACTTATTTTTAGAAAATGGTAGATAACACATTTCGGCGGATGTTAGAATATATCTAGTTTATACTATATGTAACATGATGTAACATGATGTTACGATGAAACTATGTATCACTCCCTTTCGCTGACTTCCATTCAACATACTGTCCAGTTTTGGATACAGTTGTCTGACTGACACTCTTAAGAATTCAAAGACGGCAAAGGTTTGAGTAATCGCTTTACGTTTTACAGTAACTACGTCAATTGCTTCATCAAAGATAAAAATTGCTAACTTATCCAACTCACACATTTCTCCATGTCTTCCTGTCGCCTAAGCTGTCCTGGGCTTACACATTAAAAGTTGTGTCGAATCTCCTGGTTGGCTCTTCACTGCTAAGAAATAGGCTGTCGGTCTCTACGCAGCCGGCCGTGCTTGTTTAAGTGTTTAATTGGCCAAAATCCAGATTTGCAAGAGCGATTGCCAAACAATATATCAAGTGTTGACGTTTACAGAAAACCGTGGTGGTACACGGATGCCGTGGATCTTATTTACACAAGATAACGATGACGTCTTATATAGCGCTCCATTGTTAAAGCTAGTTTTGGCAACAGCTGACGCAGTACCCAGACTGCACACAGTTGGTGCCGTGCGTATGGCGACTTTTAGGGGCGATCCCATAAGTTCTCAAAGCCACACAACAACGCATAATGTTTAGTATTGAATCAAACCACCACCCGTCCCCTCAGTACGTGGTGTGAAATATAAGATAACGCGCGTATTGTTGTCAATCAAAAATCAGAATCAATAGCCGCCTGCCTCCAATCCATATACAGTCATACCGACATGTACCGACTTTTATTCGCAAACAGTTTGTATGCCGATAAATAGATGGCAACTACCTATCGGTCGACCGCCAGCCAGCCGATTTTTCATATGCCAGATGTCTACAAAAAAGTGTTGCCAACTGTTGGTAGAGAATATAACATAGTTAACTCTACAAGGCGGGGCCAGGTTGCAGAACTAGCTTTATTATCCTTGCTACAAGAGAGCTCTCAGTAGCTCTATATCAAAACAGCACCAGCACCAGACGGTAGTAATGTCCTTTACATCTTCCCAAACTTTACATTAAAAAATTACGCTTAGCATCTATAAATAAGCTTTCGAAATGTTGAAAACAAAACTACAGTTCAACATCACTGTTCGTCAAAACTAGGTAGTTTTATATGAATACCTTCAAATCGTTAACCCTTTGTGGACGAATGGGAGGAGCGGGTACAGGAGGTGTAAGACTTGTACTAGTAGTCTTAGCTGAGGACGGAGATCCCACTGGATTACTTGCTATGACTACCGGAGATGGTAGAGTAGGAGGGGTAGGCCACGTGGCGGGGTCAGGTTCGTCTGGCCAGTATCTCAACGGCTCAATGTCAGTGTTGACCTTTCGGAAATGACTTGCGTTTCGCGCTTTGACCTCATGGTCTCTTTGTGCTGTTATTATTGTACTCGTCCTGTCTATTACTTCAAAAGGCTGATGCTGGAATGTTGGCACTAGTTTCCCTTGCTGTGTCCCATTCTTCAACAACAATTTGTCTCCATTACCAATGTCAGACTTGGTTATATTTCTCCGTGCCTTTTCTGGTGGATTCTTTCATCCATTTCCACAGCATGCATCTCGGGTAGCTTCATCTGCAGTGGTACATCGTTCAAGACAGGTGCTGGTGGCTGGCCTGTCGATGTGTACAGGGTAGCCCTGCAGTTTCTCAGAAAGCGGTACAGCTCCTGTTATCAGGATTTACCTTGTACTTGTGCGCACTTGCAGACTTTCACTGTGGTTCTCATAAATCTTTCTGCTACACCATTGGCTTCTGGCTAACATGGCGTGACCCGCAGATGGCGGAAACCTTGGTTGATAGCGAACATTCTAAATTCTTCGCCTAGGAACGGAGTCCCGTTGTATGTCTTCAGATTGTCTGGGATACCTCTTGATGAGAATATCTTGTCGAAGACTGGAATAACTGTCCGAACTGACACGGATCTTACCGCTTCGACTTCAGGAAATCTGGAGTCCTCGTCCATGATGACAAGTAGATAGTCACCTGAGGGTAATGGTCCATAAAAATATGCGCAGAGGTGAAACCATTTCCTTGACGGAAGATCTGACGTAACCAATGGTTCCCTTGGCTTTTGGTCATCAGCTGCTTTGCATGCTGTGCACTCTTCAAGTAGCTTGGCAACCACAACATCAATTCTGGGAAACCGCACTTTCTCTTTGACGAGAACCTTCGTCTTGTTTATTGCTTGATGCTCTTCGTGGGCCAGTTGGATTGCCCTGTCCTGCAGACTTGCTGGAACTGCTATGAGGGTTTCTCTTAGGACTAGTCCATATTGTGTTATAGTCAGTTCATTTCCAACTCTACTGTTCACCGCTTCAAGATCTTCACTTGGATCTTGTCCATACTTGATTTCAAGGATATACCATTTCCCTGTTAATAGAAGATCTTTGACAGCACTCAGAGTTGTGTCTGCCAACGTGGCTTCTAGAACTTATGTACCACTCATCGCCTTCACTCTGTGATAAAAATCACACCGTTGTCGCCAAATATAAAGTAGCTAACTTGACAAGGCGGGGCCAGGTTGCAGAACTAACTATCAATAGCTCTATATTAAAACAGCAGGTGGCAGCACCAGACGATAGTAATTTGGTCACCAACAGTTTGTCGGCTGACAAATAGTTGGCGACTATCCGTCGGTCGACCGAAATTGTGACCGACTCACTGTTGAACAGACACGTACGAACTGATTTACGAGTTGGCATCAACTTGACCAATCGGCAGAAGGTGGAACTAACCCGGTGTCACGATTTTGTTCAGTTCATTAGTCTAGGGGTAACAATAAATAGCGGTGGATGAGACGACGTCACTTACTTTTCTTTTCGGGTTCCGATTATGTATACAGTAACCAATAACTATGGCAAATAGGTATGATTGATATAAGAGACAAGAACAAACATATATAGTTTGCACATTTAATACTTAAATAACACAACAAGATATTATGTGTCAACAACGTCAACAATTATAGGGGATAACAAGTTCACACACATCTAAATAACAAGTTAGAATAATAACTTTTTTAGTCTTACCGGAAATAGAGTTCAAATGTTTCGAAAATTCCAATCGTGAATACCGATTACTTTCACACATTCTGTCCTTGGATGTGGGTTAAGCTAATGCTTAACATTGACTCTAGGTCGCCACAGGGGATAAAACTAACACGTTGCACAAGACATTTTTACAATCATTTACACAACGGTGTCAACGAATTGGATACACAGAAAAACACTTTAACGACGGTCGACGAGACGAACGAGTTGAAGATAGAAGAACACTTTAACGACGGTCGATGAGACGAACGAGTTGAAGATAGAAGAACACTTTAACGACGGTCGACGAGACGAAAGAGTTGAAGATAGAAGAACACTTTAACGACGGTCGATGAGACGAACGAGTTGAAGATAGAAGAACACTTTAACGACGGTCGACGAGACGAACGAGTTGAAGATAGAAGAACACTTTAACGACGGTCGACGAGACGAAAGAGTTGAAGATAGAAGAACACTTTAACGACGGTCGATGAGACGAACGAGTTGAAGATAGAAGAACACTTTAACGACGGTCGACGAGACGAAAGAGTTGAAGATAGAAGAACACTTTAACGACGGTCGATGAGACGAACGAGTTGAAGATAGAAGAACACTAACGACGGTCGACGAGACGAAAGAGTTGAAGATAGAAGAACACTTTAACGACGGTCGATGAGACGAACGAGTTGAAGATAGAAGAACACTTTAACGACGGTCGACGAGACGAACGAGTTGAAGATAGAAGAACACTTTAACGACGGTCGACGAGACGAAAGAGTTGAAGATAGAAGAACACTTTAACGACGGTCGGTGAGACGAACGAGTTGAAGATAGAAGAACACTAACGACGGTCGACGAGACGAAAGAGTTGAAGATAGAAGAACACTTTAACGACGGTCGATGAGACGAACGAGTTGAAGATAGAAGAACACTTTAACGACGGTCGATGAGACGAACGAGTTGAAGATAGAAGAACACTTTAACGACGGTCGACGAGACGAACGAGTTGAAGATAGAAGAACACTTTAACGACGGTCGACGAGACGAACGAGTTGAAGATAGAAGAACACTTTAACGACGGTTGATGAGACGAACGAGTTGAAGATAGAAGAACACTTTAACGACGGTCGACGAGACGAACGAGTTGAAGATAGAAGAACACTTTAACGACGGTCGATGAGACGAACGAGTTGAAGATAGAAGAACACTTTAACGACGGTCGACGAGACGAACGAGTTGAAGATAGAAGAACACTTTAACGACGGTCGACGAGACGAACGAGTTGAAGATAGAAGAACACTTTAACGACGGTTGATGAGACGAACGAGTTGAAGATAGAAGAACACTTTAACGACGGTCGACGAGACGAACGAGTTGAAGATAGAAGAACACTTTAACGACGGTCGATGAGACGAACGAGTTGAAGATAGAAGAACACTTTAACGACGGTCGACGAGACGAACGAGTTGAAGATAGAAGAACACTTTAACGACGGTCGATGAGACGAACGAGTTGAAGATAGAAGAACACTTTAACGACGGTCGATGAGACGAACGAGTTGAAGATAGAAGAACGTTTCGACAGTGATGATCGATGCAGGTCGCGCAATTGTAGAGAGGAACGCTTTCACGAGGGTCTTTGATATGAATCAGCAGTCATATTGTCGTTCCGGTGAATAACATTGATCGAATTATGTATAACATAGATATACGACTAGAACGCTTGGAGGATTTTTCATCCTTTCATTGTTAACGGTTATTAATAAAACTAATAAAAGCAACAATGAAGGCTATGTTTGCTCTATGCAATCGGCTTCTACATATTTTAGAAGTTTAGTTTGCAAGCGCAGCTGTGACTAAAACACGTCGTCACGAACCTACCCAAAACTCAGAATGACGCTCTAAATCGTTACGACGCAAAAACCAAATCTGGGTGATTTCTGTATTATGCAATCAAATCATATTTAGATACGATATTCAGTGTTTCTCCATCATATGTCAATACCAATATGCCAGTGGTGGCGGGAGTCTCAAGTCAGTTTTGCACTCGGCCCTTAAGGAAATTCGTCAATCGGTGAAGGAAACCGTATGACACCATATGTCATCTTGCCCGTTACACCGATAATTCAACAAATAATCTATCAATTTTTTCACTTAGATACTCAACCATGATAAATATAACAAACTACATGACTGGAGCTTCACCAACAATAATAGTATACACCACAAATTACTGATTCCACAATTGAATGGAATTCAGTTCTAGCTAAACTAAAAAACTAAACTAATATATATATATATATTTATATATATATATAAACTGGGACACCCGGCCACTTGATCAGCTCCCTATCGAATGGGTTGAACTAGCAAAAATGGCGGTACACTATTCCCCCGTTGCACACTCCCCGATAGTGGCACCACTCAGCCTATCACCACTGCCAAGACTTCATTATTAATTCAAAATGAATATCTACGATGTAATTAAAAAGGCTGGGAAACGTCGCTATTGTTTACGCCTTATTAAGTCATTGCAACAGGCAACTGAATAACATAACATGATTTCAAACAAAACTCTGCACATCAAATGTAAGTTGTGGCAGCGGTGAAATGGGTAGTGGCGCCACTGTTTGACTATTGCACTCAGACTCCCCAACAGTGGCGCCTCCAAGTGTGTTAATACTGGAGTTGGGTAGTCTATTATATGACCCTAGTATCAGTCTGACATCCGAACACCTGGATTCTCGCCCATATCATTTCAGTCCGAGTCAAACTCTGACATCCACGATGAAATCAAGCAATTCTTGATAGCAAGAAACACTTATCCACCACCACTGTTGCGGTCCTCCCGGCAAATGTCGTATCCTGGATGGAAGAATTTCTCCATCAGATACTGACGTATATATATGATTTGATCAGGCTCTCCGTTTGAAACAAAGCACGCTATTGTTATCATTGTACAGCGATGACATCATCAACAAGTAATTGCATTGAGAACGTACCAAAGTGGCTCACGAAAAATATGCTCCAATTATTTAACTACCAACAATTATCTGTGCATCCTGTTTGCGCAGAGTGCAGGCATGGATATATAAGAGATATCCAGATTCTTGTGACGTCATAATGGTATGACCCTTGCCGCGGGGCACACTGGGCTGCCAAATTACCCGAACGACTATTTACGGGACATTTTGCACTTTGCCATTTACATCCGAACTGTCATATTGCTTTGCTTTAAATAAAATGTTAGTCCATGGCGTGCTTGCACCACAAATGGCAAAATCGCATGTATTCATGTAGTCAAAAGTCTAAAGCAACATTTCAACAAGTATGATATAAACTTAAATGCCTTACATAAAAATTTTCTATGCACAAATGCATTTTCCACCACACAGTCATTAATCATTTGAACACAATGTAATTTCGTAAATAGCAACATGTCAACGTTCGATTTCGTCTCCAGCAGTATTTCCCGTTGTGGTAACGTCAAAAGAAATGGCTTCAGTGGTGCTTTCCAATCTCTCGGCGTGATCAAGCGGAACCGATGTTTCGATTGGGGGCAGTGTATCAACGACCGATTGGTTCCAGAAGGAGTCGGTCGAGTCTAGCTGGGCAACACAGCCGCTAAACAGCTTGTACCAGCTGGTCTTGTGCTGGCGCGGACAATGGAGAAACGTGTCCAGTGCGATGACAACCTCGCCAAGAACGGGGTTGCTTCGGAAGCGGTTTAATCTCTCATTCACCGTCACCTGGAAAGATATACAAATCAACCACACAGACTAGGAAAGGTATTGCATTTACACATATAGATAATCATAATAGTAACAATATACTGTGCACACACAAACGGTTTGATGAGAAAACACCTATGCTACGCACAAACACACACGTACGCGCGCGCTCGCGCTCGCGCTCGCGCACACACGCACGCACACACACCTTTCGGAACATTTCTAGGACAGCATGACTAGGATGTGATTTAGCAATCTCCGACTGAAATAACGTTCAAATTGTTAGCCTGTTTTGCCTTGCAGTAATTAGGGCGTTTGTGCTCAATTTGTTTACCCGTAATATTCCTTCATCCCTGTTTAGCTTACAATGAATTAATATTTATTTACTTCAACAAACAACACGATTGAAACAGCAACGACGTTACATAACACAACAACATTGTGTTTAAAGGGACAAAAGGAGGTATAATGCATATATTGCTATGTTAACAAGATTATTTAGACTAATAGGTACATTCGATGGAAATATGATATATGTGTTAAAGATATATTTCATGAACGTTGCGTTTTGTATTTCTGTATTCTAATTTTACGTAGTAAACTCATGACTCCCAACACAACGCACCATGGCCTTCATACGAGTATACTGGTCGACCAGACGAACAAGTATGAAGAATAAGCAGATTTACGTAATTTACCTGCATGTATCGTCCATACACGTTGTACGCAGTGTATTTCAGTTTCACGTCGTACACGGGGTTGCAGCTACAACGAGCCACTTGCGTTTTCTTCTTCTTTAGGCGCTTGCCATTGGCGAGAAGATGAGTCTTCACGTATGTATCTGTCACACAGAGAGGTCAGATCAATTTCCATAAGCGACTGGAATTAAACTTGCTTTCGCTTACGATCCCTCGCTTGGGTTCTACGGTCCCATTGGCACCAACAGTGTATGAAAAAAGTTTACAAACGTGAACAATCTACGGTCTAGTCCGTGAAATCCACGGTTCCGATTCGGGAACGTAGATTGCCTTTAAGAAATAGGTGATAGGAAATAGCTGTTTTAGACTACGGTTATGATCTACTATGCATGAACTCTGCACTCTCTGCAGACCGATGTAGGTGTATCAGAGATATGGTGAAAACTAGGCGACTGTTTTATTTACGATGGATCACGTACCAGGCTCGAGACCGGAACTTGTTAAAGGAAGACCCCGGACGCTGATAACATGGACCTCTAGCTTGCCCTTGGAGACTGCGAAGGCTAGTTTGATGTCCGCATCCACTTCCGCTGAAACATTGCAATACAGTGATGCCATTGTCTTGACTTTTTACGTCATGTATTTTCCATTGAATACGATAAGACTTACTAACCAGGTATCGCCTTTGACATGCTCAGCATCGCACTATTCTTAATTACCTCACTATTTGATTTATATCAGGCGCGTAGATAGCCGTATGCATACAGTTTCACTAGTTCGAACTGTGATGGACACAATCCAACAGACCTCTTTCTCCTTCAACTATTCAGCCCAGAGGTTGCATGTATTTCAGGCTGAGATCGTGTTAGTCGAGGATGCACAAGTTGGGATAAACAACAGAACTGATCTGCAATCGCCCTGGGAGATTAAACGGTCCAGGCGCTCTGTATACATTCAACTCTGCATTCACTGCTGTAGCCACTGCCCTGGGATATTTGGAAGAAAACGGGGACGGCAAAGTCAGACGCTACTTGTCCATCAAAAATGTCGACTTCATCATAACACCAGTGACCGTTGAGCATGTCCCCGAAAGTCGGCTTCCTCTGTCCGTCCAGTCCAAACAGTGTAGCCTCTGCCAAAGAGGTACAGTATGGAATGCATTCTTTGACAGTGTTGTAGTGCTAGCGGGGAGATTTGAGATTGGGGCGAGAAAGCCGCGCAGTGGTAATAGACAGAGGCACCGTCCGTGAGAACTTGCCCGCTGCAATAACTGACACGCCCAGCCAGTATTGGATGAGGGCTAGTATGTGTCGTTCGTGGATCACTCACTGCAGGAACTGGACACACGTCTATTAGCAGCTCAGAATCACTACGTGGCCCAGTACCTCACACCACGACAGCGGGTGGCCCAGTACCTCACACCACGACAGCGGGTGAATCTGGCACTAGATTGTCCAGCTGTACGAGGTGTTCCAAGAAGACACGCCAGGTGATCTACGTCAGGCTTGTTAGCAAATGCATATGAATGCGCGTTTGAATACAACACCTGTCATGTAAAATAATCCCGTTGTATATAAATACGTCTGTGGAGTCAAGGTATAAAACAGTGCACTGAACACAACTGCCTCCGTTTGTATTAGTTACCTGATACCAGAATAGACGTGTGTCTGTCTAATCTGATTACCCATTGTACAGTTTACTATCAACGTACCTCGGCTGCACTTGGGAACGATTTGTCCTGGTCCCAAGTTTGTGTCGTCATCCATGTTGTTTGTCGCTTGCGCACTGTTTTAGAGATACAATCGGATTATGCAAACATACAAGGTAACAGAGACACACACGTAAAATCATACGGCCATCATCGCAATTTCTACTGCTCGTTTATTTAAAACGCATATGTGTAGTTACAGATACGAAATACGGTCTAAATTAAAGCAGTTTTTGCCCTTTGCGACATGTAATATTACTTTCGAGCGGATGTTCAGTAACTGTATAAAGATGATCAGAACATCGTCGTTTGGTCGTTTCCTCATTCCTTAGACATCCCCATAGTTAACAGTAACCATATTTTTAAGAGAGCATTTGAAAATCGTTTATTACATAGCTTTACTTACCGTTTTGCTGATAATAGTTTTCATGCTATGGTTACCAATGTTGCCTGTGTGTATCCGAAACGTTTCCCACACGGCAACAACAGATCACCATAGAACCGACATCAATAGGTAGTTTGATTTGTTAGTTTTAGGGTTTTTTGTTTGGTTTGTTGGTGTGAGTGAAATGTATTGTGTTTGTTTTAGTTGCGAAGTGGCGGTTCAACTGCGATTGCAGTTTTTTCCGAAACATTACGGAATTTGCAAGTTTGTTTGCATGAACTCAACGCCACGTCCTGGCATGTGGTAACTGCTACATTAATCCAGACAACGATGGTTCTATCGTAACTCACCTGATCCTCATTTACAATGTGTCGACAAATATTGCGCAGGATAGATATTGTGCATTTCTGGACGCTGTGCTCAGGGGGCAAAGATTGCGCAGGACAGATGTTGTGGAATACTGGACACTGTGCTCAGGGGGCAAAGATTGCGCAGGACATATGTTGTGGAATACTGGACATTGTGCTCAGGGGGGCAAAGATTGCGCAGGACATATGTTGTGGAATACTGGACACTGTGCTCAGGGGGCAAAAATTGCGCAGGACATATGTTGTGGAATACTGGACACTGTGCTCAGGGGGCAAAGATTGCGCAGGACATATGTTGTGGAATACTGGACACTGTGCTCAGGGGGCAAAAATTGCGCAGGACAGATGTTGTGGAATACTGGACACTGTGCTCAGGGGTCAAAGATTACGCAGGACAGATGTTGTGGAATACTGGACATTGTGGTCAGGAGGCAGTGGACGCCATGAACGACGAACCTATCAACTTGCTTGGTCCACTCAGGTACTTACTCGTCAATGTTTCTTGTTAATTCACTCGTCACCCGGCTGCTCGTTCTTGAAGACGAGCTCATGCGTCGACCGTTCACTAGAGGGTTCAGCAGGACCGAATGGAACACGGCTGTCGAGACAGAGACATCAACGGCGTCAGAAAGAACAGTGGACCACGCCCGTCCTCACGTCGAGGTTCGGGGGTTCGAGCGAATCCCCCTTTTGCGTAACTGAAATTTTTCAGAAATCATCCCTTAAATCTGGCCGGCTGAACGTGTACGGCCTAAAGCCCCTTCGAAAACCCATGCTGGATGTAACCAGAAATAATGTGTATTTCTATATAAGTCTCCCTCTTTGTATACATACAGTTTATCAGATGTTTACATATGCACCATGCCCATGATATCCAGCGTGTGCACAAATCACATAATGCTGAATGTTTCTACAGTTAAACTTGTTTACAAAATGTGATGAAGGAATTAGCTAAATTTGATAATAGTTTAACACATAAATTAGGGATAGCCTACAGTAGCACAACACAACTTAATCACCAACATCGTTGAATGCTTGTTCCTCGTTTCCCCAATGAGCGTAAAATGATTGTCTATCGCTAACATATAATATAATATAATAGTATATTTCATTTAATAATTGTCAAACTGTGATGGTGAGTACTTTGGGCAATATGGTGAGTACTTGGGTCAATATGGTGAGTACTCGGGTCAATATGCCCACTTTAATTTAGAACAGGTGCAACGCGCGTTGAACCTTTGCCCGTGCAGACCGATTGCTTTTGTTAAATTTTTTCGAACACAGCTTTCAATTACACTGTCTGTTTATTAGAACATTCACCAATGTTTAAATTTGTTTCTACCACTATTTTCCTTCCTTTCTGCTTATACCACGTATTGCTCAACTAATTCAAACATATATTTTATGTCAAAAAGAGACCTAATATTAGTGTTGCAGTTGCACATCTTCAAAACATTAGTTTCTACTTACATTGCTCTGTGTCTTTCATCTCTGGCACAGAAGGGACCACAACGGCATCACTCTTTTTGCCATCCATATTGTCTGGCGCAACACAGAAACATCTTCATACAATATGAATCATATAAAACACACACCAACTGCTTTGTGGACAACTGATTTTGTTAATGTAATATGTTCAGTTTCTATTCAGAATATTAGTAAAGACGACACTGATAATTAGCACAAACATAGACAAGAGAAGTCATGCGACAAAACTGGCATAACCATTCGTAACAATAAATGTGTAACACACGCACGCACGCACGCACGCACGCACGCACGCACGCACGCACTCACAGGTTTAACCATATGTGTGTGTGTGTGTGTGTGTGTGTGTGTGTGTGTGTGTGTGTGTGTGTGTGTGTGTGTGTGTGTGTGTGTGTGTGTGTGTGTGTGTGTGTGTGTGTGTGTGTGTGTGTGTGTGTGTGTGTGTGTGTGTGTGTGTGTGGAATACTGAGAGTGTGGCATCGTCGACCTCCTCGGCATTTGTAGCCCAGTATCTTGCAGCGTCAGATATGGGTCGAACAATATTTGTGTTGGAAGAACACGAATGCCTGCCTGCGCCGAGTGCAGCATTGACCCAAAAAGGGTGGTTCATTACATCAAGTTGCCACAATAAAAGAGTGTACCGTGTATGGTTTTTGAGATGTATGACCAAAGTCTAATTTTCAGACACCACTCTCAAGACGCCTGAGCAAGTGCTGGTACAATTAAGCCTATTCAATATATGTAAATAAAAACCATCCAAAGTTCTTGACAGAAGCCATTATAAAATATATAGAAATACCAATAAACGTTCGTGGTTTTTGTTAACATCATTAAATAAAGTGGAAACCCTCCAAACACCACCGGAGTACTTGCGTAAGGAGGCATAACGTAAGGAGGCATAACGCATGTAGGAAGTGACATATTATTATTCTAACCTGTAAAAAACAAATCCTAGAACCAATGTTTACTGTCAATACTGTGACACAAGAATGAGCACGTTGTTCAGCACCAGCAGTGTGAATTTGCAGCTCCATGGTATTCTAGGTTTCACCTAAAAGTACGCATTGTTTTATTAAACGGAGTGTGCGTATTACATAAAATATTCACACATTCCAAGTTTGAATATCAACAAAGCTGATTCGCGCCGGACTAAATCAATTGAGTAGGGAGTTTTGTGGGAATTTTTTCGGGGTACCTGAGAACACACGTGACCAGACATACGTATAGCGTGGACTCTCACCGGGATTAGAGCTTCGTTTCATGTTTACGTTGATGCGGCCGTGCGACGGCGTTGCCAGTGCTGCCGCCGACAGACTTACGCGCGCCGACCGGCTGCTGTTTGCCCGGCTGACACACGAACTGTTGTCGCCACAGATGCTACTTCCGTCCGGAACGCCGGCGGCGGCCTCGACACCCAGGCTAGGCGTCGGGAGACCGGGGACGGCCTGCCCGAGAGAGCTGGTCGGCGGGGGGCCGATGTTTTCGTCGTGATCAAATAGGCTGAAAGTTCAAATTGTGATTACTACTCGTTGCATATTTGGTAACATCTACGATTTTACCGTGATTTTTTTTTAAAGCGGAATATTTCGTAATGTTGACACCTAAGTCGTTGTTGTCATCACATGAAAAGTGCAAAAACACAATCGGTAATTTAACCTGATTATCCTATCGTGACATCACATATCTGCTTCTAACTATCAATAAGACGGTCTACGCAAACAACATAAATGCTGATCGATGCTAGGATCTCGCACCGGGGGGGGGTAACCAAATGGGAGCCTTGGCCCAGTCCCCCAACACACCACTACAAATGGGAGCCTTGGCCCAGTCCCCCAACACACCACTACAAATGGGAGCCTTGGCCCAGTCCCCCAACACACCACTACAAATGGGAGCCTTGGCCCAGTCCCCCAACACACCACTACAAATGGCAGCCTTGGCCCAGTCCCCCAACACACCACTACAAATGGGAGCCTTGGCCCAGTCCCCCAACACACCACTACAAATGGGAGCCTTGGCCCAGTCCCCCAACACACCACTACAAATGCGGCTGCAATATCCGCGTTCATTCCATTGCAAACGTGCTACTAGCTTAGAATCGTGGGACGTCTCCGTATGTTCCCATGTAGACAATGAAACCCGTGTAGCCTAGCTAGCCAGCGCACACCTGTACCACACAGCGTCGTCCGAGAAGTGGGTTTGATTGAGATCCAGCACGACCTCGCCAAGGAACATCGGCGAGTTGTTCGCCAGACTGTCCCATAAGACGACCTCGAGAGACCGACACTGCATCTGAAAGACGAAAGCCGGTGTGTTCGTGGACACATTGGTGTGGTCGTGGACACACTGTTGTGACATGCAACAAAACGAACAATAGCACACACCAGGCTGGAGTTTTAAATTAACACAGTTCCGGTTTCTGGTCAGAGGATAAAGTTATTATGTTGTAGATACGAGGCTTTGACATAATTTGTGCAGGCGTGAGTAAAGTTTACTTATTCTTAACAATAGCCCATCATTATTATGGTGACATATTTAAATAATGATGTGACGTGATATCGAACGACTTCTAATAAAGTTCATGATGAGCTGTCTCCAACCAATCATGTCTCTAGTTATTTATCTCCACTCGCCCACCCATCTAATATATAGTGTTCCCCTCTCCAGCTTGCCTTCAATCATTCTGATCGTTATCATCTTTCCCAACCTGTCATCGTATACACGCATGGTGTGTCCACAATGTGACAGCTTCTGTTTCGCTACTAGTGCGTGCAGTCGGAGGACCTGATTGATTTATATCTTCAAGGACAGACTCGTGTGTTCTCTTGGCCGTCCGTGGAACCGGTGCATTCTACTCAAGCACCACTTTTCGAAGCTGTCGACTCGCCTTTAATCTTTCTAATGATCCACAACTCGCGTCTATACATTACTACTTTCTTGTTACATCCTTATTGCGACTTACCTTGTCCCGTGACATGTCAGGATAAGCGAATGTCTCTGACCATCGCGGCTCGTTGTTGAACATCACTGTCTGTGTTCGGAAGGATTCGAACTCGCTGCAAGAAGCACACGGCGACGAACATTGGATATAGGTGGCCCTACCCGGCATGCATAGCGATGGCTCGAACTTAGTAATGAAATAGTACTCTTTATAAACGAAATAGAGGAACGACTAACGAATGTTTAACAGTTGTCATGTTCTTCGAACTTGTGGTGAAGGGTAGGGGGAGGGAGGGAGAGGAAGCCAGAGAGGGAAGGAGGGAGGTAGGGAGGGCGGGGGAGGGGGAGAGAGGGGGGAAGAGAGACAATGGGTACGTTTAGTGTACAATTATTATGAAAAAAACTGTCAAATAATGTGGTTTGACAACACGCGCGCACGCACGCACGCACGCACGCACGCACGCGCCAGCACATATGAAAATTGCGACGCCTATATGTTGCTTAGATACATAATATAGTACCATGTATTACGCCTGCCACCGGAAGCCGTATTGACCAGTACCGACAAACAGTTACATCTAAGTCAGCAATGCTTCTGGGAATTTATAATCGTATTTCTGCGTCTAGTCCCTAATTGAACTAATTCGTCTGATCGGTTTCATGGCAACGTGCACAGTTGCGTCTCTTGTGAGAATCTTCTGTTTCCAGTCGCCGGATGACCTTAACGCTGAGCTCAACAAACACCGCCAGCTCACGAAGCGCTCTACGAATATCTGGAATATCCGGACATTTGGCGTGACTCTAATACTGAGCATTTGTTTTGTGTAACATAATTCAAGTAGCAGCTGTGCTGGTGGAGTTGGCAGGTACCAGGCAATAACAAAGCCAACAATTGAAGCTGGTAATACAGTGGCTTGAGAAGCATGAGTGGCGCATCTAAGCAAAATTGTCAATTAATCTCGAAATCGGGAAGCTGGTTTAAGTCGTCAACATATGGATGGATATGCTAGGGAGCTAAGGAGAATTGAAGCATGGTTAAAAAGATGTGTCTTCAACTGACGGCAAAATTGTAGAATGTTTTCTACCGACCTAACCATAAGATGAATTGAATTGAAGAGACGGTGGGACAACCGACAAATATATAATTGTTTGATAACTTCGTAATGAAAGGCAACAATTCTACTTGTACCCATTTGAATGTCCAATATAACAAATGTGTGAGTGCGCTGTGCATTTCGGGAAACAACAGAAAGTGAAAAATTTGTACTGGCGTACTTTGATTTCGGGAGCACGTAGATCTGAACGAAGCAACAAGGCAGCTCCTTATCTGTTCCTGGTCGGTATGGGATTTCTGCCGCCCGCGACACCTTTAGGGTCAGCGTTGCTGTCGTGAGATCGTGACGTATTACCATCGCCAACTTACCACCGACAGTGGGCGAATGTACCTGCAGCAAGATTAGCGCCCAGCATGGTTACGGCGAAATGTGGTGTTTGAATTTCTTAAACGTCAACTAACAATGTCGCCAAATTTCTTACGTTCAATTCATGTGACGGTTCCAATCATCATATCATTATTATCACTACTGTGCATGCGGCACGGTAATAATTATTGCAAATAAATTAATATAGTGTGGTTACAAGTACTTTTTCAACACTATAACTTTCGCATAGAATATGCAGCATGTTGTATACATTTGACGGATATGCATCGAGGCCATTAATCCTGGCGGTCTAATCGACCAAATCGGGTCCCTGTCACTGGAACAACCCGAACTTGAGCATTATAAATAAATCTAAATTTCGGATCAATCCAGTGTCTTTATATAGTTGATAGGATTAGCCACGAAGCTGACTGATCGATGCTTGACCTGTTCTATAATAGTTGAGGAACATACTGTAAACAATTCAGGCATAATTTATTTTTATCATTTAAGTAAGAGTTGGCGTTCTGCAGACAGGGGTGGAAGGAACGCTGCTGTGGGTAATGGCATTCCCGTTTAAGGAGCGATAGTTCTGCTTCTTTCTGTTCTACCTGTTCAACACAGACGTTCAGTGACATCGGCAGGTGACGTTTGGAGCGACGTCGCGAGACGTTCCATTTACGTGTAATTCCGCATTCTGCAGCAAATGTGAAACAGTAAAGAGTTGAGTCATACGAGACGACAGTCATTGCGTCTACCAGTGCTACAAGAACAACGCTGTTATACCAAATGCAAAGCCAGGTAGGAGAGACGCTTAACACAGCATTCGCTAGAAACAATGAATAACTTAAACAAGTATACGGTGCAAAATCCTACCACATATTTATTATAAATGGGAAAATGTTTCCAAGGCTAATTTCAATTTCAACAACCTCTTAGGTTGTCTTTCAAAAAACAGTTGTACAATTTATTGCAATAACCTGAAAATAACACATGCTTATTATGTTTTATTTATAAAAAACAATATATTGCGTTAAGCATTCCTTCTTTATAATTGCTGGGTTGAACATTTGTTTCTTAACATTTTTCTTCATAAATTTACCAAGGACACCAGCATTGCATTGAATTTTACATTGCCTATGACATGGTTGCTGCAAGTTATAATTCTGTTTAAAAAAAACAGCATACATTTTTACCCAAATAAAGTACCTTCACGGTAATACAATCAACGACCTAACACACAACAAAAATATAATCACTAAATTCGCAGCGATCTCGCAGCTGGTTCTAATGTTCTCATAGGAGGCGCTGTTTCACGGAGCATTCGTACCGTACGAAAGAACTTATGCGGGCGTTTGACGAAGATTACGTAACTTGGAACAATCGTAGAAAACAAGCATAGCGCTGCGTACAGTCGTACGTAACTAAGTACTGTCCCCGCTGATGTCATTTCCGGTATTTCTCACGCCCAACAGAAAACGCTCGTTTCCTGGCGGCAATTACAAACTTTTGTAAAATAGTACTGTTTGCATATATAATTAGCCAAACATTAGCACATGAATTTGTTTTAGATTGCTTACTTGGAATATGAGTAGAAATAGCAAAAACCTTGTCATAGACACTTCATCCTTTTGTTTCTATTAACGCATCCTTAAAATAAAATCCATTTTCACAGATATCGGTTCTACTCATGTCGTGCTTAAGGAGAACCACGATTACTTGTGGTTCGTTTTGACTTAGCAGTTGAGACACACCTCGTGGCCGCCTGTATTCTTATTACGTTGAGGTTAGGTGGAATATAGGAAGAACGATAAAGAGGATATTATACTATTATTATGCAGCGACTACGAAATTCACCAAACAGATCCATTACGTGGCGTTTTGCCTAGCAACTAGATCGCCAAGCTAACAAATATTGCAGCCACAAATGATAAGCTGTCGGACACTCCGTCGTATTTTTCATTGAATGTCTTGTCCAAACATTTGTCTTTGTCACAAAAACAAAGGGCAAAATTGTTTCAACGAGAACAATAACTGAGAAATGTTAATCTTGCAGGTTTATGCCCCCATAGTAATATGATGAATATAATGTAATAATTATATGCTAAGGAGATTGCGACTTCAGAATCCGAATTATGACCAATGAGCGTACGCCGTTGTCTCGGTTGCTACAGTCCGTGATACAGTCCTCCGTCATGTTTCGCCTTAGCAACCATTTTTATATAGAGACGCTGTCAGAGTGACAAAATAGTACAAATATGTGCATACGGGATTTACGATTCCGACACTAAATACCGTGAATGACTGAATAATGGAATTCGGTTTCTGTCGTTCCCGAAACCGTTATGGGGAACTTAGGTGGCCATGTTTATTGAAAGTTTAACGGAGCCTGCTGCATGGTATTGCTAAGTCACGTGATGGATCCATCAATAGCATTTGCTACAGCGTTATTATGACGTCACACGAGGATAACGTCAGCACAATACGTCACAAACCCTGACCGCCGCCACACTGACGTCGGTAATCTTGGTGCTGCAGCTTCAAGCTTCCAACCCGTTTTCTGAAGGCAAATACAGAAATTACTGATGAATAAATTTAAACGTTTCTAGGTGTACGAAGTTTACTACACACACACACACACACACACACACACACACACACACACACACACACACACACACACACACACACACACACACACACACACACACACACACACACACACACACACACACACACACACACACACACACACACACACACACACACACACACACACACACACACACACACACACCACACACACACACACACACACACACACACACACACACACACACCACACACACACACGCAAATTTATATAACTCAGCAACAAGTGAATATGCAATGGCAGCTGATCAGATCTTTTATGAGGAAAACTGTAAAAAAAACTCTTTATTTCATCGAAACTAACATTCATAATTCATATTCATAAATCATACTAGCCAGTGGATACCCCTAGCCAATCGTTGAGCTTTGCTGGTTCTCTCTGTGTTACGCAAGTAAAACATAGCAACCAACAGGAGGATTTCCTACCTGACAACACACTGGCTACATTTCTTTATTTAGCATTTATCTTATCTCTGCTCTCTCAGACCCAGACTAGCGCATGTCTCGTGGCTTCACTGATCCCACGCTGAGATCATTGTTATGAAGCACTGAGTCATTGTTAGCAATTGTAACTTGTTGTTGGTTGTTGAGAGGGTTAGCACATGCCAATACAATAGGCTCAAAATCCATTTTGTACTTTTTAGCCAGACTGCTGACGCCAGATTATACTGGTGTAGGAGGCAGTCTGACGTGAGTCACCTTATTTCTACAGACTCAGCTGGCAGTTCTTAGCAGTTAGCACTCTCAGCCAGTGCCAAGTGGCTTGGTCGCCTGACTGCATCAAAGGCATTTTACGACTAACTGATGGGTTAGCTGGTGAATGGCCCTTTATGGACATCTTGGTGGCTTAATTAAACAAAAGGGTTATGGTCTAAACTAGTAACCAACAATTGTTTGCTTAACAGGGTGTTTCTGACTGGGAAAATATGTTGCCTGTTGCGTTTTTTCTGTATCATAGTCGTAGTTATTGGAGAATGTACTATGTGTACTGTGTGTAAGTTATATGAATACGGGTACGAGTACTTAAAAAATGTATGATGATGGTGATGATCAAGATCGTGATCATGATCATGATGATCGTGATGATTATAATAATAGTAATACTATTGACACTGTTGTTGATTAATTAATATTGATTTTGAAGATGATGATAACAATAATAATAATAATAAAATTATCAATATTTAAACACAATAAAATAAATACTGTTTTACAAATGTTATTGAGGGTGCACCACAAAGGTTGCAGGTCCTGTATTGTTGGCTGCAATGAACAATTTAATAGCACCATTGAAAGTTGCATCAAACTGGATGAAACTCTTGATTGGGAAATGCACTAGCATGGTCTTTTTGTCTGTATTCGCATTGTTTCGTACTTATCAAATATCAAATACACACGCACGCAGGCACGCACGCACGCACGCACGCACGCACTCACACACACACACACACACACACACACACACACACACACACACACACACACACACACACACACACAGATGTATGTCTAAGCCCTATATACGGCTAGACCACGGTGCTCGTTTTCAGATGTGCATAAGCTTGTTTTATTACAGGCCTCGCGACAACCACGTGATTGCAACAAGTTATTCTTACAGCCATGGAACATACCTTTTTGTTGGCATGAGCATCACCTCAACCTTATCGGAAGTCTCCCCAGCAACGATACTCTGCATTGTTTCGTATGTCGCATTGACGAGGCTTTGTCCGTTCCACTGAATGATTTCTTCTCCTGGAGAAAGGACCACAACATGGTTTCACAATGTTCACGAGATAGCCCAACATTACTTACAATACAATATGAAGACGTCTACTCCGCCAAAATCCTTTGGAACTCGATCTCAGAGGCGCGTCAAAGGGCTTGGCAATGTCACATCGGTATACAATTTTAATGTTGTCAACATAAGGATGGAAATTAGTGTTAAGTGGTGGCTACGGACGCGTAGTAGCAAAAGTTAAAGGACAGAACGCATCGGTTACAAGTAATTCATATTATTGCGCAGAATTACACCGAATGAACAAATTGTCCTATAATTGTGTAAATGTCAATAGGTTTTAAAAAGGAATTGCCAGATACAGATGTGGTCTTAGCGGGAGACGCATAGTTCAACAACTGTGGATGCCATAAGCTAGTGATATCCTTGTCCACAGGCCATGTGGATTGTCTTGATATGGAAGACAACATTTCTAAACCTAACAAACTCGAGTTATGATGTAGCACACACATTATTATAACTATGACACATATATTAACCCTGCCTGTTGGAAACCGATCATTCGGGTAAAGTATTATGCAAATAAAATCTACCTCCGACACCTGTAGATATTGTCGTCTTACCTAGACAGACGCCGCTCTTGTCCGCATTGCCTCCCGGCTCCAGGTATGTAACAATTGCACTCGTCGACCCGTCCGAGTTTAATCGTCCTCCCGTCAATTTCATCCCGAACCCCCTCACTGGAGGTCAAACAAAACGTACACGAATGCCGATGTACAGATGTACACAATAAGGGTACACATCTCCACGGGATCCTTATCGAACCGGTGATGCATTAAAACGAAGCACACGAAAACGTGTCTCCATATATATATATATATATATATATATATATATATATATATATATATATATATATATATATATATATATATATATATATATATATATATACATATATATATATATATATATATATGTATATATATATATATATATATATATATATATATATATATATATATATATATATATATATATATTTATATATATATATTTATATATGTATATATATATATATATATATATATGCCTTGCAATATGTTTGATATCAGGTCAGTAATGGTGAGACACTATAGTTATGACATTTCTAAATTGTTGTTTAGATTAATGAGAACCACTTACACCAACTAATATGATAGAGTAGAAGTAAACTGACAAATTTAGTTACGATAAATAACACGAAAATGTCATCCCTCCCTGTCTTGTCAACATTAAAATTATTATTTATTAAACATATTATTGTATGACAATATTATGATACGCTGTTAACCTGGATGACGACACCAACAGTATCGACCACTTGGCCAACATTGATAATAGTGGAATGAAGTACATCTTACGTGTATATATATATATATATATATATATATATATATATATATATATATATATATATATATATATATATATATCACTCACTGTTGTGACTATGTTCCTCGGTGCGGGCCCTCGAGATGATGATATTAATCGCAGGAGTTATAGACATTCCTGTAAGAAACGAATATTACATGTTACTTCGCTAAATTAATCTACTTTTAATAAAAGCATACTAATTAAGTGAGATATAGAGCCGACAAACTCTTCAAAAAATATTTGCGAACACCTACTCTTTCACAATAGTATCACGGAATATGAACACCGATATTTGAGGTAAGAGCATGCTAGTAAAACATGCTAGTAATGTAACAACATGCTAGTAATGTAACAACATGCTAGTAATGTAACAACATGCTTGTAATGTAACAACATGCTTGTAATGTAACAACATGCTAGTAATATAACAACATGCTTGTAATGTAACAACATGCTAGTAATGTAACAACATGCTAGTAATGTAACAACATGCTAGTAATATAACAACATGCTAGAAATGTAACAACATGCTTGTAATGTAACAACATGCTAGTAATGTAACAACATGCTAGTAATGTAACAACATGCTTGTAATGTAACAACATGCTTGTAATGTAGCAACATGCTTGTAATGTAACAACATGCTTGTAATGTAACAACATGCTAGTAATATAACAACATGCTTGTAATGTAACAACATGCTTGTAATGTAACAACATGCTTGTAATGTAACAACATGCTTGTAATGTAACAACATGCTAGTAATATAACAACATACTAGTAAAAACAACACGTGTTGCAACAGGATTTGACCAGAAATGACCCTGCAAGCCGTCAAACCGTGCGTGCGTGCGTGCGTGCGTGCGTGCGTGCGTGCGTGCGTCCCTGTGCGCTTGCACGCGCGTGTGTGCTTCAGATATATGTCGTGCCGTCAGACATTAGATCAGGTACGCATTCAGTGTTCGAAATAACTTACTACCCGACGTGCCAGGTTCAGTCTAAACCAATCACTCAACAATGGTTTGTCTTACTAGTCGTTTCTTTGGCATATATAAAAAATTATATCATCTGTTTTGCCGTGGATGATACTCAATCAATGACTGGTCTTAGCTGGGTGAATAAAAGATGTTAGACAAATGTGGCTCTATTTTTATGGCTACGTAGCTGCAGATATACATTACATAATTATATATTGACATGAAACGTTTAATGTCGCTGACACGATTTTGTTTTAATGTTAGGGGCCTACGTTAATATGTGGACCATCACATTTCGAATGGGACCACCAACTTTACAAAGTTGAAGGTCCGACGTGCACCAACCTTTCAGCTCATACACTGAACACAGAAAACTGAGTACGCATGCAGTGGTGAAATTAAACGTACGTTTGTAACTGAGATTGTTCACTGTCGGTGGTGGTACGACACAGGCGCTGCGGTCACTGTGCATACTTCCGCGTCTGCTCGTGCACTCCTGCGCGGGCTTGCGCATGTGTGATGTTGACATAGACACGACGGAGGGCGATCTCTTCCGTCGGTTGTCGCATGAGCCCGGTCCGGGGCCGGGGCCGGGGCCGGGGCCGGGGCCGGGGCCGGGGTCGGGGCCGGGGCCGGGGCCGGGGCTGCCCGCATGTTTGGACCTGGTAGAGACATATTTAGTTCAATTTACCGGGATCTATGTACATCTTCTCTAGAATCTAATTCTTCTTATGTTTCTCGACACTCGAACCTATCGTAAGGAACCACAACATTTCTTATTGACAATCGAAGTGATCTCACTGAAACCGTTTACTTTTTGTCAACAATCGAACGAATATAGCTAGGACAATAGGTTTTTTGGAGCTACCGGACAAGGTATTTTAGTATAAGTACAGGATTTATAAGTATTGAGCGGCCTCGCGCGTGAACACGAACATAAGACATTGTGGTTTCGAAAGAAAATCGGTGCGTGCCAATAGCAGATTTAGTCGAAACCAAAGTGTGGGAACTTGACATGTTACCTGCCGATCAGTGACACGATGGCGTATGCTATTTTCCTAAACCATGTTCCGTCAGTTTACACTGTCAACAACTGTCGCCGATGGGAACAAATAAGGTAGATTTCCGTACCTCGGCGCACGACGCGCCTTGGTCGGCATCGTGTTGCTGCGCTGAAAGGGCGCATTGCGAGGCTGCATGTGTCCGCCGACCAGCAGCGAGTCTCGACGCGTCAGTACATCAGTGGAACGGTGGGAGACGGCCGCCGCGTCACAGAAGCTGTGCGGAGGCCAGGCGGCTGCGGCGGAGCTGCGCCGGCCGCGGGGGAGATAGCGTGCCGACCGTGAGCAGTTCAAGGACTGGCCAAGACACTCGGTCGAGTCGGACGGCAGATGCAGGCGGTCCGCGGACGCAGCCAGGAGGTGGTGCGACTTGCTGCGATGTCGAGCTTGGGTCTGTATCAACCCGGGATACAGCAGTTACTATAACGATATGATGATGATGGTGATGGTGGTGATGATGATGTTGACAATGGTGATGATGGTGATGATGATGACGATAGTGATAGTGATGATGATGATTGTGTTGGTGATTGTGACGATGATAGTGATGATGATGTTGGTGATGATGATGACGATGGTAATGATGATGGTGATGATGGTGGTGACGATGGTGAAGATTGTGGTGATGATGGTGATGATGATGATGGTGGTGATGATGGTGAATATGATGGTCAATAAAATCCATGTTATAACTATAACACGTTCACGTTAGAGGGTGTGACAGGGGTCACAACATCCCATCTCCCATCCTGTTTCGGGGGCCAGCCTCCCACCTCCCACTTCCAGTCACCCCCCAACACCCTCACATGTGCATCATTCTCGGTAGCCACTGGCGGCAGGCGTAACATACCTGCAAGCGTTGCCGTCGACACTTTTGTCGTTCGGCGAGGAACTTTTCGTCGTTGTCGTCGTCATCATCGTCGTCGGCCGGCCACTGACCCGACCGGTGCCGCGGGGAAAGCTTGCAGCAGTGACGATTGTCTCGGGACGATTCTGACGGTTCGACATCACCGCTCGCACCACACTGTAGCAATCAGACGGGGAACAGTTGCAGCTGGTTAACATGGATCAGGCTGGGATGGAATGAGATGTTGTACACGCAACTAGGAAACTATGAAGGCATGCATACATACATACATACATACATACATACATACATACATACATACATACATACATACATACATACATACATACATACATACATACATACATACATACATACATACATACATACATAAGTACATATGTACATACGTGCATACTTGCATACGTGCATACGTACGCATCTACAGGCATGCCTGACAGACTTTACATACATACATACATACATACATACATACATACATACATACATACATACATACATACATACATACATACATACATACATATTGGGTCCAAATGCGAGTCAGCATATTTAAATGCAAATGTTTGAAATGATTTAAATGCAAATGCACCCATATATGATTGAATTTAAATACAAATGCAATGTTGAAATTATTCAAATACAAATTCAGGTGTTTGAAACTATGCAAGTGTCTGAAATGATTCAAATACAAATGTTTGAGATTATTCAAATGCGAAAGCTGAAATTATGCAAATGCAAGTGCTTTTAATGAAAAATGCAACAAAGTACACACCAGTTTACTTTATTAACTGATTTTAAACAGACGCTTTATTACTAAATAATTTTTTCAGTAATCAATAAAAAAATATTACACTCAAAGAACATGTAAGAGCACTACCGGTGACATATTTAAGTAGGGAAACCTTTGGGTTGAACACTAGCCTTGGGTAAACAACGGGGAGGCTTCTTTCCCCCATAAAAGGAATGAGCAGGCACCTGCCCTTAATTACCCAATCTCCGTAAATAAACCTTGTCCATTCAAAAAGACAATGAGAGACTTGAATGGTCTGGCATATTTGCTTAGTAAGAACTACTTGGACTTTACTGTCTGTAGCAGAAGCTTAGTAAGAACTACTTGGACTTTACTGTCTATAGCAGAAGCTTAGTAAGAACTACTTGGACTTTACTGTCTGTAGCAGAAGCTTAGTAAGAACTACTTGGACTTTACTGTCTGTAGCAGAAGCTTAGTAAGAACTACTTGGACTTTACTGTCTGTAGCAGAAGCTTAGTAAGAACTACTTGGACTTTACTGTCTGTAGCAGAAGCTTAGTAAGAACTACTTGGACTTTACTGTCTGTAGCAGAAGCTTAGTAAGAACTACTTGGACTTTACTGTCTGTAGCAGAAGCTTAGTAAGAACTACTTGGACTTTACTGTCTGTAGCAGAAGCTTAGTAAGAACTACTTGGACTTTACTGTCTGTAGCAGAAGCTGACACATATGAAAATGTCGCAAGGTGGGAAGAAACAGAATAGTGATAGAATTACTCACATGAAATACAAACAATTGTTAACATATAATGTTGACAAATGTTGACATTGACAAAACTGTATTAAGTGAATGGGTGACTACTACGGTGAAATTTGGCAGGCTGTCTGCTTGAGAATGATAAATTTCTGGGTGAGAATAATTCAAGCAAGGCAATCCAAATTATTAAATGTAATGCATCATTGCTAAGCTGATTACATGATAAATGTTGCTTTAAATCGAGATAGATTTTGAATACCAAAACCATTTGTGATAATTGTGGCCATGGATTTCAAAAGACTGCCTGAACTTCACCGATTGCATTTCAGAGATAAACTTAGCATAGGTGAATACAGAAACACTACCAACTGGTCAGTCAGACAGGCAGGAATTGAAGGGCCTTCTACATAACATGTCCATTGGTAGGGAGATAACTAACCATGGCTTCTGCAAATCTATCTAAACATTTCGGGCTCGCAACTTGCAGCTAAGTGAGAAATTTGCATTAAAGGCATAACATGTTTTGATTCAAATACAAATGTTTTTATAAGTAAGTGCAAAGTCAAATGCTTTGTAATCAAAAGAAAATGCAAATGGTTCTAATCAAATGCAAATGCAAATGTTTTAATCAGATGGAAATGTTTTTGATGCAAATGCAAATGTTTTGATTCAAATGCGGAGCAGGAGACGACATTGCATTTAAATGCAAATGCGACATTTTCATAAAAATCCAAAGCCTGATATATATATATATATATATATATATATATATACATACATACATACATACATACATACACACACACATACATACATACATACACACACACATACATACATACAAACATATATACATACATACATACATACATACACACACATACATACATACACACATACATACATATATACGCAATCACGCACACACGCACGTACGCACACATATTACGTGCACCATGGTATAGTTCATAAACTATTCGGGGAAAACATCTTCAAAATGCGACTTGTGATACACTCTGACAGTTACATCCGTAGTGTCGGAAGTTGTCGCGCCTTTGCACCTGTGACATTACGTCAGGAGATTGCTTACCCCAAGCAGTTCACAGAAGGTAGTTATTTGAGGCATCATATCCCGTGACAAATTTGAATTTAAATACTTAGTAGTTTCTACGAAATTGCCAACAGTATAAAATACTGATACTATGATACGACAATACTATTTAAAATAATTTATTGATTGTACACCCAATGTTAGTAAATATGGGTTACGTGAGTTATGTCACTGATGCGAAATAGACATACTTGATCTTGTGAGTTGTTAACCTTCACCAGTTTCCGGTTGAGCCAGTCGAGGTCGAGGCTCGGCGCCGCTGCCTCGCCGTGGAACCACGAACCACTCCGCCGACGAATCTGCTGTTCCTTCCGGCACAGATGACACTGCCACCGACTGGCGCCCTGACACAATACATGATGTCGATGATGATGACGGCCATGATGATGAAGATGATGATGATGACGAAGATGATGAAGATGATGATGGTGATGATGAAGAAGAAGATGATGATGAAGATGAAGATGATGATGAAGATGATGATGATGAAGATGATGATGATGATAACGGCGCTTTAAGTCACACGTGTGCATACCGCAAACAATATCGTGCTGTCGGTTAGATTGACGATCGTGACGGTACCGGTTGATGGTAGTAAGGTCATTATTTGCTGTAGACAGTAACTGTTTGACAGACGACACGCGTAGTCTGTATAAGGAACCATTGAGGAATGTTACAGAGAAATGACCACTAAGCATCATTGCACGAACCCATAAGTGTGTTGGACGCATAGCAACACAATAAGACAGCAACGCAACAGTTATAGGGACAATTATTGGGGAAATACTGAAAGGAAACCCAAACATGGCCGGCCATTTTTACAGAACGTCATCCTTGCAAGATGCAACCTCGCTCATCGCGGACCACTACGGAGATCTACACGACAGCATCAGATATTATATCAGTTAGGATTAAATATAACACTGTCAACAAAATATTAATTGGCAAACCAATTTCACCACGCCGCGGTCCTCGTAATGGGAGTTGAAGCCGGCACACCAGCAGCACGCCCGTCTGTTGCAGTCGACACATGCCACGGGTGGAGTGCCGGTGTACGTCGGCTTGAAGCACAGCTCACACAGACTGGAGCTATCACCCTTACTCTCCGTTACCAAAGTCGCCACGCTCTGCTGCGTATGAATACGTTCCTTGTAGCGTTGGAGGTCGCACTCCAGAGTCCTGCGCGCAAACAAGTGCAAGCAATCAATTGAGCATTATTGACTGATTGACTGACATTTTCAAGTCTAGTGTTGTTCAGTATCTACTCTGCAAGGTAATATGTTTTTGATTGATCATAAAACAGGACTCCGTTCATGGTAACTTGCGGGGTACTGGCATTATATCGGATCTACTTCGGGGTAGGCCTATCAGAGAAAACACTTCCTATCATAACGTCTCGGACTCGAGCCATTGCACCATAACCCACGCGAGGAAGCACCCTAACCCACGCGAGGAAGCACCCTAACCCACGCGAGGAAGCACCCTAACCCACGCGAGGAAGCACGCACCTCTTCCCCAATGCCTCCTGTTTGTCGAACTGCTTCTGTTTGGCGAAGACTTTGTTCAAGACGTTGATCTCGTCGCTGTTGAACTGGGACAGAACCGGCGACGGCGGCAGTGGAGGCTGGGCAAAGATCTCCACCCGGCGCGGCCGCTGAACCCCCCGGCCCGCGGTTGGCGCAGTCTTCTGGCGATGAACAGACGTAATATTGTCGAGGGGCTCTCGTGGACTTGGGCAATGAATGTTGAACGTTCACAGCGAATATGCAAAATTAGATAGTTGTACACATACTGATCAGGAATCACTGACTGTGCTAAGCGTTCGTCATACAAGGTGAAACTAACAGTGAAACTAACAGTGAAACTAACAGTGAAACTAACAGTGAAACTAACAGTGAAACTAACAGTGAAACTAACAGTGAAACTAACAGTGAAACTAACAGTGAAACTAACAGTGAAACTAACAGTGAAACTAACAGTGAAACTAACAGTGAAACTAACAGTGAAACTAACAGTGAAACTAACAGTGAAACTAACAGTGAAACTAACAGTGAAACTAACAGTGAAACTAACAGTGTGATATATGATTATCACCGACTTGCGTCAGTACAAAATCAATAGTTTGGTTATGGGTTTATCGTGAGCAAGACTCTATGCCGTTTTGGATACTCCCAATGAAGCACGATGGCAGAAACGGGTAATTGTTATCAATGTATTGACAGTTAGCAGACAAGTACAATAATTGTTTTGTAAAAACAAGGAATTTTTTTGTTAATTAGATATGCGAAATTAATTGTGATTTAGCATCACCCGTACTCTGACGATGATGCATCAGTACATTGTCGTCAATGCAATAGAGTATTTACCTTCATAAAAAACCCTCCGAACATGTTGATGACGTCTTAGCACTCGTACAGTAGCTATCTTGGCATTGGCGTAGACCGCAGGCCAGAGTCAGCGACGTGGACGGCTTCACACGCAAAGAAAACATCTAGTCAGAGGCAACGTTTCATCATTTTCCCTAATACCTAGGAAGCTACACTGATCTGGCAGCTGACGAATTGAGGCGATTCCTGAGGCGAGCATGATGGGATTGGTGGAGCTGGAGGTGATGTTGTGTATTGCGGGATAATTTAATGCACACGATAGTGTAGTGGAACCAGATGGAAGGAGAGTGTTGGCAGATATGGATGGGGGCGAGGAATCGAGAGGGACGAACTCTGGTGGAGCTGGTGACGAGAAATGGTTTAGCAGTGGCTAGCTCTTTCTTCCAGAAGCGAGAGAGCCACAAGATCACATACAGGAGTGGACAGCACAAGACATAATTAGACCTGCTGATAGTCCGGAAGCAGCAGCTATGGAAAATTAAGGATTGTAAAACGGTGGCTGGAGAGCATGTCACGGCACAGCACAAGCCAGTGTGTTGTGCGCATGCAGAAGAAGAAACAAACTAAGACTGTGGGCCGCAGGACTATTAAGTGGTGGAAGTGCAAAGATGACGTCGCCGTTGAATACAAGGAGCGGAAACAAGAGCTCGGCGAAGAAGAGCTGAGTGAAGAAGAGATCAGCGAAGAAGAGCTGTGCAAAGAAGAGATCAGCAAAGAAGAGCTGAGCAAAGAAGAGATCAGCGAAGAAGAGCTGAGCGAAGAAGAGATCGGCAAAGAAGAGCTCGGCGAAGAAGAGCTCGGCGAAGAAGAGATCGGCGAAGAAGAGCTCGGCGAAGAAGAGTTCGGTGAAGAAGAGCTCGGCGAAGAAGAGATCGGCAAAGAAGAGATCGGCAAAGAAGAGCTCGGCGAAGAAGAGCTCGACGAAGAAGAGATCGGCGAAGAAGAGATCAGCGAAGAAGAGATCGGCGAAGAAGAGTTCGGCGAAGAATAGCTCGGCGAAGAAGAGATCGGCGAAGAAGAGATCGGCGAAGAAGAGCTCGGCGAAGAAGAGCTCGGCGAACAAGAGCTCAGAGAAGAAGAGCTCAGCGAAGAAGAGCTCAGCAAAGAAGAGCTCGACAAAGAAGAGCTCAGCAAAGAAGAGCTCAGCAAAGAAGTTGGTGGTTTGAAGAAAGAATGGAAAAAATACAAATAAGCATTTGTGGGAGCTGCAGAGGAGTTATGTGGAAGAAAATCAGGAAAGAGCGGAATGTCAAGGAGTAGTAACCAAGGATGGTGGACAAGCGAAGTTGCAGAGGCAGTATGCGGAAAGAAGGAAGCCTGGAAAGAAATAGAGAAGACCGAGAAGAGAGGAAACCAACCGGATCCAAGGATGATGCACACACACGGACAGAAGAAGAAAGCGGCAAAGAGAGCTGTTGATAAGGCGAGGAGAGATACTGAAACAGGCGTGTATAGCAAGTTAGATGATGGTGGAAAAAGATGATATACAAAATGACCCGAGACAGGGATGAGATAGTAAGAACGTGAAGGGTGGGTCGGTGATAAAGGATAGAAATGAGAAGTTAGTGACAGAACAAGAGGCAGTGTTGAAGGTCACGGAAAGCTACTTCAAGGAGCTACTGAACCAGGAAGGAAATAACAATGATCTAGAATTACCATTGTATGTAGAGGGGAAAGTGGAGGTAACTGATATTACTGATACAGAAATGCAAACCGGGATGAAACGGAAGACCTGGTAGCGATAACATGCGTGTGGAGATGGTAATGGCAGCGGAGGAGCGTGGAATCAGATGGACAAAGAGGCTGCTGAATACATGTATGATGCAAGGTAAAGTACCAGAGGACTGGCGGACAGTCCCAATATGGAAGAGGAAGGGAGATGTGCAAGACCCAGGGAAACACCGAGGCATAACACTTCTAAGTCACGTCATGAAGCTGCTAGAGAGGATCCTGGATGGAGGATTCGAAAGAGAGTAGAGCAAGAATTGGGTGAAGAACAACAGGGATTCAGAAAGGGCAGAGGGACGACTGATGGGATGTTTGTATTAAGACAGACGCTAGAGGAGAGGTTGGAGATGCAAGGGAGAATGGCATTGGGATTTGTGGACCTGGAGAAGACATATGACACAGTCCCAAGAGAGATGGTGACGGCAGCAGTAAGATGGATGGGAGTGCCAGAAGCAGAAGCGAGGATGGTAGAAGTAATATATTAGAGAACGAAAGAAAGAGTGGTGGTTGGATCTGGGTTGTCGGAAGAGTCAGGAAGATGATGTATGCAGACGATCTGGCCGTAATAGCAGAAAGCAAACAAGAACTACAGGAAGTGATGGAGGAATGGAAGGGGGTGTTCAAGAAGCTTGGACTGAGAATTAGCCTGGGGAAGACAGAAGTAATGTGGGTTGGACACCAGAGAGATGGATGCAGGCAAACTAGCAAAAAGAGCAGAGGTTGAAAAACACCAATGACGCAGAAAAAGGGGAAGCCACAGCTGAGATGGGAGGACTGCGTAAGGAGGGATATGAGAATATCGGGGGAGGATGAACGATGCAAAGATGGGGCTGCCGATAGAAAACTGTGGAAAGAAAGAACAGAAAGAGTGGCTCGACAATACTGTAACTGTACCTGACCTTCACCCCTGTACAGCAGGGAACAAGGACGAAGAGCACATTTTCTATGGTATCTTTAAACTGGCAACTCAAAACTACGATCGTTTCTGTTGCGAGAATGATATATGGAGAACATATCGTATTATTTAGAGATATTAATATCTTAGACAGTCTGGGCTGATGTTGGGCCTTAAAATATTCCATAACACTACAAAAGAAACGACACACCAGTCCGTCTGTTTCTAGTGATATACGCATGATACCGACGAAAATACGCAATCACATATTTTAACCACTGGTGCCACTGTCTGGGTTACAGTTATTCAGACAGCCATGACTACTTCAGTTACCCAACAAGTCGGACAATACGGCGGAGATAACCTTATACGTATACATAACTCACCCAACAATGTCGAATCCCGAAGTCGTTTCCCCTGAACACGGTGCAGTTCTGAGACGAACAAAACAGGTACACGTAGGTAACGAGTGAAAGCACGTGGCGTGAACAGACGCTGCCCACTTGTCAACTGACACGCTTACCGGACATCGTAACTACTGGCATGGTCAAGCTATCGGCCAGATCGCCAGAGGTGTCACTGACGTCATGTGGTTACGACACAGTGATACGGTGTCATCTTCCGGAGACTGCGTGTAGTATTCCCTGTTGGAGAGCGTCATTGTGCGTGGCTTAGTAATATAATGACTATAATTATTATATTTGCTAATTACTCTGTGTGTGTGTGTGTGTGTGTGTGTGTGTGTGTGTGTGTTTGTGTGTGTGTGTGTGTGTGTGTTTGTGTGTGTGTGTGTGTGTGTGTGTGTGTGTGTGTGTGTGTGTGTGTGTGTGTGTGTGTGTGTGTATGCGTAAATTTAGCTGTACGTGTATCTTTCTAGCTATATGTGTGAATGAAAATCTTCCTTTTTTTACTATTAATTATTGCGTCGCGCTCTGTCTTGTGCAAAATACATATCAGGAATTGTTTACCATAATATACATGACGGGTTTAACCTCAAGTTCTTGACTCGCCTTTCATTTGCTGTCCAATGCACAATTCGCATGGAATGCTGCATTAATATTTCCGTGTTGACTTTGTTCCACTGGAAGTTCACTATGAATTTGAATAATACAATTAAGTATAGTAGACAATATCAGAATACAAATACTCGGCAAAATATGACGTATTCTAATATGAATACTAGATTACAAGTATATGAATACATATATGTTCGTGTACTGTAATGCTCCACCTAATGAGATAATATATTAAAATAATAGGCGATCACGCCTCGACTATATTTCATGACGGTTTATTACTGGTTAGGCATTAAGCAACGAAACTAAAAGCATTGTCCAGGTGGCGGCCATATTGGATGTGTGCTAATTACCTG
>OY759265.1:14439760-14472260 GCA_963662155.1 Lamellibrachia columna
GAGCTCGTCCAGGCGCGACTACTCCGGCCCATTAGCATGGCGGCCACCGTGTTCGTCAACTCTGCAGGCACCGTGTGGAATCGCTTTCCGACAGCCTACACGAAGGACGGCGAAAAGCTGAGAAGGATATCGTTCGATGCAACCAAGTAGGCCTATGTGAAACTACATCCTGTGTAAGGCCGGTTTACACGAGCGATTTGTGCCTCATTTGATCGGGCGACACCTTGTCGCGTAATAACGCGCAGCTACATTAGATGAGCGACAAGTCTCGACAGTGCAACGTAGATCTTGAATTGCGCCGCTTTCGATTTGAGCTGTAATTAAGGTCATGACGAGTGCATCTTTGTCGGTTGCCAGTTTGCCGCTACTTCAAAATCACCGGTGACTGTTAGTCAAATTGGGACCAACCCCAAACCCAACAACACAACTGTAGCCACAAATTGGCCTTGCTAATCGGTCTCGGCCGACCAGTCGGGCAATAAATCGCACGTGTGGACTGGCCTTTGTGAATTTTCTGTGAGCATTTGATAACATTTAACATAATCCTTAGATACAGTTGCTTGTGTTTGCAGTATTTTGGTTAGATAATTAATTTACTGTGTTTACACATAACGTACACATGTGCGCTTATGTTGCAGAGCTTTCAGCAGTACAGCCAGCGCCCCTGGTGGAATGGCGTCGAACGCTGAGGACATGGCAAAATGGCTTCTCTTCCAGCTGAGTGGAGGCAGAAACCTTGAAGGCTCTCCGCTAGTTGACGAAACAATTCTCCGGGTACCATAAAATACTTAAAATGATACCTATGTGTGCGCACACCAACCGCGAAATCTCACAATGGATCATTGAAGAGGGTGCATGCATACGAGTTACGTCGTCCCTTAAGAATTGAAGGGCGTAAATCTACTAAGCCAACAAGTATCGTCTTAGAATTAAAAATTTTAATTGTGTATTAATAATTAAATAATTTCAATAGACAAATTAGCCTCATTTCCACAAAAAAATACGGATATTTGAAGATAACGCGTCCAATAGCGAATGAATAGTAATACACATTCCAGTTGTATTATGTAAACCCCATCTTAGTGTATTCAACCGTTGAACAAACACGACATTCTCTATGGTTACTTCTTCGCGTGTAACGCCCTGTGTATTTCAGTCGACCCATCAAGGAGCGAGCCTTCTGACGTCACCACCTCTCTTCAGCAGACCGTTGTTTCCAGTGACGTATTCCCACGACCAGTATGCCCTCGGGTGGGTGGCCGGCTACTACCGAGGTCAGACTCGTGCACTACTAACAATAACTTAACTTAGGTAATACATGTACAGTGTGATTATTTCGAGAACGTATCGCAAAGGAACCGGGTTGCCTTTACCACCGGAACGTGATTGTACTTTTGGGGGTAATTTCATCATGTTGACATAATGCTTACAACGCAAGAGCTTATGACTCAATGCACTCCCCAGTCAAGTGTTGATAGGGCAAGGGCAAAAACAATGATGGGTACACATACATTTCCTAAAATTCATGTACCACTACTACAGGAATGCGATGAACAGCCTGGAGGTATACGTATATTCTGATTTGATTGGGTAGACGTTGCATTGACAATGACAGTGGGGGGGGGGGGGGGCAAAAATAATCTCACATAAAAGAACACTATTGCTTCAGTTATTTTATTCCTGCTTATACGGTTTACTCTCATAATAGACACGTGAGTGTACACGTGAGTGTACACATGAGTGTACACTCGTGAGTGTACACGTGAGTGTAGACATGCAATACCATAGCACAAGCTGTATCTAGCGTGACGTCAGCTAACAGTGTTGCTGGAATTAATAACTGATATTTTCACTTTGTTTACGTCACTGAATGCAAAGAGTGACTACATAAGAACTACTAGCGCGGGCAGTATCGCGTGTACTGGTCGCAAGTCACTGTCTAATTATAAGTATCTCCTGTTGCGTTGTGTCGAGTGTGGTGCCTGCAGCACTCTCCATTATCACATCCTCCTGAACACGAACATGCTTGGTTACAGCGTTACTGATACTGTCCACGGTTAACATGCCGCCACCTTCATTAATCATGGAGAAACTCGTGGAGGTGGAGAAACTCGTAAGGGCATCTTCGCATCTGATTGGCTCGACTATTATTTACAGTACTTCAGTATTTGCGAGACTGTAACCAGGATTGGTGAAATGACAGCAAGAACACATTTTAATCAATCAACATTATACATCCTCAGTTTGTTAATATAAGGCAACGTCAATATTCTTGACGTAACCGTATCCAGATGCGTCGCTCCAAGCTGGCTTTGTAGGCCTACCAGAACAAAGGAGGCTTATGACGTAATACAAACTATCACTTCGCTATTATTACGAATTTCTAGATTTTTGTCAAATCAAATATGTTAATATTTATTCACAATGGTTAAATTGTTGCATTATCGCCCCTCAGTAAATCAATAATAATACGATATTCTCCACATTATATGGCACCAAATCAGTCATAATCTAGAATGTATCTTCGTTAGCATCGCTGAATGCTGACACTGACAAGTGCATACATGTGCATGGCCACTAGAAATTGTTTGCCCATGGCTTATATAAATATAAGTGTCGTAATACTCACGTAGCCCACATTCCACTTCAAGACATCATTTCTGAGAGAAAAACATTACCATGAACGAAACGGAAAAAACTAAGAAATTATCTGGAAGTAAAATACCGATCCGCCGTCCCGTCTCACCGCTAGGCTGCACATTGAGGCTTCCTTGTATGTCCGCTAGGGGTTAGCACTGTGTCAGCGCTGTTTGACTAGTGGTATCATCGGGCATGGATGGATACAAGTAAATGATACAAGTGTGTAGCGGGTTTCGCCCATACTTCAGTTGTTTTCTCTTTAATCACCCACGTTATTCTACCCTGCAGGCTACCGAACAAGCGGGCACAGTGGCAGCCAAGGTGGCTACAAGTCGCTGTTGACTCTGATACAGGCCAAAAACATCGGCATCTACAACGCGTTGAGTCGAGACGACAGCATCGTCCGCTACCTCGTCCATATCTACATCGCCGATCTGCTCCTGGACCAAGAGCCGTGGATCAACGTCACGTGGGCGTGCTCAGTCAAGGCGAACACGGTGCGAACGACGGATGGTGGTTGGGACTCGGTGATGACGCGTGCTCGTGCCGGGGGTGTGACAAAAGGGAAAGGTCACGGGGGCAGAGACCTGACTGACGACGACTTCGTTAATGGGGATGAACATGGTAAACAGTTGGGCATGGATTATTCGGAAATATCAAAGAAGTTTGTCAACTCTTCTACCGGAATAAACGATTCTTTGGAAAGACAGCCATATGTGAAGCCTGCAAAGAAGATGTCTGCATTGTATTCGAAGTACGTCGGTCGCTATGGGAATTTAGCTTACGGCAACATCAGCATTTACGTCGAAGCCAACAACGCAACGGGTGGCAATAGACACCCTGTCTTGCTCATGATGCGCTACGGTCCGACAGCCAAGTGGCGGCTAGAAGCCGTGGGGCTGAGTCACGTGTTCAAGGCACATGGTCAAGAGCCGTTCTGGCACTGGCGAATGTTCGTGTGGTTCGACGTCAATACCACGATGGCCAGTCACGTGACAGTCGTGTTCGACGCCGAAATTCCGCCCGTGTTTACGCGAGACTTGGCCTTGACAGACGCCGCATGGTCTACGCCTTAACTCGTGCGCACAGTGGCCTCTATAAGAACAGCTTCTAAGTGAGTCTAGTCAAACTTATACGGCCGTGCTTATCGTCATGGTATCATCGGCTATCCCTTGGTTTCGATGATTGTTTTCCACAGACTTGCCTAGCAGTTTCGTGCGATCAGACGGCAAAACAGATCATATTTTAATATGCATTGCTTGGTCCAAATGGAACAGGTGGTCATGGGCGGAGGTATTGGTCATTGGTCGACGAGGCAGGAGCAGCGCGATAACTTCTCCGGCGCCTTTCAACGATCAAGTGACTGCATACAACGCCGATACATATTTGTATTTCAGTATCCACACATTATCTCGGCAGAGCGGTACCACACATTATCTCGGCCAATGGAAAGGAAACCATGACGGTTGGAAATCACAGTTATGTTGAAGCCTACTTGCGCCTTCCCAACCGAACGGATGCTTCATCCACCTGATCCTTCGTTGAGGACTTGTTGTCTGACTGCGCTTTGCCTGGAAAGTCCACGCATACTTGTTTGTGGTGGCCGACCTGAACAGGAGAACAAGACTTGTTTGTGGTGGCCGACCTGAACAGGAGAACAAGACTTGTTTGTGGTGGCCGACCTGAACAGGACAACAAGACTTGTTTGTGGTGGCCGACCTGAACAGGACAACAAGACTTGTTTGTGGTGGCCGACATGAACAGGAGAACAAGACTTGTTTGTGGTGACCGACCTGAACAGGAGAACAAGACTTGTTTGTGGTGGCCGACCTGAACAGGACAACAAGACTTGTTTGTGGTGGCCGACCTGAACAGGAGAACAAGACTTGTTTGTGGTGACCGACCTGAACAGGAGAACAAGACTTGTTTGTGGTGGCCGACCTGAACAGGAGAACAAGACTTGTTTGTGGTGGCCGACCTGAACAGGAGAACAAGACTTGTTTGTGGTGACCGACCTGAACAGGAGAACAAGACTTGTTTGTGGCGGCCGACCTGAACAGGAGAACAAGACTTGTTTGTGGTGACCGACCTGAACAGGAGAACAAGACTTGTTTGTGGTGGCCGACCTGAACAGGAGAACGAGACTTGTTTGTGGTGGCCGACCTGAACAGGAGAACAAGACTTGTTTGTGGTGGCCGACCTGAACAGGAGAACAAGACTTGTTTGTGGTGGCCGACCTGAACTGGAGAACAAGACTTGTTTGTGG
Organism: Lamellibrachia columna; assembly: GCA_963662155.1. NCBI lineage: Eukaryota > Metazoa > Annelida > Polychaeta > Sabellida > Siboglinidae > Lamellibrachia > Lamellibrachia columna. Next base: position 14,444,667 of record OY759265.1, read on the forward strand.
TGGCCGACCTGAACAGGAGAACAAGACTTGTTTGTGGTGGCCGACCTGAACAGGACAACAAGACTTGTTTGTGGTGGCCGACCTGAACAGGAGAACAAGACTTGTTTGTGGTGGCCGACCTGAACAGGACAACGAGACTTGTTTGTGGTGGCCGACCTGAACAGGACAACAAGACTTGTTTGTGGTGGCCGACCTGAACAGGAAAACAAGACTTGTTTGTGGTGGCCGACCTGAACAGGACAACAAGACTCCAGACAACGTTGCTCTGAGGTTCACAGGAACGTAAACAAGCTGGGCGTGCAGACGGCTGTCATTTTAGTAACATGCTGCGTAGTACAGCTGTGATTTTAGGAACGTGAGTGGTGAGAGATGACACTAAATAGTTGACAATATCACTCTACTGAGATATTAATTACTAAATAAATTTCACACTGTATGACGTGCAAGATTCATTTGATGCTGAACATTTTAAACGATAGATTATTTGATACTAAAGAGTTTTCTTTGTTTAGTCTGTTATGTAATAGTGCATTTTATGTGTCTGGCAAATACGCATGTACTGTGTAACTAAACTAAGTAAAGCTAAGCAAACAAGTGTGTATCTTATTACTTTCTATGATGATTTTATTATAAATTTATAGGGAATGGGAAACCCGGTTTAACGAAAAGGGAGGTTTTGTTGCATCACGTGACGCGATTCCATGACGTAAGTACGATTGTTCTGAGGTACTGACAGCAAAATGTCCGATCTTGCGAATCAGCATGTTACGTTAGTCATGTATTATAGCAATGTTACCAAAACTTGGGACTGGAGCGGAAGTGCCATTTCGTTTCTTACTGGGTTGATTTCTTCGTGGCCGAATTTTCCCGCCATTTGAAACACGTTTTGTTCTTGCTTGCTTGAAATCTCTCTTCCTCTCCGTCCTGTTCTGTTTGTGTTCAAACACTTTGTAAATGTTGACGTGTCCGCGGTTTCGGATTTCGTCGAGTATTGAGTAACGACTCCTCACGACCATAATCAGTGGCGTATTTGTGGTGAGCATGTCATGGGGGCTTTGCGACATTCCCCCTTTGGCTTAATGTTTTTGATTGTTCGTCTATAACCTTTTGCTCCACTACAAGAATGCGTGACAAACTAATGAGTGACAGTCTTTTGTCCTCCGTTGGGAGATCCCAGACACTCTACTGACCATTGTTGTGTTGTGAGACATATTTTCAGATAGGTCAGGAGGGTGAACGAGTCGTTCATAATTATGCAATTTGTTGAATCCTGTCTAAGTAACGTGTGCCAAGTTGCCAACAGCACCTAACTAAATCTTTCCTCCAACAGGCCGTCGTAAGTGCCGAGCCGTCTTATGCCTCCCCTATCTAGAACGATGATTATTAAAAAACATTGGATTAATAGTTATTACGACATTAAAATAAAAAATGTGATCATTATTATTAATTACGCATCACAAACCAGATGCCCACCATGGATCATTTCTATTTTCTTACTTAGAGTAGGTCAAAAAATCACAATTATTTAACCAAGCCATGTAGCGTTGAGTTTTAGATATTTGTCAACTCCGATTTCAATATATTTTACGTGAACTGATAGTTGTATGTTAAACTATGAGTAACAGTACTACATGATTAAATTATCTAAAGTAACGCGTTATTCTCAAAGGGAAACTCATAGCTGTAAACCCGTGGATGGCTCTTAGGCGTGACAAACTTGTGACCTGTGTCTAAGAAGTAGACCTTGTCCAAAGAGGACACACCAACTCTACCGGACGAAACTGACAGAGGAGCATGTGTACCTGTCATGAGGGTGAATTTGGATGCTCAGGTTTGTACAAGAGTTTGTGTTAACTATGTATTTAAATGCACTGATTTTACCTAGCTGTATTTGTTTTCAGAACCCTGTATTTGTTGGTCTTTCATGTGTAGCCTATTTGACAGTGTTCTTTAAATACGTTTTTTTATCAGTACCCATATACCATCTCTTGTGGATGGGTACAGATACAAATATATTATGTATCATTCAAAAGAATTAGAAGCTTCAGTAGTTTGGATATGTTTTTCATGAACTTGCTCTTGTATCCATGTGTTAAAAACAAAAAAATATAATATTTGTTATTCATGTCACTAGGTTCGCAGTCACTCGGTGGTTAGCATAATGGCAGTGTGTGGCAGACCCGAGAAGGGGGAGACAGCAAAGTTCATCCTCTTAATGGATCGGTTATTTAACTATCTCAACGTTCGTGCTTTGGAAGTAGGAGAACACAAGCGGAAACCCGACTTGATGTCCTTTCGGTCTGCGAAAGACCCAAGAGTCAAGGTAACTCTCTACTTGTTGGCCACTTAGACATAGCATAGCATCAATAAATGCATACAGCAGAAAGTGTTGAAGATATCTAGCCAAATTGTGGACATTTAAGAATGTGCTGTTACACCGATAGACATAGTGACAGCAAGTTTATATCTGTTAATGTATTTTAGACACCAAAGTTATGCTTATGTACAGTTCCTGGAGGGAGACTTCATCGGCTATCTTAAACAGTGATGGCAAGGGAAGGCTTCACTCGGAAGCAAAAAAAACCAAAATGTTCCTGTCATACCAGACATTTGAAGGACTCCAAACAACAGGTTAGATGTTACTTTGAATATCACCAATATGTGAAACATTTAATGTAAATAACAAACTGTGTAACCTAACTTAAATAAATGCAGTCCTAATTCCTATTGTAACTGCTTTTATGCCACAAGGCATAAAAGAAAAGGCTAGACATATGCATTTGAACACATAATTTATTGTGCAAGTTAAACTGACATAATTTTTTTTCAGGAAGCAACAAAGTACCTCCTGTCTCATGAGGTCGACTATGTGTTGACACAAGTGTTCTGTCTAGACCAATTGGAGGAGCACTTCAGCAGGCACAGAGCACTTGGCAGGAGATCAGACAACCCCAGTATTTGAGGATTCGGGTTAGTATGTGCACCTTGCGATTGCATTATTCTCCCATGAAAATAATATGAGAGCATTGGTGCTATTACAGACAATATCAATTATTACTTTTTCTTAAGTAATGCTTCTAAAATTAATCTACAAAACCTTGTTTACAACAAAAACATTTATATTCCTGTTGCCAGCCCATGAAACTGTCAATGTAACATACATGTTCCTGAGACACCAATTTGCTTCACCAAGATACTAAAATTACATTTTACATTTTTATCTACAGTAATTTTTTAATTCCAGTAAACTGTTATCCAGTGTTTCTGATGTCAAATGAATTTTTTTATTCGTTACTACATTTTATTAGTTATTTCAGCTACCAGAAAAACAAACTACGCCTGCAGCGCACACTTGCATTGCAAATGAAACCCTGAGGCAATATACGTGTAAAGCGAAAGCGACAACCCATCAAGATGTCAGACAGCCCTCTGAAGAAGCGAAAACGATAGACTGTCTGTCAGTTTTTGAATCCATTGTGCCTGATGATGTCATCAATAGACTGCCAAAATGACATGTAAAACTACTGCCTACATGTTGTCATATTTTAGACATTTCCTCAAAGGTTTTTGTTTCCTGGCAAAATCACAAATAATTATCGCAGCATCATATTAAAAAAAATACTCAGATATACTCGTAAAATCTGAGTACACAGAGCACAAGTACGGGTATAGGAAACATCATGGAACATGAACCGCCATTTCCATGAGTACGAGTACGAGTACTTCAAAAATGCACCCGAGTACAAGAGTACCGAGTACATCGGCTACAGGTCTGTTGTGGAGACACTTTTTATTAAAAAAGTAACGTAATGCTCATCCCTACTTACACTGCTTTCCAACAGAAAGTAGCACTGATTAATGAGGCCTTTTGTTTGCGACACATAAATGGATTACATGTCTAATTTTCACCCCCAAAAAAAGACAATTTAATTGCTAAAAAATTATGAAAATATGCGTGAGGTTTCATACTTTTGCTGTGAGGCCGTGACATTTAATACAAAGCCGTGAATCTCACGGCTTATGCGTTTATCGCGAAATACAACAACCTGTTCAACTCGACTGTTGTGAACACGGCGGTTTAAATTGTCCTTTAATCGCCAGGTGGCGATACTATACCAGCGCCGCCCTTAATTAATTCTATTTATAACTCTCGCGCACGTGTTCGGAGTTTGTACTGCGCCAGTTCATTTGAGCCGCATCTGCGCTGCCATTGTTCGGCCAACGGGGCCAGAGTGCATCTCGGGTGATCGCAGTGTGAAGATATTGGACCGTGCCTGGCCGTGCATGGGGAAGTCGCTAAACGCCTCACTAAACCACCAAACCAGTGCTCGCTTCACTGGACACTGATGACACTCGGAGTAGGTCAACCTACTGTAGCGATGGCGTCGTTACGACGGTGTCACTCTCACTAGATCGGATGGATGTTGTCGCAAAGGCCGTCGGCCGCCTCTTCTCCAGACGATACCTGTTCGTTACCAACACGGTCAGCTACGGGTTGCTGATGACAGCGGGTGACGCGGCCGTGCAGGGCATCGAGCGGATGGTCTCGCGATCGAAGGGCCGGCCGCAGCCCGTCTACGACTGGCGTCGAACGGGTGAGTGGTCGGGTGGTAGGCCTACGTGGCGGCTGACGATGACGTCAACTTGCCGGGCGTGAACTGAGTTCTGTGTTGAGTAACAGCGGTGGGTAATTTAACAAGATTTGCCATCCAAGCCAAAGGCCCAGATGGCAAGTGGACAAGGAAGCCATTGGCTTATCGAGAGTCCAACAATGTTCATCTACTTATAACCCGCCCTCCTGAGATATGTGTCAACCTTGTTTTTAAACATATTCACGCTGCTAGCAGATACACAATCTGTAGACAATTTGTTCCATTCATTTATTGTCCTCTGTGAGAAAGAGTGCTTCCTGATGTCCAATCTACATTGATCCTTTACTAATTTTACTTCATGTCCTCTAGTTCTGCTATCCTTCTTGAGTGAGAAAAACATATTTCTATCAATATTTTCATACCCATTCAATATCTTAAAAACTTCAATCTGATCTCCTCTTAACCTCCTTGTCTCTAGAGTTGTTAAACCACATTCGTTCAGGCGGTCTTCATAACTAAGGTCTCTAAGTTCTGGAATCATGTTAGTTGCTCTCCTTTGTATGCGTTCAAGCGGATCTATATCCTTCTTACGATATGGTCTCCATGCTTGTATACAGTATTCTAAATGAGGTCTAACTATTGCTTTATAAAGAGGTGTAATTAACTTTTTTCCCTTGTATGTTATGTTTCTTCTAATCAATCCAAGAATTTGATTACCCTTTGAAGCTGCAATACCACACTGCTCTGAAACTTTCATATCAGCGCTTATTGTAACTCCTAATTCCTTTTCTTTTACAAGTTCCCATGTCCTGTATGTAAGCATTTACATTTCCCAAAATTGAACAGCATCTGCCATTTCTCAGACCATTTCACTAATCTGTCTAGATCGTTTTGTAAATGTTGTTTATCACCATCAGTATTAACCTTTCTAAACAGTTTTGTGTCATTCGCAAATTTCAGTACGTTACTTGTTATACTGTCGTCCAAGTCATTGATATATATTAAGAATAATATAGGTCCTAATACTGATCCTTGAGGTACCCCACTCAAAACCGATTTCCAATTTGAAACTTCTCCATCTACTACAACTCGTTGTCTTCTGTCAGTCAGCCATTGTTCTATCCAGTCAGTTATGCTATCCCCGATACCATGGGCTTTTAATTTAAGTAGTAATCTTTGATGTGGCACTTTGTCAAAAGCTTTCTGAAAATCTAAGTAGATAATATCTACTGGCGATCCCACGTCTATCCACTTAGTGATTTCTTCCAAAAAACATAACATATTTGTTAAGCATGACCTCACTTTAAGGAATCCATGTTGAGATGAATTTAATAATTTATGCTTAACGAGGAAGTCCACCATATGGTCTTTAATTAACCTTTCTAATAATTTACAAATCACTGACGTTAAACTCACTGGTCTGTAATTTTCTGACTTATTTCTCGAACCCTTTTTAAATAATGGTATGATGTTTGCTTCAATAATGGTATGATGTTTGCTTCGATGTCACTGCCAAATGTTTGCGTACGTAACATATTGAGTACGTGCGTACTTACGTGCGTAGATGTTATGACAGACTAGGCGAACCCCCTGGTGCTTCTCGTAGGCCCTACGCACGAGTGTCTACAAACTCTAAATAAATATAACCTTTGGCAGTGCCATCGCGTGCTACCGTTGTGCGCATCTGTGTCTTTGTTGGTCGCCCTTCGGGAAGCCGCATTGCATGCATCTGTAGACCCATGTGCTTGACGCAAAACTGCAATACCTAAAACCCAGTGTTACGTAACATCACACAGATTTAAGCAACAGTCCCGTTTATATTATCAACACAATACAGTGCATCGCGACTCTATTTGTCCCCGCTGTTGACTCAATGTTGTACACGTGATCATCCACTAAACGCTGCGCTGCGCAAAAACACGAAACGTGTCGCACCATTCTCACGAACCAGCTGTCATAGTTTAATATTCACACGAACATGTGTGCAATTGAACTTTGTCTTATTTATAAACCGTGTCAGTCAGGGCAGTCTGGATCAACAGTGGGTCATCTAACAAGTAATGGTTGGCAAATATCGTATTCCACTTGGATGTTTTTTTAATCGCAAATGCACGAAACGATTGTCTATCATTAACTGACGCAATATTTGTATCCGTAACAGTGAGCACGTGCATTAGGCTGCAGCTATGCTAGAAAAAATATGGTGGCTGGCGTTAAGTGACTAGTGATTTAACACACAACTGTTTCGGCGTCATCCGCCAGGTGTTGGCGTAGAAAGATGGCGGGACGCTAGTTTTTCAATGTAGCATTATTCTTGTCAAATAGTTACTACTGCTGCTGCTCCTGGCTGTTGACGTTTGCCGCAGCCACCATCATAACACTACCACGACGACGACCAACACCACATAGACCACCACTACAACCACCACATAGACCACCACCACCACCACCACCACCATTACATATATATCATGGAAAGCGGGCAACATTGGGCAGATGCATGCACTGCGTTGGCTGCAGTACGTATGGGCATGCATTCGCCCGTCCACTGGATCGGTTCACACGAGCGATTGATCGACCGACACGCATCGTGTCGCATGATGAAGCGGAACTAAGTTACGTGTGCTAGACAATGCGAGGCGTGACTATTCAGTCAATATAATTCCGACAAGACAATGCGACTTTCAACTCACGCCAATAGCGGACAAAATGTCACGACGAGTGCAACGCTCGTTCGTCGATAATACGGTGCTAAATATAAAAGTTTACCCTTATTTGTTGTGTTATAAAAAGTGTCAGTGTGACAGGTTACCCAGACCCAGAGTAATAAATCCTATTCGTCACAACGAAAAATATACTTTGATTCCAGGCTATTTGTCGTGAGTCGGACTATCAATCGCTCGTGTGAACCGGCCTTAATACGTCTGTACATCTGAACTGACCCTAAATACATGAACAGGTACGCACGCGCAGTCATACACAGTAATACACGCACGTACACACACATATCACAATGTAATACCTCATATTTCCATAGATAGCGTTTAGGTTTTTTACACCATACCCATGCGCATGCGCGGTATCCTAATGTTTTGCAGCGTATTGTTTCTTGCGACGCCGGTTGACGACGAATTCTACGCCGATGCTTTGACATTGCAGGTCGTCTCGGCGGTACGGGCCTGCTGATGGGGCCCTTCAACCACGTGTGGTATTCGTTCCTCGACCGCGTCCTTCCAGGGTCGAACACCGCAACCGTTGTTAGAAAAATCCTCTGCGACCAGCTGATCGCTTCGCCATTCTTCGCGTTCGCCTTCTTCGCTGGTCAGTGGTAGAGTGTACTTGGTAGACATTGCGTATGAGGGAGGGAGGGAGGGAGGGAAGGAACACATGAAATTCCTGAAAAAAATCTTGTAGCTGGAACCCCGCTGCGTAAGACATTCAGGGTGCGACCATTATAATAATACTTGATATATTCCACAAAGTATTGTTGTTAGCCCTTGGTTGTCGTGTTTCTTTCGCCAACTGAGAACTGTTTTGATTCAGAAATGCGTCAAGATGTTACCATGCGTCTGTCGTAAGGGTCCGTGTATAAATGTATAATTGAATGATGCATTCTAAAAGACGAGGTCAACAGTCGAGGGAGGGAGGGAGGGAGGGAGGGAGAGAGGGAGCATTGAATGGTGCATTCTAAAAGACGAGGTCAACAGTCGAGGGAGGGAGGGAGGGAGGGAGGGAGGGAGGGAGGGAGGGAGGGAGGGAGGGAGGGAGCATTGAATGGTGCATTCTAAAAGACGAGGTCAACAGTCGAGGGAGGGAGGGAGGGAGGGATGGAGGGAGGATGCATTCTAAAAGACGAGGTCAACAGTCGAGCTCTGACATTCGACTTTCGATATTCTGCTCCAAGTCTCAGATTCATAAGCATCTTCAAATATATGTACAGTTCTATTTGATTTACATTTTGGAACTTCGGCATATACGATAGACATAATATCTAGTGTGAAATAAATTTGTGCATAACAACGACTTGTTTCTAACTGCTGTTTCGACGATGTTATAACAGGCACTGGGACGTTAGAAGGTCAGCCTATGCGGGATATGCTTGTCGAATTCAAGAAGAAATTCTGGGCAATCTATAAGGTAAGTCACTGAGAGAGCAGCAGCGGATCCAGGGGGGTTATATGGGTCCCCCCTCCCAGGCCATGGCCAAATATTACGGTAAAGGACAACGCCTACATCGGAACTAGTGTCGGTGTAAATACTGCAGTGTTAGCAGCCGTCTAATATTAACCCTTCTGTAAGTAGAACGACACGTGTCATCCCGTCCCCTTACGTTTCGTAAGTAGAACGTTGGCCCCCCCCCGGATTTTAAGTAGAACGACATATGACTACGACTGACTGAGACCCCCCCGCCAACAATACTAGATCCGCCCCGGAGAGTGTCTTCTAGTATGATACACTGCTGAAGTATAAACCCTCTACAAGACTATCTGCGTCTGTTCGTCGCCGTCCGTTTACCAATGAGCGAGCACATTTAGATCAGTGGCTTTGGTCAGATAAGAAATTCGCTCACGGAAAGAAAACACCGAACACGTGTCCACGCGACATTTGTGAACTGTGTGGATTTAACCACATTGGAATAAAACTGTTCTAGATAATGTTTATCACATTTATTATAAATGTGTGACGTGAAGACCACAGCGGAGGAATACGAATAGTAAAACAGAACATACGGGACGAGTTCGTTGAAACTGAACGATTCATTAAGCACCGTTTCGTATTCTAAAGCTGGCGATATAATCTCCACGATGCCGCCGCATGCAACAAGGTTGCAACTTGATCGGCCCTTGTAAACAGTTCGTCTCGTGCGCTATTAGCAACATGCCCGCAACTCCCGCCATACGACCAGGCTCGCTGCTTACGGAACTCGATCGTCCGATTGCCGAATGTCTAGCGAACTTTGCCGTCGAACCCCACCAACTGCGTGCCGAATGGAGTGCAGCGCGAAACTAGGCTGTTCCTTCTGGGAGCAAAGCCGAATTGTTGGCATCGCATCCAATATAACTTATCCTATTTTGTTGCAAGTGGCGTACTCTGTGAAGCGGCCTTGACCTTTTTAAATGACGTAACAATCGCCTCGACGCGGCGATATAATTATATATATCGCATCGAGTAAAATGTGCGTAACAGATCCGACAATATCCCAAATACTACTGTTATTAACAAACAGATGTTCAGCACAGCAACCCAAGTAACAGTAAAACAGGGGATTCATTTGTATTTCTTCACCTGGTGGATTCGGATCTTGTTGATCCGAATGCAGATCACTGGGCTGTTTGACACTGTATGGCCACTAAGATCATCGTTTCGTGGTGACACAAATCATTCGTGGGTATCTAGTTCCAAAATAGAGTGTCCAAATTGTCGAAATAATAAAAACACAACCATTTTTATAACACCAAAAACCGCAGAGGCGCATCAAAATAAAAAAATGGTTGCGCAATCTCAAAATAAATATACAGTGTTAAAGTTGTCAACAAATAGATGAATACACCAGGGAGCTGAGAAGGTTAAGCGGAGTTAAAAATATGAATTTTCAGATGACAGCGAAATTGCATTAGGATCTGTGTTTGTTTCTGCTTTTCTAACACTAATATGAGTTTGTGCGGCAACCGAGAAACCCTAGTTCAAATGTGTGTTTCAACGGTAACGGTACGCTAACTGTTGGTGTGGTCAATGCAGGCCGACTGGACTCTGTGGCCGACTGCCCAGGCCATCAACTTCTACTTCCTCCCCCCACAGTTCCGGGTGCTCTACGTCGGCGTCGTCACGTGTGCGTGGGACGGCTTCCTCTCCTACATGAAACACGAGGTAAGTTACCTTCCCTACATGAAACATGAGGTAGGCTTCCTCACTTACATGAAACACGCGGTAGGCTTCCTCTCCTAAATGAAACACGAGGTAGGCATCCTTTCCTACACGAAACATGAGATAGGCTTCCTCTCCTACACGACATACGAGGTAGGCTTCCTCTCCTACATGAAACACGAGGTAGACTTCCTCTCCTACATGACACACGAGGTAGGCTTCCTCTCCTACATGAAACACGAGGTAGGCTTCCTCTCCTACATGACACACGAGGTAGGCTTCTTCTCATACACGACACACAACGTGGGCTTCCTCTCTTACATGAAACATGAGGTAGGCTTCCTCTCCTACACAACACGTGAGGTAGGTTTCTTCTCTTACATGAAACATGAGGTAGGCTTCCTCTCCTACGTGACACACGAGGTAGGCTTCCTCTCCTACACAACACATGAGGTAGGCTTCCTCTCCTACATGAATCACGACATAGACATCCTTTCCTACACGAAACATGAGATAGGCTTCCTCTCCTACACGACACACGAGGTAGGCTTCCTCTCCTACATGAAACACGAGGTAGGCTTCCTCTCCTACACGACACGTGAGGTAGGCTTCCTATCCTACACAACACATGAGGTAGGCTTCCTCTCCTACAAGAAACACGAGGTAGGCTTCCTCTCGTACATGACACGCGAGGTAGGCTTCCTATCCTACACGACACACGAGGTAGGCTTCCTCTCCTACATGAAACATGAGGTAGGCTTCCTCTCCTACATGACACAGGAGGCAGGCTTCCTCTCATACACGACGTAGGCTTCCTCTCTTATATGAAACATGAGGTTGGCTTCCTCTCCTACACGACACGCGAGGTAGGTTTCCTCTGTTACATGAAACACGAGGAAGGCTTCCTCTCCTATATGACACATGAGGTAGGCTTCCTCTCCTACATGACACATGAGGTATGCTTCCTCTCCTACAGGAAACACGAGATAGGCTTCCTCTCCTACACGACTCACGAGGTAGGCTTCCTCTCATACACGACCCACGAGGTAGGCTTCCTCTCTTACATGATATACGAGGTAGGCTTCCTCTCCTACATGACGTGCGAGGTAGGCTTCCTGTCTTACATGAAACATGAAGTAGGCTTCCTCTCCTAAATGACATGAGGTAGGTTTCCTCTCTTACGTGAAACACGAGGTAGGCTTCCTCTCCTACACGACACATGAGGTAGGCTTCCTCTCCTACATGACACACGAGGTAGGCTTCCTCTCCTACATGAAACATGAGGCAGGCTTCCTGTCCTCAATAAAACTCGATGTAGGCTTCCTCTCATACCCGACACACAATGTAGGTTTCCTCTCCTGCATGAAACACGATTTAAACTTCCTCTCATACATGAAACATGAGGTAGGCTTCCTCTCCTACATGAAACACGAGGTAGGTTTCCTCTTGTACATTAAACATAATGTAGGCTTACTGTCATACATGAAACATGAGGTAGACTTCCTCTCGTACATGAAACACGAGGTAGGCTTTCTCTCGTACATGAAACATGAGGTAAGTTTCCTCTCGTACATGAAACACGAGGCAGGCTTCCTCTCGTACATGAAACATGAGGTAGGTTTCCTCTCGTACATGAAACACGTGGTGGGTAGAACAGACATGAACAATCTTGATGCAACTAGGAATACCGAAAACGGGTAACTGGTGTGACACAATCAATCAATCAATCAATCAGTCAATCAACCAATCACGTTATTTGTTTCAAACATATAGACAAAAGTGTCTAGTCTGTGTGTCGAAAAAACGTATGATTTCATGACATTGACAAGTGGGCATCACTCGGTGGGTGGCCTGTTTCACTAAGATAAAGAGGTGATAAGTTAATTTCATAATATAATCAACATTTTGTTTTAGCAGTGTTTATAAGAATGTTTCTCGTGTTCTCATATGCATTATGAAGTGACAACATGCTCTGTAAAGCTGTGATACAGACTTAAAGCTGTGTAAACAGTCATTTTATACAATTAATTTTATTTCACCGTTCATCAACATCTTATAAGCAACGGGGCAATGGTGGCAATGGTGGCAATGATACTCTATACGCAAGGGGCCATAGTAAGCCATTATTTACGCATACTCACTATACGGATTGTCAGTTTCATGTCAACTGTGACGGAATTGTTTTGAGTCGGAAGTTTGAGGTTTGTATCTTAAACGATGTGTTGTGATGAGGTGTTTAATCCCTTTTGTCTATTTACACCATTTGAGTTGTGTCAAGCGTTTTTGTAAAGCGGTGTATCTGTACAAGTGACATGACATATAACTGTGTCGTCTTTTGCAGAGCGACAAGTCGCCAGTGCCCGCTGTAGAAGCGGCTTCCACGAACGAAGAAAAGAACGGACAGAACCAACTACGAGCCAGCTGACCTTAAATTATTGTCGATCGGCTAGGGTAATTCATTATTTGGGGTCGGATTTGTATACTAAATAATTATTATATAATTATCATTGTGTTCAATGCTGCAACGGTTCTCTGTTCGGCTCAGGTGATTAGGTGATATGGTTATAACAATATGCGATGACGTCATGGTTAACGGGCCTTAACTGACTTCAACTATTGTTGGTCGGGAGACAGGTCATGGCGACGGGACTCGTACTGTGAATGTTATCATTCTTACTATTGAAATGTGTTCAGTAGAGTGGCAGGGTGCCAGAATATGGCTGTCGGCTTTTATTTAGGCGTCACTGTGTCGGAATGAAATTGTCAATTGCGCATATCACGTTGTGCGTCATTGAACACAGAACGTTCAGCCGTGTAATTATTGCAAAGTAACTAACGGTTACACAGCCAGGGCATACATCGTGGTAACGTTTACAAAGTAGGCAGTAGGCGACGGTTAGTATTCAATCGATGTCGTGCCGATTGCTTTGCCATTCTCAATTTACTTGGTTTTATGGTTTAATTCAGTCGTCATCCTGAGTACTTCATCGAGTCAGTGCCAATGGGACCACTGGTGTGTGACGTCATAATGACAGAGAAATGCAACAGCATGCCGCCGTCTTTCTAGATACTGATCATAACTGTGTTATTTTTATGCTGTTGTCTGTTATCATTCAGATCATGTTTATCGTAAAATCATTCTGACTTTATAAAGGAACTAAGGTTACTTTTATGTATTGTATGTATTTCATAGCCGGTGCCACGTTTCATGATTATGATGTCTCGATGCGCGAATATTGTCCAATGTCATGTTTATATGAACAATATTGTCCAATGTCATGTTTATATGAACAATATTGTCCAATGTCATGTTTATATGAACAATATTGTCCAATGTCATGTTTATATGAACAATACTAATGATGAGGGTGTTGCTTTTATTTGTAAAGATGGCCGTGGTGAATTGGTAGAGTAAACAAGTGTACAGTACATAGGAAATCAAATTGTTTTTAACTGTGATGATCCAAATGACAAGAGGAATCAAGGTTCTACCAAAATTGTGCTTTTATGATGTATGATTTTATAAATGTAACACATACACAGGGTTGCTGCCAAAATAAAAACCAGAGTTTTAGGGATGATGTGTCACAATGTTATTAGTGTGGCCCACACTAATAGTTCGTCTATCCAGCCACTGGACTTGTCAAATAGCAATAGTATTAAACATACCGAATGTAAATGATGGTTTGTTCGGTAGATGGCGCCATTTGCACGATTAGCTTGCTAAACAGACCGCTATGCGCCGCCACATAATTGCGTGTATCAGTGCCCTTCATAGATACCTCAATGGCCAAACTCTATCTATGAAGGGCTCTGGCGGGTGTTGTTCGCTATTATACTGGCCATGCTAACTTGTCGCACTGTGAACACAGTTATATTTTCAAAATGTTCGGAAAATCGCGCATTAACGAGTCATCGTCAGGACACTGTAAATGACATAGCTTAGCAACATGTGCAATATGTTAAAAGCTTATTATTTCACGCGGAAAACATATTATAAAGGGTAGATTCATATGCTGCATGCACTTCAAATTCAAGTAATAATAGCCAGTATAGTAATGTGTAGTAATTAAAACCCCACTTTACCCAATCAGTTTCACACCAAAACATTGGTTTGTGCATTCAAGGAAAACGGAGATGCTTACAACCAGGGTTCATGTTGTCGCTGGGGGTCTGTGGGCTGTCGGGCTATGGGTGTGTTTATTGGAATACATAAAAAGTGACAGACATTGAGTCCGAGCTAGGTTGACACATCGATACCTCTTACACGTGTTTAACTGCACATTTGTGCATTGCGAAGTATCCTGAGATATATAATTCGGGTAGGTTGTTCGTTGAAAAGAAGTATCTTGAGATATATAATTCGGGTAGGTTGTTCGTTGAAGAGAAGTATCCTGAGATATACAATTCGGGTAGGTTGTTCGTTGAAGAGAAGTATCCTGGAATATATAATTCAGGTAGGTTGTTCGTTGAAGAGAAGTATACTGAAATATATAATTCAGGTAGGTTGTTCGTTGAAGAGAAGTATCCTGAGATATACAATTCGGGTAGGTTGTTCGTTGAAGAGAAGTATCCTGAGATATACAATTCGGGTTGTTCGTTGAAGAGAAGTTATATGAGACCATCGGCCCAGGTTCGTACGAATCTCCCCAACGACGGGGTAAGTAGGCTACTAATTTACAAAGTTGCGATTCGATGTGTTCAGTGTATCATTACGTTTGATTTGTAGACACTATTTTCGGGGCACTTTGATTCATCACGCATGTTGCTGTTGCATGTTGACATGTCAAGTCTTAAATAGTTCACACAGACTCATGAAACTTGAACTTACTTTTGGATAACGAAGTGCATTCATGCAAAGTATATGCATTTCAACCGGAACACCATTCTATTCAGCTTTAATCCAACAGAAACGGATATATCCGATAAAGCAGTTTATCGGGTAACTTCGCAAGGCAATCGGATTAACACAAACGCATTTGGCGTGTACGGACCAGTGCATTTGGCGTGTACGGACCAGTGCATTTGGCGTGTACGGACCAGTGCATTTGGCGTGTACGGACCAGTGCATTTGAGGTGGCTAGTGGATGGTCCAGTTTTACTCTGCTTAGTGGAAGGGGCAGGCGATCTAACGGTGTCTTCCCGTTATAGCTACTTTTTATTCCAGTTATAGCTACTCATTATGTTTAACATTCAAACTAGTCACGTTACAGCTACTTTTTTAATTCTACAGTTCTGGAAAGGATAGGATGAGGTGGATAAACTACTTCAGATTGCATTTAGACATTAGATAAAACAGTTATTCTCTATGGTGGTTCCTACCAGCTGTGTAAATTGGTACAGTTGGTGAACAAGGCTTCTCATAAACTGTGTTGAACAGGTTTACTCCGTTGAAAATGGTTTCCAGTCCCAAATGTAATTAGCAATAGTATCATGGTTTCTTTGGAATGGTGGTTACAAGCTTCTCCATGATTCATTCAATATTTAGCATCACAGAGAAAACTGTGTACGGATCTACATAATTATAGAAGATGGATGTGATAGAATATGCAACAACCAAATATGGGAATCCTTCTGCTCTGTACAGAGGCTACAGGTTCCGGTGTAGGCGCGCTGGGGCAATGTCAACAATTACTGGGGGTGTACCAGATATGACCTCAAGTGAAAGTCAACACTGACAACCGACATGGCTGATGTTTTCGTGAAGTGGAGTGGTCAGCGTGACCACCCTCCGGACGTAGCCCAGTGGCAGGTAACGAAGGCTATCGTTACTATGAGAAAACGCGCTCGTGAAGAGCCCCTCGCCCCAGTCCAGCAGATATACAATGCCGAAGCTGCAAAACTGACACCCAGCTCGCTTCCGTTCAGTGAGACATGGTCTTTACTATCAAAGGCATCTGCATTTGCCGAATCTGCGTACAGAACGGGAAATTATTGTGCTCGAAGGATATTATATGAAGACGTTGGATGGCAAATGTTTTCTAGCCAGGAGAATAGTAGGATAATAGGATTTGCCACAGAGTACAATATTCGGTTACTTTGTGAATCTACTGATGTGTAAGGTGAAGGTACATTCAAAACAGCAACCAACACACATATACTTATTCCAGAAGATTAACCTGTAACGTAAGGATCGTGGACTGGAGTTCAACCCACCCAAGCTGTTCCACCAACTATACACCCTCCATGGCAACCTTGGATCTGGCAGCAACACAGTTATAATGCCAGTGATGTGCGCCCTGCTTCAAGATAAACGCACCCATAAGTGTCGCCAATGAGTCATACCCTACTTGCCAAATGTCTGGATGTAGCTTCCACGTCAACCAGTGTTTGTGGAGGAAAGTGCAGAATGCTGGCTTGTCTGTGTAGTACACACACAAATTGTGTGGTACGTGAGCAAGTGCCAGTGGATGTCCACGTCGGATGGATAGTAATGATAGAAGAGTGCTCTACTCACGAATGTCCCCAGCTGGACACATTCAGTGACTACTTTGTGGAAAGGTGGCTAGGTGACGATGCTAAGATCACAGTGGACATCTGGAATGTTCACTCAGATAATTAGAAACGGACCAACAATCACGTTGAGCGATGGAACTCAAAGTTCACGAAACTGGTGCGTTAACATCATCCCAACATCAGTGAGTTCATGGAGGTTGTGAGGAATGAGCAGGCAGCCACAGAACCGAAGATAGCACAACATGACGCAGCCATCCCATCACCACGGAAGATAAGGAGGTACCGCGGCACTGTGAACCAGCGCCTGGATGTTCAAACAAAAGTATGTGTGTGGAGACAAGTCAGTGTAAGTTTCCTGAGTGCTGCTGGACACTTACTGAAGTTAGTGTGACACATACTTTGCGATTCATGACTTTCGTAAACACATAATAGTGAACACAATTTACGCCGAGTACTCTGTACAATTCATGTAGGCTCTGTGTACGTCTTAATAAAACTTTAGTGCACATGCGTTTTATGTTATATACTCAATTTCAGATAACTGATTCTACCTTTATCATTTTATCATTTGCAAAGCTGCTCAGCAGAATGACTCCAACATACCCGCCCCTACTGTGGTAAAAAACTGGTTCCAATCATGATGGATAAGCCACCCAGACCTCCAGCAGCGACTGGGAAGCAATACTGTACATGTGTGAAGAGCAAATATACAAAGAGATGCTCATGTATTGATGCTGGCGTGAACTGTATGGTTGCCTGCATGTGTTCAGCTAAACCAGACAAATGTTCTCGTGTCCATCATTCTGAAAGTGACGATGATGAGTAGAGTTGTGTAGCACTGATCAACTGCAAATAGAGCAGGAGATCAATACCTTTAATTTCTCGTGTTATTTGGGTGCAAATGGATCTTTTTATTGAAGCATATGTAATTGAACCAAAATACTCCCACTCTAATGAAACGGTAATTCGAAATTTGTTAAAGTTCGTGTATACATATAATATTATTATTATTAGCAATAATTTAGTAAAATTGGAATTTCTTTGTCGGCCATCTGAAAATTCAAAATGGCTGACTTAATTTGAGTTATTCATATTATACTCTTTTCTACACAATAAAATAAGTTTTAAAATACAAAGCTACTTATTTGGGTCTAAAATGTAGGATAAAATTGTATTTTACAGATAGAGTGTTTTCACATGTCTCTTTATTCATACAAATGACTAACCGTACTTATTCACAAACACTATAACTACATTTGTATATAATATGTGGACATAAATTTGGCATCAAGCTGTAGCTGTAATAAACACCTGTTTCACATCAAAATATGTAATAATTATAATACTGCCATCAAAATATTTTTAGCAGCTTATATAGAATTATGTTATGATTTGTGTGACTAATTTTTGAATCTGTATAACAATAGGGTCATTGTCAATATAGAGTTCTTATTTCACAAGAACTCAAGATAAAGTGATAAACCACATGTCGACAGATGCAGTGGATGTTTAGCTTTTATTTGGTTGTCCATTTTTCTACATATATTATATACAGAACTTTCCATGTAGTAATATGTGCAATAGTCAATACGTTCCCTGACGCAAGTCGAGGAACCTGTCAATTTCGGGTACCCTTCTTAAAATAAAATGTTCGGAGGTTTCGCAAGAGATATGACAGAGCAGGCCCCGTGATTATTCGTCTAGATGCACCAATCTAACAACACATGAGGTCTGCTTTCCACACTAAGCTATGTCCACTCCATAGATGTCCAGTCCCCAAACCTGGCTCTGGATCTGGTTTACCCGTTTATGTGTAACTATTCGAAGACGGCTGGGCTCGGTTGGAGTCGGCTGGGGTCGGCTGGGCTCGGTTGGAGTCGGCTGGGGTCGGCTGGGGTCAGACTGTCCAGCAAGTAACACCATCGAACAGCGGAAGAATATTGATTCAACAACAATCCAAGCTGTTTAGAATATTACCAAGTCCACACAACTGAGCATTTGTGCAAATAACAAATGAAGCAGCTGTTGCAAGCGTTATTATACCACTATTATCATTTCATTATTATTGTACATTTACAACCTGCTCATAGCCGCAGTGCAGGTTCAAATACGTTAAATAAGTTACATGGATGACAAAGAGGTCCTTGTCATTAAGGTGTCATTGCTACTGACTACATTAATGTTCTGGAAACCGCACGAAAAAGATAGGTCCTATAACTACTATGACCCCTGATTGAAGACATCACTGGACACGCAGTACGCAATGATCCATCGAAGCCGTGTGCTAATGTGTATCTGCAGGAAATCCGTAAGAGTCTTCGAAGCCAGCGAGGTCTAGAGTGGCTGAGTTCACATGAAGGAAGATAATGGCAGAACCTTAATTAGCCGGAACAAATTGAAAGCAGAACGTGCGTGATACACGTACGCACGCACGCACGCACGCACGCACGCACGCACGCACGCACGCACGCACGCACGCACGCCGTATGGTTGTCCTCCATGTATTAGCAAAACAAGGTGCTCAGCTGCAAAACATGACAACCATGAGATCACGTGATCCAAAACTAATCTCTTATTTTACTTCTGATTTAAGCAATTATACAACGTAAACGGACGAACCATTGCATAATAAATATCATTGAATGCCCACATTATACATTAACGAATGTATAAGTTTATTATACGCACAATCATGAAGCAATTATTTATGTATGCCTTTAAAACGTCTGTCTTGACCTCGATGGACCCAATTATGGCATCCATTTAGTTTCGGCCACTTAATAAAGCAGGTTAGTCCTGAATTACTATTATAATAACGCGTTTGTGCGAATTGCCTGCATTCACGACGGATAAGGAACTTAACTGATTATTATTGATACTAAGTTCCTCGCAATATCTTATTAGCCATGGCGCTGTCTGCTCTGTGGTAATCTTTGCCACTATTCAAAACCACTGTAAACAAACTTCTTATGACGTTGACACAAGCGCATAAGCTAGCAGAGAAGGCGCCTGCGAATTTCCATTTATAATTAATAACGTGCATTCATCTCGCAACGTTAAATTTGCCAACGTTAAGTTTGGTCCTTCGGGTACATCTGTCCCGAATATGTCTGTGTGCTGTTCTCTGCCTTGCCCGTGTACATGCTGGGGCCGTTGATGTTGACCGCACTGGAATGCAGTCTCGCATGGTTCTTGCTGTTCATTCATTTTAGCGGTCGCCTACGGAACTTGCTGTGCTCGAATTCAGCATATTGCATATGGTCGAACAGTTTCTTGGGAAGGTCGCCATTCGCTAGTTTGATCGTGCCCTGCGTTGCGAGTCGCACGTTGAGCGGTTCGAACGACGACGTGCTTTGTTCGGGTTCGTTTGTCGACGTTTCCGTCGACTGACCGACCGGTTCTTCTTCGTGGATCACGCCGACGTTGGCCTGTCGACCCAGACCGGGTGTCGGTTTACCGTCGCTTGCACGACTAACCCTCTCTTGTCTCTGCTCTCCGAAAACTGGGGTAAGGGAATTGGCTGTATGTCCGTTCCTCAAACGCGACTTTTTGTTACAGTTGTCAGGCCTTCTTGAAAGCATACATTCACCTACGCTGTTTGATACACCGTTCGTTTCACCATTTCTTGGTAATACAAAAGGGCTGGATCTCTCGCCACCTTTACTCTGTTGCACCTCTCGTAGAGAGATGATGGTGAGACTGGGATGGCCCAACTGCGAAGGTCTCTTCAGTGGCCGAGCGCCTGTTCTTGCGCCGAAGCTGATGACGGCGGACGCTGGACCAACTTCGATGACTGAGTCGACGCCGTTCGTCTGGGCGACCTCCATGACGGCGACGCGGCTCGCGAGTTGTGACGGCGACTCGTTCCACGCCGGTGGTTCTTTCGTGGACCTGGTGACGCAGCACCATTACGATTCATCAACAAATTACCACTTACGAAATTATTAATGGTTTATATAGTAAATGTAATGTTATTAATGTGACATCTTTTACAATTACAATGAGTTCTACACCGTGATTTAGCAGACTGCGTGGCAATGCACATGGCCAGTCAATATATAATTATTTCCACGTGTTGTCGTGGTGTAACGTTAACATAGTAGTATACACACGTACATGTATACGTGTAAGCACAATGCGTATACTCGTACAGTAGCATCCCCGTTATCACGCTATTTTGTCATATATGTACATCATATTTATGCATATTGTGTTTAGGTGAAATATCATATTATGTAATTGGATCTAAATAAATTTTCTTGTTGTTTTTATGCTATGGACATATCACTCGCATGAACATTTCAACGTTGTTAATATCATGACACGGACTGTTGATTAAAGTTTGTCCCTACCTGTGATTGGCGCTCCTAGAAGGTGACATTTGTGTCTCAATGTCGGTGCACTGACACCGTCGGTCAAGGCTCTCCTTCCAAGCGTTCGGGTCAGTCACGGTCAGTTGCATCGCAGTAGCGAAAGGCGTCATCCCGGTACGCTCCCGTGGAACGTGACCTTTGACCTTCTCTCTATAGTACCTACTCGAAGCCACATTTTTACCCGATACGCGGGGGTAGCGGGACTGGGAGAGGGGCGCTGGTGGGAACGCCGCACCGTTCGCATACCCTTCGTCATCCCTTCCCATTTGCGCTACGGTCGTGTCGAATATCTGAACGGCTTCGCAGTGGGATACGAGCACCATCTTGGCGGTTACAGGCGACAACGTCGTAACATCGCGCCTGTCCGACTTGCCGTCTACGCTTCCTCCGGAACCTGTACAGTTGTCCGAGCTTCTGTCCGCAGTTGGCGGCGGAGGCATCGGCGTCGATGTCATGGCGTGTTTCTGTTCCGCTAATGTCGCTCTCGCCATCGAGTTTTGGCTATGGCAGCAAGCAGGTCACCGGTGAAAACACAACATATCGCGTCGACGGCGTTCGTTTCTGTGACTGAACAACGAACAATTTGTTGTCAAATTTCAGACATCCCGTGATACCAGAGGAACATTATTCGTGTTGCTATTTCACTGCGCTGATTGCTTAGAGATAGCTAGTGGTTAAAGTTGGTGGTCGCGTCACGTCAAAATGCCAACAAAGCTAAACAGCAATGTTAATGTCGTCGGATAAGTCTACTTGCCTAACGTAATAAAATCAACACCGATCTCAATTTGCCGTGACACAACATCATGGATTTCCTAACAAACTCAGACTGATATATGTTTGTATCAGGCAGTCCGTTTACTACAAGTTTGTTTCCGCAGCTTCTTTATACACCGTCTTTGTCTCCCGTGTCAAATTTTCGTCAAGCAAACACATCTATTTTCAAAAGATGTGTAGATATATATTCATAGTTTTCTAATACAGTATACTTTGTGGCATGTCCAATGGCGCTGACACGAATCCTTTCCTACATTACGGTATGTCCTTGGTTCCAGCCTCGGCAGTCCTGGTTTGCACACATTGGTGTGAACATACACTATTGACAGATCACTTGAAGCAAGCAGTCGCGGATCAAACCGTTAACTAATCTGCCAATACACATGACCGCCTTCCTGTGATTGAGCCTTGTCGTCGTACCGACACCGCGGTGGAGAACAGATCGTTGAAAGACGGCTGCATTAGCTGGCAGAACCTTTGTATAACGTCGCCGACAGATGTTTATCTTTCTATGCTGTATTGATCGCATATACGAAGCCAATGACGTCGTGATTCTCCGTCAGACTTCGTGAGTGCTTACATAGTGCTATGTAGCCACGAAGAACCGAGTAAACGTACTTGGCACACAAAACTATTAATCTTGTTCGACGATATTAATTATGTACGGTATGGACACTGCAATGCATTTCAATGTACTTTATTATAGCTAAGCAATAGTGCACTTGCAAAAGCAGACGTCCTGTCTTCGAGTGCCAAGGCTGTATGCGTTTATCAAAGGTCTAATCTTCAAGAAGCTACTTGAATCTACTTTGCTATATAAGTAAGCAAATTGGCTATATTGTTCATATGGACAGATTGCGGCATACCAAAAGGCAATCAATTCACGAATATTCTGAAGTAATTGCATTTCAACAAAGCTATATGATTCTGAGTTAAATGTTAATTAACATATCTCATTGGCTCTTACCGAAACGACCCCCAGAGTGCATGTTATGTAATTGTCATCACAACTAGTGTCCAAGCATGAACAAAAATGCAGGTGACTGTGTTCGTAAGAAAGGATAAATGCATGCGTTACCAGAACGCTTATTCATACTAAAGGTAGATCATCGTGATCCGAAAGGAGTGTTCACTGAAAGTTAGGAACATTGGACAACTGAATTTAGTGCAGAAGTTATTCGCAAGAATAACTGCACTCTGCCTAAACATGTTGTAAGCAGAGTGTCATAGCATAACCTAAAGACTAGACAACGTATAAGTAGATTGAGGTGGACTTGATCATTTCAAAGAAAGTGATTCCTATCGTCGATCCACATTCATGCCGTACCGTTGGGTGAACATGGGCTACTAGATAACAATGAAACTCGCCAAAGATCTCGGCCCTGTCACGATTCGAACTCTGAATATCTAAGCACGCATGCAAGCTCATTGTCGCGCGGTGCGAAGATTTGGTTCAAAACAATTATCACGAGTTATTCGAGCAGAACCTACCAGTGATTATCACGAGTTATTGGAGCAGAACCTACCAGTGCGCACAGACGTTGATAGTCCACACCTTACTTGCGACCTGTCTCAATACATTAATATCCTGTAATCGATGCTTACTGGAAAACAGCTTAGTACGTTCATTTAAACGATTATCACATGCACGCACACATGGTCACACGCACACATGCGCACACACGCGCAGAACTATTGATATCACAATTCACGCATACTTGTGACAGGTTAATTATCAATCATTCTAACAGCACACAGCAAATGCATTAAGCTTTCTGTCAAAACAAATCAAGGCTGTTTTGTTATAAGTTTTGTTGCATATTATTAAATTATTGAAATATGACAAACATTCAGGCCGCCACATTGATGTAATTTATTTTTAACAACGGAATCACACAAATACAATTATGACGAATATTTAATCATATGTTAATATTAGAAAAGGGTAAATTTTAGATAATTCTTCGACATAACTATGTACCCCTTAATTCATATATTAAGCTCATATTATAATCTGGTACATGCCAATGCGTTATTTGGTTACTGCTTTATCCGCTACGGGCGCCACTCCTGCGTTGGTTGGGCACCTACCCGCCGTTTAGCGCCACTGTACTGATTACATTTTTGCTGTCCTGATTCAAACATATTCAACAGTTGCTACCATTTTGAATTAAAAGTCAAACTCGTCCGAGCCATTCAAATGTTTACTTCATTTTAGCCACTAGTATCGAACTCTGCTGGCTCCAGCCACGTGTCCCAAGACTCTCTTTCACTGTCGTTTGATATTCTAATGGCGCCAGTCCTACCCCTTCTTTTAATCAGTCAATGGATGTAAACGTTTGTCTGCCTTAAGTCATTTACAGAACGAATCAATGTCCCAAATTATGTTATTCTAGTTGGTTACGTTTCCAGGTGTGATGCATAGAAACAGACATTCAAACATAAATACAAATGGGGAACTCAAATTGCTCAGGCCCGCTTAGGTAAATTTACATATTTTCTATTTAACACAGCATATATATATAATATATCATCATCAACAAACAGCAACATGAGATTAGACCTGCAGACAATAACTATTGTGCCTTCTAACGAGTTTCACAGTAACAATATCTGACTGTTCAGCAAATATCAAAACATGAAAGGAAGTAATTAATAAAGGTGTGCATTCATATATTACTCATATATTGTCTCATTTCTTATGTACTGGTATCTCAGAAGGGCCAAATTAGTTCATTGATGAGAACCAGATTTTCCTGCTAAAGATGAAACTGACGAAGGAGGGCATTGTCGGAGGTGGACCCCCTGAAACAATGCGGAAATAAAAATAAGCTTTCAATTCAGCATTTTCATCAATTATGTAGCTGCTTTTTCAGAAAACGTGGACGTGTTTCAAAAAGACGGGGACTATTTCAAAAAGAAGGAGAAATAGGTGATATGGAACAGTTGACAATAAACAAGAAGATCTTCTTCCAAAAGCAGGAGACTTGGCAGTTCTGGTACCTACATATCTCAGCATTTTAAGCTAAAATATATCATATTTAAATAGCACTGTAATTATTTTGTCAAGTTATATTGTCAACTTCTATAATTTTTTCAACCTGACCTCATGTGTAAAATCAGTCTAAGTAAATCTCGAGTAATTGTATAACATTACAAGTATTCAATCACACTCACTCTGTAATGTACAGAGTGCGTCTTACTACACATTGTTGTAGGTTACTAATATCTTATATAATCTTAACAATTGCAACTATTTATTTAACACTAACGTTTTAAGCCATAACAAAAAGGTACCCACTGCAAGAGCTTATGACGCCTTGCACTACCCAGTCAAATAATGGTAGGTCAATGTCATGAAAATTACAACTTCATGACCCAACATTCAACTGCTGGTTTCACGAAGCGCTCACATGTGGACGTTAGACGTAGACCACGTACCTCGCAATCATGTTACTGTATTACGGGCTTTGTTGTGTGACTGAATAAAATGCATTCATTCATGCAGTAGTCAATGATACAATAAAACTCACGAACACCTGTTAATTACGTATTGCTGTCAATGATGTTTAACAGACACAGTCCTACTTAGCGATAACAGTCAATGTACAACTGTATGTATGCACATAGGACTGTATAGATATGTCTCGCTGATACATCTGGAACCACGTGATGCTTTTGTTAGAACGATACCAAGTTCCTAATAACGTGCTTTGCTCGTGTGGTTACATTGTCGTACATGTCGATCCACCAAGCAGGTAACACATCACTTTTCTTGCTTAGAACTCTGTTAGACGTTTAGAAATAGCTTAATGTACAGCTGCTCGCTTGGCTATATTCGTCGTGGTCGGTGGAAAGCATGTAAGAGACGTAGCGAACTCGACATCGACGAGGAAGTTACTTACTCTGCCATTACATGCCTTCCTGGTATTCGATAACATCGTCCACGTTTTACTGATTTTCATTAATGCTAATTTCAAGAATGATAAAAACAAAGGGTTTATGTATTGTTTCTAGCATAACTGAATGCCTTGCCAACAGTTTGGATTCGGTAATATTCTCTCGGGTTGGGTCGCCAGTTGCACTACTGTTGAAGAGTGCTCACTGGTGACTTCAAGCTACCAGACAGTGCAAGGAGACTGTCCGCCATTCGATACATGCCTGTGTGAGATTCTAATAGTTGTAATGAACTACACAAGAGTCCACGGACCTCGGTGACGCCAATGACGAGTTGACGTACGAGAGGAGTGCTCACTAGTGACTTCAAACTACGAGACAGTGCAAGGAGACTGTCCGCCATTCGATACATGCCTGTGTGAGATTCTAATAGTTGTAATGAACTACACAAGAGTCAACGGACCTCGGTGACGCCAATGACGAGTTGACGTACGAGAGGAGTGCTCACTAGTGACTTCAAACTACGAGACAGTGCAAGGAGACTGTCCGCCATTCGATACATGCCTGTGTGAGATTCTAATAGTTGTAATGAACTACACAAGAGACCACGGACCTCGGTGACACCAATGACGAGTTGACGTACGAGAGGAGTGCTCATTAGTGACTTCAAACTACGAGACAGTGCAAGGAGACTGTCCGCCATTCGATACATGCCTGTGTGAGATTCTAATAGTTGTAATGAACTACACAAGAGACCACGGACCTCGGTGAAGCCAATGACGAGTTGACGTACGAGAGGAGTGCTCACTAGTGACTTCAAACTACGAGACAGTGCAAAGAGACTGTCCGCCATTCGATACATGCCTGTGTAAGATTCTAATAGTTGTAATGAACTACACAAGAGACCACGGACCTCGGTGACGCCAATGAGGAGTTGACGTAAGAGAGGAGTGCCCATTAGTGACTTCAAACTACGAGACAGTGCAAAGAGACTGTCCGCCATTCGATACATGCCTGTGTGAGATTCTAATAGTTGTAATGAACTACACAAGAGACCACGGACCTCGGTGAAGCCAATGACGAGTTGACGTACGAGAGGAGTGCTCACTAGTGACTTCAAGCTACGAGACAGTGCAAAGAGACTGTCCGCCATTCGATACATGCCTGTGTGAGATTCTAATAGTTGTAATGAACTACACAAGAGACCACGGACCTCGGTGAAGCCAATGACGAGTTGACGTACGAGAGGACTAACGAACCGTTATTGTTCTCAAACGTAGCATGTTGCTACATAGACGTCAAGTAGACTGCGACGAACTAGACACCGTGGCCATGATAAGCAGTGGACCGGCACAAGACTTCCACACAGGCAGCTATTGTTACCGATATGTAGACCGCTTTGTCGTGTGGTTATATTGTCGTACATATCGATCCAAGCAGGTAAAACAAGCAAGATCTGACAAGCTGTGTATTTGAGCAACCCTGTGTTTTATCCTGTCGGCAACACCCATCCTGTCGGCCATATCACACCAACAAAAATCCGTGACAATAAACAACCGATTTTAAAACGTTGGATGTTCAAGCAAGACAACGTACTATCAAGTAATTTAGAAGGGTGCGCGTATATTAACAGTATG
>OY759265.1:14474760-14489760 GCA_963662155.1 Lamellibrachia columna
AGGTTAAGGATTGTATAATTGTATAACGTTGTATAATAGCGTACATAGGAACACTAAATTAAATATGAAGGTAAAACCATCAACGTAGTGAACAGCACCAATACTGAACGCCTTATTGCAGACTCCAGAGAAGTGTGTGTATGGCAGTTATGAAGCTTTGGCCCATCAATTGATCAAGTCCTGTCGCTCTGACGTCATTCGTGTGGGAGCCCTCTTTCAATGGATGACGTCACACGACTACACCAAATTCGGCGCTTCCAGAGAAGACGTCGTGATCCCGGACACTCCCCTGGCGGGTTTTCTGGACATAATAGCACAGAAAACCAGCCACGCGCATTTCTTTACACGCCTGTGCAGGTAACGTTACATGCTATGATATATTCTGTCACTGTACCAAAATGGTTATTATTGGAAAATTTTGCTGAGTAACTGCATTATCCCTTAGGAAACATTCGTCGGGAAGATTATAAAGACATTTATCAATGAATACGAACAAATGATGTTGGAATCTAGCAACGTATTTGCTTTCACTTGTTTCCGGACTAGATGAAGACAAGGCACTAAAACTAAATAACTGTTTCATTTGCACCGTATATCTTGTCGAAGAAAGAAGTGTCTTACTATATAAGTTCTAAAAAAAAATTGTATTACTTTACCTCGGAATTGGCAACCATTGCCAACTATATGCCATACTCGCGAACATGTTCATCAAGTTGTGTTTAGAAGAACATCGTTACTCAGATGCGCCATACAGGTGTCTTTTGCGCTTGTATTGATATTGTGTTATTTTCGTGTTACTCTACATTTTCGTGTAGAACTGTTAACAAACATTTGACAAGCTTCCATCTAAAGCAACAAAGTCGTCGTGGCATTAGAGCAAAGAAGCCATTGGCTTGTAACTCATTTATGGAAATTAGACAGTATATGTGTTGTATTAATATAGCATCATATGCGAAAATCTTGTCTGCACTGCTATTTTTTAGTAATACTAAAAGTTGAAGAAACATGTCTATCAATATCTTCAGAACCATTTAATAGTTTGAAAACTTATATTATGTCTTCTGCTTATCTCCCGGTCTCTAGTTTTGTCAAACTGTAGCCCAGTATTATTCACAGAGCGGCCGGTCTTGCATGTGTCGTCATCAGCGGCGTCGCCAAGAACAGTTCGTACGTGGTCGGCGAGCGACGTTTGCGTCAGAAACGGGAGAGACGTTCGCAGTGGAACGCCGTTCTTGTAGACGGCGAATGGCGTCTGCTGGACGTGGTGTGGGCGTCATGCTCTCTCGTCAGACGCCGAGTAGCTGGCTGGTCGCTGATAGACGTCGATGGAGAGAGGTTCACTAAAGAACAAGAGGACGAAGCGCCTGGTGAGAAAAGCTACACAACCAATGAGTTCTTCTTTCTCACTGACCCCGACCGGTTCATCTGCACGCACCTGCCCGACGACCCGCTCTGGCAGCTGTTGCCGCATCCGCTGTCGGTAGTGCAGTTCGAATCATTCGTCTACGTTCGGGAACGTTTCTTTGGCTTGGAGCTGATGATGCTGCCCGATAGTCAACGTCGCTGCGTGCTGACGACAACCGACTCGGAATTGACGATAGCGTTCGGTATCCCGGCATCCACCGGCTTAAGATTACAGTTCCGCTACATGCTGTTCAGGGATCAGGACGACGATGGTCATGAGGACAAGTCGATGTCACAGAGCAAGGGCTTCGTTATCTGCCGTCAGTCGGACAATCGGATCAGCTATACATGTCGCATATTTGAAGTGGGCAGATACCGCATGGACATTTACGGGCGTCACACTGACCACCATGGCCGTATGGATCTAATATGCGGGTACGTCATAGAGTGCCGGTCTACGAATGGCCGACGACTACCGGCTGATCCGGAGATCGGCTGGGGCCCGGGATCAGCACTGGATGAAGTAGGACTTGTGGCAGTTACTCACCTCAATGGTTTTGTTTATACTGTCCACCCGGGCGTCACAATAGGGCTATTGAAATCTACAGACAAAGACCTGGTGTTCTGGCACTGCCTTAAACACAACACGTTAGACGAAACGACACTTGTGTCTCGCGCCGTACTGCGCATGAGCGGTGATGACGTCATTATCCAGCTGCGGCTTCCGGAGCCGGGTGAATATGCCTATATGCTGTTCGCCGACAATCTCGCCTCTAGCGGTGACCTTGCGAACGTGTGCAACTATTTGATCCAGTTCGATGAAACAGTCGCGTCAACTACCCCCTTTCCACCCCTCGGCTGGGGTGTGCTCGGGGCTGGGGTACACGCCCGGACACTCGGGTTTAATATGGACCGTAAAGGCAAGGAAGGATATATTGAGACATCGACAGCAGACGTTCATCTCAAGGTGAAGGTGCCAGTGTCCAGATCCATTATGTACTATGAGGTTGGATGCTCACATGACGTTAGTGGCCGTTCCCCTGCCGTTGTCAATATGACAGTTAGTAGCCAACAGGTGGACATTCAAGTGAACTTGACGGAGAGCGGTGAATATGCTCTCAACATGTTTGTACGGCGACAGTCGAACGAAACTCGACTTCACCATGTCCACACCATACTGATCAATTACACCGACCAATCGGAGCTTCACTGCGAAAATGAAACATCTATCGCTGAAACCGATCTTTCCGCGAACGAACAATCGGAAAACACACGAGAGTCAGCGTGTACTCACGAATGGTGCGAAACAATCGAATCAGAGTATAAAGTTGTTCTTCCCCAATCTGAACACGAGTTGCTTGTGGCTGCGGAACGTAAAGCAGCGCAATATCCGGTTGACTTCATTCGGGTAAAACAAAACGAAACTGGTTCACGTGAACGTGTAGTGAGTCTTCCGATGGAAGGCGACTACGTCGTTGATGTGTTCGAGGTGCGTGAAGACAGTCGGCTGGAGAATGTCCGTCGCATTCACGTCAAGCGAATCAAAAAGGTAACATCAAATAGAATTGTGCGCTACTACTGTATATGACAATACATTGTAATAGTAATATTAGCGCGTTGTCTCGATTGTATGCAACTCCCCTTATGACCAGGAGCCAAAGGATCAGTCTCCAAGGCCGGGTGGTTACCCAATCCGTGGCGTATTTGGATTAAAGTGTTGATTCTGTTCGTAGATAAGTTTACACGATACTACATTACAAGCCGAGGCGATGTCGTCGCGTGTGGTTTGTCGCATCGTGTAAAGTGTACATCGTGTAAAGTGTACGTCGTGTAACATGTACATCGTGTAAAGTGTACATCGTGTAAAGTGTACGTCGTGTAACATGTACATCGTGTACATCGCTAAGGCGTCGCTTTTAAGTCACATCGACAAAAAAACATGGCTTTATGTTTCTTGACGCGCTGATAAAACAAACTTGGCAACAAATTGACGAGCTTCATTATAGCTGCAAGCTAATGGACGATAGTTCTATGTGGATATATTTTGTCTACCAAAAACATGTCACTAAAAGCTGCATGATCTTCGTGTTTCGCTGTCAGTAATATCGAACGTCTTTTTATGTTGTTTTTCAGGCAAATGAGGAAACATCAAAAATACGTACGTATTGTCCCTAATAACACGTTTTAAATAAATGTGGTCAAACATATGCCTCTTATATGATTATCGGAAACAAATCTAGCAGAAAACCTATGTGGAGAATTCAATACAATTCGTACACTCCCACTGACTGAAAATACAACATATTGTTAACAATAATCAGCACATCTGGAGTTAACATCTGCAACGTTTAAGGATCGGCGTTTTCAGTTAGGTCTACAATAAGATAATCGACCTGTTTAAAGAGAGACACATCAACTGACCGTCTCCTACTGTTCCCAGAAAGCCGGTTCGACCAGCTGCGAACACACCTGGCGGCGGCAACTGACAACAACGACAAACAGAAACTGACACTTGCCATTGAAGAGTTCAGACTCGCCAGAGTGCCTGACGGCGAACAGCTGGTGGAGGCAGCCGAGCGACGCCTCGTCTTCCTGGATGTGTCCGAGGGTAACGCAAATAATACTGCTGCTGTTGTTGCTGCTGCTGTTGCTGCTGCTGCTGTGACCGTTGTCGTTGTTGTTGTTGTTGTTGTTGTTGTCGTTGCTGTTGTTGGTGGTGCTGCTGTTGCTGTTGATATTGTTGTTGTTGAGAAAGTGGTACATTTAACTGGTAGTTGTTAAATTGCTAGTTTATGTAGACAATCGGTTGCCTTTTGAAATCCACTTTATGATAGAACATTAACATGGCAAAGAGAAAGACACCTACTCGGATAATATTGCTACTCTGCAGGAATGCCATTACATGCACCAGTTTATTGACTGTAGTCAATCAGATGTATCATGCTGACTTGTAGAACTGACGAAAGCGATAGCGGCCCGGCATCGACGACAGCTGCAGCACGCCATCAAGCGGGCAGACCGAGAAGAACTGGGCAGCCATCTTGGTCTGCTCATCACACACGCCCGGAAAACGCTCATCAATCTGAGATTTATTGAGAAGATGCGACAAACCGTCATTGGGATGAACCAGGTGGGATCACACAATATGTTATTTGTACGAATCAACAAAAGTAGTATTGTTAATAAAATGCAATTGTAGTTAACATGTAAGAACCCTTTAGTCTGACGCTTCTATGCAACCAAGCACAGCCCAAAATAGAATTGTATTTTCATTTATTGATGTGGCGCGCTCTGACTGATAACTTAGAGAACACATTGTTTACCGTAGCTGAACTTAACTGGCCTCATGTTTTCCCGTATCTGGGGTCGTGCATTCAGGCAATTTATATTAAGTGTAGTAGGACTATATTTACTTTATAATGATCAATGTGAGATTGAACATCAATACTAACAACAAAGGTAGAATTATTGTCTTAGTATTAATAAACAAAACCAATTTATGTTAGCAAAGGCGTAGTATATAATCTGAATAGAAAGTAGTTTTGTCTATATAAAAATCGTCCGAACTGCGTTAATAAACAAGGACTCGTTTCTCAAAGATTCCGAATTGGACCCTTAATATTGTTTGTATTTGTATAGGAAAATGTGTAGGCGAAGCACAGCCCTTTAGGGTAAATACGATTTGGCTTAGTTATTTTAATCTAAGGCAGAAACGGTAATATACACACCTCTTAACTAAATAGTACAATATAATTACAGAACACTAGTAAAACAAATAACAACTACAAAAATCATGTTAATGGCAGTCATGCACGTGTCGCAAATTTCGTCATGAGGGACAAAGCGCTCCCCTGGTGCGCTTTGCCTCAGTAATGCGTGGCATATATGTTTTGTATTTATTTTATTGAAACATTAAGTCTATTTTCCCTACAACCGATCTATGGAACCTACTTAGTTAATACGGCAAATAAACGAACACCTTTTGACAGGTTATATATTATTATGAAGAACCTCCCATAACCTATCCAATAACCAATAACTGTTCCCGCATCTTTCATAAGATACGCTTCGCACACTACGCGCAAGATGGAATTTGATGCAGATATCAGTGGTGCCATGTGTGCGGACTGGGCACCAATATATAAGATGAACGACGAATCATAGTTGGACATCCGTGGCACGATGCAACTACCGCCGTAGGCTGTGTGGCAATGCTATTTTCGCCCTCCCACATCTAAATAACTATTTCACATTTTGGATTAGTTAAAGTACTAATGCTATGGGATTGACTAAGGCTGTTCAATTTGTTATAACAATGTGGCCAAATAATTCAAATTGGTATAGCTA
The DNA here is from genome assembly GCA_963662155.1 of Lamellibrachia columna. Taxonomy (NCBI): domain Eukaryota; kingdom Metazoa; phylum Annelida; class Polychaeta; order Sabellida; family Siboglinidae; genus Lamellibrachia; species Lamellibrachia columna. Next base: position 14,480,512 of record OY759265.1, read on the forward strand.
ACTATACATGCTGCGTCTCCTCAAATCAAACGTGCCCAAATTGATTTAGAATCATGTTGAATAGGTTTACTGGGAGACAGCAGCACTAATAGTTGGATCTGTCGAAATAGAGGGGGTGAGCTTTGCCCCACCCTACTGTATCTGTTTAGCTCTCTTTTGTATGTGTGGATGATTGCGTTCGTGCGCTGTGTGTTTGTATGTGTGTTTGTATGTGTTCATCTGGAATCCTGTGCTTCTATTATATCCTATTCTTCGTCACGACAGTCGTCCATTGCGGAGATCAAGTCGTACTCGAATCCACAGCTGGCCATTCAGGAGGTGATGAGAGCGACACTTCTTCTACTGGGAGAAGAAGAAGACGAACTGAAGGTGAGACAGAGGATACATGAAGCGGTGCCACTATTGGTCTTCATATTCACTGTACTATCTGTAGTAGACGGCACAACGATGGGTGAGACGCGAAACGACGGCGTTTCCTCCGGTAGGTTTACATTCGTCGTCATGTGTGTTCAGTCTGGTCCGTTGTCGAGTCTGTGGGGTGAGTGTACAGGTGTGGACTATTTTGGGTGTGAATAACTAACCGTGAATACGGACTATGTACATGTGCGCTCCGCACTACACCACATACAATGCATCAGTTCACTTGTGAATCCCTCCGCGTCGACGTCGTCTCGTGTAAACGGGGCTTATAGGATACCATTGTCGTCAGATTTTCTAATTGTTACACCATATTTATCTCAGTTAATGACATGAACCAGTAATTCTAGTAGTCCTTTTATTGCTTAGTTCGGTACAAGAGGGCTGCGTTTAAGATTTATGATTTTTTATCGACAGCTGACAAACACCCGAAGGATGTATTTAATAATAGCGTAACATATTATGAAATGAATACGCTGTGAATGTAATCACACGGAACATTGACAAGGAGTTCAACAACGAGACGCCAGGCGGACGGCGGTCACAGATATTTTGATCTCATTCAAACTAAATGATTATCGACAGAATATAATGAACTTGCTTGTGTGAACACAGTTTAGTAATCAAAACGCTTAGTAAATGTTATCTTGTACAACTGTAACTTCATGTATGGTCAACATATCTAGCTGTATATACTGCCTGGCTGATTATCTTCGCGATACTGAAAACACCACCGATTGTTCACACATTTGCGTTACCTTGCAAGGAATGGAAGAACGTATGTTTCTGGATTGGGAAGACGGGGAAGGAGAGTCTTCAGCGACGGGTTAAAAAGTTCGACATCACTGAGCTAGATATCGTGACAGCGCTTCGAGCAAAGGGTATCATTGACGCCTACAGTGATAAGGAGATCACCGGGAACAGCAGCGTCGCGGCTCAATTCTATAAGTGGGTAAGTACGTATGTTCACGCATAATGGCCGTAATAATGTGATGTATTGCCATTATTTCCATCCTTCTTTTTCTCTGGCTAGATGGACGGCTCGCTGGCTCGCTCGCAGGCTAGTAGGCGTGTTGGTTATCTGGCTTACGCAATCATTCCGTTTATTTATCTATGTATTGTTTATGTACATATATGTCTGTCTGTATATCTGTTTGTCTCTGTGTCTGTTTGTGTCCGTGTATGTGCGTCTGTGCGTCCGAAAGGTCTGACTGACTCTCTGTGTGTATGTCTGTCAACAAGGTGTCGATGTCGTATATAAACGGCAGTCGTGCAACTGCCTTCTCACATATATCAAGCAGACGTATCGCTCGTATACTATATAATTGTCTGCATATATTATGCGTTCCCGTCACATCAACCTTCTCCATATTTGAGTTGTCCTTTCTCAAAACGTATGTAACAATTGTCACTACATTGTCACGACTCGTGCTTGCAGAGCGTTGGCGTTGTTAACGAGGTACAGACGCGGTTCGTCGAGACAGGAGGCGACATGGAAGAGGCGTTGAGGCAGTGCCGAGGAACGACGAGGGTGTCCTCTCGGAGTGCGACCGCCAGATTCCCACGTCCGTCAACCAGCGGCACACACGTCGTGAGGCCGACGACGCAGGCGGGTCGTCCGAAGTCAACATCACACGCAGATCGCGCAAGGTCGGCATTACATGCTGGTCATGCGGGGTCGGCATCGCTGACCGATCGTTCGCGCTCGAAACCGCACGCAGATCATGCACGGTCGGCATGGCAGGTGACTCTTGCAGGGTCGGCATCTCAGACGGATCATGCAGGGTTGGCATCGCAGACGGATCATGCAGGGTCGGCATCACAGACGGATCTTGCAGGGTCGACACCGCGGAAGGATCGTTCGCCGTCATTATCAAAAGAGCAGGATAGATAAATGGAAGAAGCAAAAATAATAATAAATAATAATAAATGTACACGTGATCGATTGTCCTCCATCTTGACCACGTACCCAGTCCATGTGAGCAGCCGTTGCGACACCTGTGCCCGCATGTCGTCATTCCCCGTCCGCAGCAATGACACAAACTTGTCCGGACAGCCCAATGTTCATAACAGGCGCCCGAGAACAATATTATATGTCTTAATCATCACGCTCTGTTGCTGAAGTTCGTTTTAATTTCTTACTACGGAAAAAGCCAGCGGCGTGTAAATAATCTGCACGGGCGCCAGCGTCACAGCCGTGCAGATAAGTAGTACTACGTAATCCGACAGGAGCCGCCGCCGTCGACGACACACATCGAGAACAGTTGTTGACCGATCACAAGAAATACTGCTTTGAGACTGTTTGTCAAGTCAAATGGTTTTTAAATATGCAACGGACACAAACCAGCCATTTACAAAGTGGTAGTGGTGGGGGAAATCGGGTCTACCATAGCCAAGATAAATTTGAATAAGTTATTTTGCGAAGACCGCCAGACATCAAATCAAATGCAGGCTCAAGTTATCCCTTCAGTAGGTCGTTTGGAGTTATCGGCTGGAAGGTATTCACACAAATTACGGTTGTTCCAACTGAACCCGGTCTCGACTGCGGACCGCTGACCTGTCTCGTGTGTCACGGCCAGAATATATTAGACCACTATTAATTTTCCCATTGTAACCAATGCTAAAAGTGCGTCATACAATTCCATTTAACAACAAAGAGTAAACAACATCCATACACTTTAAGTTGTGCCTCGTCACAGACCTGCTGTAGCATTTTGTCAAATGCTACGATTTTGTTTTCGGGAAAATTAACATATGCTCCCTGTCATTTGTCGCTCAAAACAACCGGATCCTGTTCAGTCTCGCTTACCCGACTCTCGCTCGGCTTCGTGAATCCGCCGAGAAGAAAGTCTGGCAGCAGAGGCGTGGTCTCGTTGTTACCCACTGTCACCACTCCATTGTGTGTGGCCGTTCCCATGAAGCGCAAGCAGCCAATCAGCGTCATTGTTGAGATTCTACGCTAAGAATTTTGCCTGATTTAACTTTTCAGTCGGACAGTTGTGTCAATATAATTTTAAAGTTTAAAGTTAATTCGAATTGCATCGTATCTGGATAATCGAGGCTGAATCCTGTTTTCATACACCGGAGATCCTTCCATCACTGACCCAGGCATATGCTGCAGACCGGCCACATCAAGCTTAACCCGGAAATGAAATCACTTATCTGTCCCCAAGAGTGCACAGGCGGTCATTTGATACTTCTGGAATACGTTTCTTGCAAATTTTATTGTTCTTACTATACAAGCTTTATCCCCCTGTTAAGTATGTGTCCACTGTTAAGTGTGTCCAATGTTAAGTATGTGTCCACTGTTAAGTACGTGTCCATTGTTAAGTGTATGTCCACTGTTAAGTATGTGTCCAATGTTAAGTATGTGTCCACGGTTAAGTATGTGTCCACTGTCAACACTGTACATTTTTGTTGCAGTAGTTGTGTTGATTATTGTATTCTCATATTTGTCACGTGATTGGTAGGGGTGACGGTGTACGGCGCTGTTCGCTGGACCGAAGGTGCCACAACTATGCGCCGTCTTTGCTTTACACATATGCGGAGGGTAACATCATCTTTTGAGTAATTACCGGCTTGATAGTCTTTATATGACCATTTCTCAAAGACAGTTGTCTACAGTGAAAATAATATCACACCATAAGGAAGCAATAACAAAGTTGTAAATAAAGGATACTTCCAAACTCTGTGATTTTTCTTATGGTTTATTCACATCTCTGAAATAAATCTCTATTGGAATTTCCTTATTATCACCATGATATTAATGCATCCGGTTTACGATGCCCAATTAACAATTAATGTTATATCTGATTGAAATACTTGCCAATTTCAAAGAAACATGTTTCGCCTATCATTATAAACAATATAATATTTATAATGTTAATATAGGAATACTGTCCATTTTATTAACCAAAATAACACCACCTACGATGCATTTGAAATTTCGAATGTTCTACTCCGCGCTTTCCCGTCGAGGCGTCATCTCGAATATTTCTTCTCAGCTTTCTTCTTCTTCTTTTTCTAAGTCCCTCTCTTCTTCGTGGGACTGGAGTCTTGCTGTCGGGGCCCTGGATGGTTGCTCCGTCATTAACGCATGTCTCTTCGCGAGTCGGCTGCTGCCGCTTGTTCGCAAGACGAAGCTACGTTGTTTTTGCTGCTGAAGCACCATTTTCATCTCGTCCAGTTCGCCGCCCGCCTGAAGGAACCGTGTCTCGGCCTCCTCGATCATTCCGATACACTGAAAACGAAAACTAAGTTATAATTGCAAACTTCAGTTTTGTTTCTACGATGGTGTCGGTGGCACAGGTTTTGGTGGTGGTAATGATTGTGGTTGTGGTCGCGGTGGTGGTTGTGGTGGTGGCGGAAGAGGTGGTAGTGGTGGTGGTTTTAGTGGTTGTTGTTGTGATGGTGGCGGTGGCGGTGGTGTTGGTGGTTGTGTTATAACCTCTCCATCTCGAGACGCTCAGGGAAAGACCTCGACGGACTTACCCACTTGTAGAAGATGGCGGCGACGGAGCTGAAGCTGTCCACCTCTGCAGCGTCGTGTCCTTCCAGGATCTCCTTCGCTCGGAGAGCGGTTGCGATTTCCAACTCCTCGACGTCAAACTCTTCAATGCGCTTCTGCAGATTTCCTTTCTCTGTCTTGCCCATCTCCGAGGCAATCAGTTTCCATACCTGGCAAATTCAGCGCAAAGACGGCTTTGGTCAATGATTTGATGCTAAACTGGGGTAAAAATATGTATATATTTATTTATAGTCCAGGAACATTAGGTAAAAAAAATGGACTCAACATAGAAATAAATAGTACAAAGCAATTTTTTTCAGGATAGTTTCATAATATAATATTGAACAAAAGTATTAATTTCCCGTTTGTCATAACGAGGCTAGAGGCGTCATAACTATCATAGGCTGTATGCCATTGGTATGAAATCACTTCCTTTTGTTAATTCCTCCGTCTAATCATTGTTACAACAATAAATCATGTAGTCATGTAGTTATTGCTACAACAACAACTATGAGTGATTAACATCAGTAATGACACACCCAATTTCTCCACTGAAAATTCTCGTTCATTAAATAAACCTATACAAAACATACGGTTACGTGTTGCTGCTGGAGAGAACTGTGTGGTTGCCTGCAAGTGCTTAGCTAAACCAGACACATTTGCTCGTGTCCATCATTCTGAAAGTGACGATGATGAATAGAGTTGTGTAGCACTGATCAATTGCAAAGAGACCAGGAGATCAATACCTTTCATTTAATACCAATCTTGTGCTATTTGGGTGCAAATGGATCTTTTTTATTGAAGCATATTTGGTATTTTGTACCAAAATACTCCCACTGTAATGAAATGGTAATTCGAATTTTTTTAAAGTTCGTTTCTACATATAATATTATAATTATTAGTAAACATTTAGGAAAAATGGGAATTTCTTTATCGGCCATCTGGAAATTTTAAATGGCTGATTTAATTCGAGTTATCCATATTACGCTCTTCAATACACAATATAATAAGTTTTTAAATATATATCTACTTATTTGGGTCAAAAATGTAGGATGAAATTGTATTTTAGAGATATAGTGTTTTCACATGTCTGTTTAATCATGCAATCGATCTACAACCACATTCATGCCATACCGATAGGTGAACATGGGCTACTAGATAACAATGAAACTCGCCAAAGATCTCGGCCCTGTCACGATTCGAACACTGAATATCTAAGCACGCATGCAAGCTCATTGTCGCGCGGTGCGAAGATTTGGTTCAAAACAATTATCACGAGTTATTGGAGCAGAACCTACCAGTGATTATCACGAGTTATTGGAGCAGAACCTACCAGTGCGCACAGACGTTGATAGTCCACACCTTACTTGCGACCTGTCTCAATACATTAATATCCTGTAATCGATTTTTACAGGGAAACCGCTTAATACGTTAATTTAAACGATTATCATATGCACGTACTCACGCTCATACGCTCACAGGCGCACAGGCGCACAGGCGCGTACGCACGCGCGCGCACACGCACGCACGCACGCAAATACACACACACACACACACACACACACACACACACACACACACACACACACACACACACACACACACACACACACACACACACACACACACACACACACACACACACACACACACACACACACACACACACACACACACACACACACACACACACACACACACACACACACACAAGTGTTGATATCACCAGTGGTTACCTGGTACAGGGGTACATACAAATGTATTATTTAGTTATTGCTTTATCCGCTACGTGCGCCACTCCTGCGTTGGTTTTCTACCGACCCGCCGTTTGGCGCCATTGTACTGGGTACATTTTTGTTGTCTTGATTTAAAATTATTCAACAATTGCTACCATTTTGAATGAAAAGTCAAACTCGTCCTATACAATACAATTTTTCCTTCATGTTAGCCACTAGTGTCGAACTCCAACTTGCTCCAACCATGTGTCTCAAGACGTCTCTATCAACTCTACCGGCTCCAGTCCTACATCTTTTTTTAGTCAGTCAATGAATGTAAAACTTGGTCTACCTTAAGTCATTTACAGAACGATTCAATGTCCCAAATTATGCTATTCTAGTTGGTAAAGTTTCCAGATATTGTGCATAGAAACAGACATACAAACATAAATACAAATGGGGAACTAAAATTGCTCAGGCCCGCTTAGGTAAATTCTACGTAACACAGCAAATATATATTTTAAAATATATCATCATCAACAAACAGTAAATAAATAGGGCCAGCACAACAGGAACTTGATTGTTGTGTTAACGAATTTCCCGTGGGATTAGACCTGCAGACAATAACTATTATGCCTTCTAATGAGTTTCACAGTGACAATATCTGAGCGTTCATTTTAACATTTGACTTGGACAAACCTATAAGAGCAAAAGGTGAAAGGAAGTTATTAATAATGGTGTGCATCTCTTCTGTCTCACAACGGTTGATTGTGTACATTCATATACTAATATATTTCTTATGTACCGGAATCCCAGAAGTGCCAAGTTAGTTAATTTTTGATTTTCCTGCTAAAGATTAAATTGATGAAGGAGGGCATTGTCGGAGGTGGACCCCCTGAAACAATGCGGAAATAAAAAATCAGCTTTCAATTGAGCATTTTCATGAATTTTAGCTGCTTTTGTTGTAGAAAACGTGGAATTGTTTCAAAAAGACGGAGACTATTTCAAAAAAGAAGGAGAAACAGGTGATATGGCACAATTGAAAAAAAAGGAGATCTTCTTCCCAAAGCAGGAGACTTGGCAGTTCTGGTACCTTCATTTCTCAAAATGTTAAGCTAAATATATATAATATTTAAATAGCATTGTAATTATTTTGTCAAGTTATATGGTCAACAATATAATGTTTTCAACCTGATCTCGTGTAAAATGAGTCTTAGTAAACCTCGAGTAATTGTATAACATTATAAGTATTCAATCACACTCACTCTGTAATATACAGATTGCATCTTATTACACATTGTTGTAGGTTACTAATATCTTATATAATCTTAATAATTACAACTGTTTATATAACACTAACACGTTAAGTCATAACAAAAAGGCACCCACTGCATAATAATATCATGGAAATTACAACTTCATGACCCAAAATTCATGCACAACTGCTGGTTTCACGAAGCGTAATGTCGCCACCCACGAGAATTTTTCATTTGTTTTAATGTGCGAAACAGTCACATAGGCCCCCGGGCACGCCTACAAATTATCATGGGAAAAAGTATGACGGAGATACGAGGGAACAGCGTACATATAGGCGGGCGGGCGGGCGGGCGGGCGGGCGGGCGGGCGGGCGGGCGGGCGGGCGGGCGGGCGGGCGGGCGGGCGGGCGGGCGGGCGGGCGGGCGGGCGGGCGGGCGGGCGGGCGGGCGGGCGGGCGGGCGGGCGGGCGGGCGGGCGGGCGGGCGGGCGGGCGGGCGGGCGGGCGGGCGGGCGGGCGGGCGGGCGGGCGGGCGGGCGGGCGGGCGGGCGGGCGGGCGGGCGGGCGGGCGGGCGGGCGGGCGGGCGGGCGGGCGGGCGGGCGGGCGGGCGGGCGGGCGGGCGGGCGGGCGGGCGGGCGGGCGGGCGGGCGGGCGGGCGGGCGGGCGGGCGGGCGGGCGGGCGGGCGGGCGGGCGGGCGGGCGGGCGGGCGGGCGGGCGGGCGGGCGGGCGGGCGGGCGGGCGGGCGGGCGGGCGGGCGGGCGGGCGGGCGGGCGGGCGGGCGGGCGGGCGGGCGGGCGGGCGGGCGGAAACAGAAACTTAGATTTATATTATTAAATAATGTGTATATGGTATTACGTATTCTACAGTAGGTGGTCCCTGTCGCAAGCCCATATTAGGTTTCTAATAGATCTCCTAAGTCACACTAATCTTTCCATTTGTCGTGTTATCGTATTACGGACTTTGTTGTGTGACTGAATAGAATGCATTCATTCATGCAGTATTCAGTGATATAATTAAACTCACGAACACCTGTTCAAAGCGTATTGTGGTCAATGATGTTTTACAGAAACAGTCCTACTTAGCGATAACAGTCAATGTACAACTGTATGTATGCACACATGACTGTATAGATATGTCTCGCTGATACATCTGGAACCACGTGATGCTTTTGTTAGAGCGATACCAAGTTCCTAATAACGTGCTTTGCTAGTGTGGTTACATTGTCGTACATGTCGATCCACCAAGCAGGTAACACATCACTTTTCATGCTTAGAACTCTGTTAGACGTTTAGAAATAGCTTAATGTACAGCTGCTCGCTTGGCTATATTCGTCGTGGTCGGTGGAAAGCATGT